>CM035164.1:42855440-42905605 GCA_020205615.1 Panax quinquefolius
TACATTTCTCTCCGTAGAGATAGTGTCTCCATATCTTCAGAAAGTAAAAAAACAACCGCCAACTCTAAATCATGAGTCGGATACCCTTTTTCGTAGTCTTTCAATTGTCTTGATGCATACGCTGATGACTTTCCCATTCTCGCATAAGGACACATCCTAATCCTTTGTGTGAGGCATCACTTTGTACACCACAAAATTTCCCAGATTATCTCGGTAATGACAACACAAGTGCCATACTTAGCTTCTTTTCAATTCCTAAAACTTCCTTCACACTTCTTTCGCCCAAACATATTTTTATGATTTTTCTCGCCAAATTTGTCAATGGAGTAGAAATCGGAGATATCCACGGATAAATCGTCTGTAATAATACCCCGCTAATCCTAAGAAACTTCTTACTTCGATGGAGTTCTTGGTTGTTCCCAATTTATCACAACTTTGACCTTTGATGGATCCATCAAATTCCATCCTGTCAATTATATGCCCAAGAAATTGTATACGCGTTCCAAACCCAAAATTCACATTAAGAGAATTTCAAGATACAACTTTTCTTTTCTTAGCGTCTCGGCGTTAGGACGTAAGTGTTCCACATGTTCCTCTTGAGTTTTAGAGTACACCAAAATATCATCGATGAACACCACCACAAACATGTCCAAGAATGGTTTAAACACCCTGTTCATCAAATCCATGAACGCTACATGGGTGTTTGTCAAACCAAAAGACATCACCAAAAATTCATAATGTTCATACCGAAGTTCTAATGCCATCTTCTAGACATCCTCCTTTCTTACCTTCGATTGATGATACCCACTTCTCAAATCTATTTTCTAGAAATATCTAGCATTCTTCAATTGATCAAACAAGTCATCTATTTCGTGAATGGATATTTATTCTTAATAGTGACTTTGTTTAACTCCCCGTAATCAATGCAAAGACGATTGACCCATCATTCTTCTTTACGAATAACACGGTGCTCTACTCATGACACACTCTACTGAATGTATTTCGGGTCCAACACCTTTCGTAGTTGTACCATCGGCTTTTTCATCTCCACCGAGCCATTCTCAGACAGGGCCTTCGATATCGAGCGGTTCCCGGGCGCTTAAGTCGATCACGAACTCGATCTCTCGATCAAAGCGGAAGTCCCGCAAATCCTCCAAAACACATCCACAAATTCCCTAACTATTGGTATTTCTTCCGGCCAGCACCCTTCTTCTCGAGTATCGACTATGTAAGCTAAATAACCCACATGACCGACTCAACAACTTGTTAGCTCGTCGATAATCGCCGACATCTCATTTGTTTAGGCAATTTGCTACCATTGAATACTACCTTTGATTTGAGTCATAAGGTTTACATTTCTTTCAAGTACCAATTATCACTCCATAATTGAACAACCAATCCATTCCCAAAATAACATCAAATTCTCCTAAATTTGATCGGAATCAAATCTACCATCAAAATGTTTCCTTAATATTAACCCTACGCTTCAGATATGAACCTAACAGAACTACTTCTTATTCGCAATTTCTATGTTTAAAGGGAAGTTCAATTCTTCACTAGGCAATCCTAATCTCATAGCAAATTCATCAGATATAAATGAATAAGTAGGACCCAAATCAAATAACACATAAGCATTAATATCATTGATCGGGATAATACCTGACACCACATCCTTTGATTGCACAGCATCTTGTACAGTCATATTGAATGTTCTGGTTGTGGGTTTGTTTGATGTCGTTGGTCCAAAGAATGGCCCAAGTACTTCCATTCTCGCCTCCCTTGTTTCCGTCAGATTCCAAACTTTTTTTCTTAGGGCACTCACGAGCAAAGTGATCCTTGGACCCGCAAGTGTAGTAAAATAGCCTTCTTGGGTCGATTGCAATTTAGTATTATGACCTCCCTCCCGCCAATTAAAGCATACCTCGTTTCCCCATTAAGCATACCCCTTGTGAAACTTCCTACATGTAGCACATGCTTCAAACTTCTTACTCTCATCGGCTACCTTGTTGATTCCCAAAGACCCACATTTCCATTCCACTTCCTTTTGATTATTATTTCCACTACCACCACTTCCATTCTTAACCTCCACTTCATTCTTCTTCTTTTTTCGCTTCTCGATTGAACTTGGTTACAATTTCGCCACCACCTTTGGCGAGAATTTCCTTTTCCATCACTACGCAACGCGTCTTCAATCGAACAAGGAAACCCTCATCGAACAAACTGAGGCTTCATCCCCGTTTCAAACCTCTTCGCCTTAAGCGTCAATCAGGTTTGACTTGATATGGCGCGAAACCTCGCCAACTCATTGAATTTCACAAAGATATTCTACACCGTCATCGTTCCTCGCTTAAGTTCTAAAATCGCACTTCTAACCGGCTTTTCAAACTCCTCTCCGGAAATAGGACTCAAGAACATCTCCTCGAACCTATCCAAATTCATAATTCCCGGTCCTCCCGAAGTTTTATTGTCCCGCCACCAATAACTAGCCTCTGCTTTCAACATGAATGTTGCAAAAGCAATCTTCTGACCTTCCCCTACTCCCGCAACATCAAACACCTTCTCAATTTCCATGATCCAAGTCTGTGCTTCAACTGGATTCATGGATCCACGAAATTCGTGGTCCAACCGCTTGAAGTCCTTAAATATAGCACCTTGGTTTCGAGGTCGATTCTCGGTTGATTTTGTAGTGCACATCGCCAAGAACGCCACCAACACAACGAACTGAAAGTTAGCTTCAAAGATTATCGTTGTTGGTTCCTTCGGTGGTTCTCTCGACGAAGGTGGTTGACGCTCTCGAGGCATTTTCGTTAAAAAATACATTCATTAGATTATTACTCAACTCTTTTCAAGTAATTTCTACTTAACTTGCCCCCCATAAAAGTAATCACTTTATAACACATAACACTTTGGATAAAAGAAAATAATATCTTTTATTCATAACTTTTTTGAAAACATCATATCAATAGCATCACTGCTATTTACATTATTTTCCTGAACTACTAAAGTTTCAGGACATCATCGTCATATCCCATAGGTTGCATAACACTTGGGATTTATAATTTATTTATCATAACATAATTCAAGTACACTCCCTACGATGTCCTATTAAGATACGCAAAGCCTTATTGACGCTTCTTCTTCTATAACTTTGAACATGGTTCACGATCTAGTATGAACGAGGGTAGTGTCTCGAACTGAATTGGATAACCCATGACCCGGTCTTGAGGTCGATTGATCGCGATGTTGAACACGTTATACATTTATTCCATCTTCCTTCTCTTTGCTTGTGCGTCTCCCTTTGCTATTTCGGCTTGTTGATAAACTTCACTGTACACGTCTTCGGCTCTTGCCCTTTTTGTAGATTCTTCTCTCAACGTACTTTCAACTCGCAACCTCTCGCTCTCATTTGGTCGTTTTCTTCTTGCAGAACCAACCTTTTCTCTTCAACATTGTTCACCGTTCTTCTCGATCCCGGATCTCGCCGTCCTTCCGTGCTATCGAGGTCCGTTGTTCACCATACTATCTCTTGTAACTCCTCGACAGTATCTTGAAGTTCCACATTGCGGTCATGCACCTCATCGTATATACGACCAGCTATTGAATTAAGTGGAATCCTTTCCTCCTCATCCTCTTCATCTGTCTGTGGAAGCTCCATGGGATCTTCCTCATCTGTTTCGACATCATCATCATCATCTTCGACCACCGTGAGCAATGGGGCTGACTCTCGTGGAAGTAGTTGTTCCCAAACCACTTAAATGTCACGAGATTCCTCCTCTCTAGGCATCTAAAGTCCTTCCTCCCTAGCCTGACTGGATCCTCGTATAATAGTCATCCTGTCAACCAAAGTTTAAGTTTTAATTACTAATCATTACTACTCGACTCTCACGAGCACATAAGTTGTAAACACATAAGCACATAAGTGTTTTATTACTTCCTCCTTAAAACTCGATAAGAGTTTATCATTACTATCTTTTCGAAGGTTACTTCCTAAGGCTTTTCCCCCACCTAAGGTTCATAACCTAAAGCTTTGATACCAACTTGTGACACCCCCAAACCCAGGTACTTCATTCCCACAGGATTTGGTGTTCACTTGATCAAACATTCATTTCTAACTACCCAATCATAATAGAATTGAATAATAAAAGAAAACATGCCCATACAGGATTAAACTTAAATAAAAATCTCCCAGGTTATCTAACCTTTAATTACAAACATTAAAATGCGGAAAATTAAATAAACTTCATTACAATCTTTAAATCAAAGTCTGATAATAAAACTATCAAAACTATTACAAGTCTTCATCACTTGTACATTTTTCTCTTTCCTTTGCTAGTCGTCGAAGGTTCACCTACCTTCTTCTTTAGTCGCAATGAAGTTTTTAATATGCAAGAGTGAGCAAAACAATTACTCACTAGATATAACATGGAATCAATAGGAGTATAACAATAATAATCACGTAAATAGGCTCATCAAAAGTGAATAGTACTCTATCAACAATAATCAGAAACTGAAATCCCAAAATATGGAAAATATACATCACTGAGGGTTGTAGGACCATGAACTACACCCACAGTTGCAAGTAATCTTTCAACTCCAACTTTAACAGTCATAAGACTATAAGGACCTCAGACTTAGGGGATCACCCTTCGTCATACAATGTATTGTGCACAAACATTTTAACGCTTATGCGTAAGTTAACCCTCAATCATAACAATAGGGTTGTTCATCTCAAAGATTTAGAGTACAAGTCCGCACTAAAGGAAGTTTGGTTTGGATAAGCTTTCAAGGTAATTTGGAATTCAACGAACATCAACTAAGGAGTAGTTGAATAAATCCAATAACACTATACTATAGAATAATTGTGATTGAATCAATCATAGTAAACTAAAGTCATGCTTTAGGAATAATTTAATAGCATACAATTTGAATAACTATAGCATACCTTGCTTGAAAAATACTAAGCCAAGGTTATTTAGAATTGAATACTAAGCATGCATAGCAATTTGAACGATAGAAATGTTCGACATTAGTATATATAGTTGTGCATGCTAAACAATAAGTTAAATACAAGAATAACTTGCTCCAGAATAACTTACATCATTATATTGTAATCGAATTAAAAACAGTAATTGAATTAACAAGATAATAGATTAGAAAACTTGCTCAAAGATAGCTAGATACTTGCACAATTATAAAAATAGAGTTGGAGAACTTGCCTCGTGCGTAGGTTAAACAATTACTACTTACGTTCACCCCAAGTCCTACACATATCATATGTATTGACAATACACATTAGTTATACTAACATTACCTTTATGAGTTACTTTATTACTCTTAGTATAGCTACTAACTAAGTTTAAGTTTAAACAACATCACATCTTTTCATGAACATTACTTTTTAGCTGTATTACAACTACTTAAGTGATCATGTCATTGCACCACATACACATTAACAACTTGATACAACATCCTATTACATGTCCAACATGTTATCATTAAGATATACTAATACACAAAGGGTTGCACTTGCATTCGCGCATCCCGACGCCCTCCGATTAGATCCAAATACACAACAGTCCTAAAGATGGCAATTTTGACCCTTCATAACGATTTTAAATTGAAATCCTTAAAAAATAAAAGTTATAGGCCTATTTGTCCTCTTTCTGAATCATCTTGAATCACCTCAATCGAAGTTCAGATGAAAACGCGTATATGGCCATTTTACTATTGGAGGTCAAAATTGTCCGACCTGCATTCACTTTTCCAAATAATGGGGCTAATTCCAACTCGGCGAATTTCTGGCTTATTTTTACGCCATATAAATTTGAAATTTGTATTTGGGGCTCCAATTCTGAGGATACCCAAAACCAGAAACTAAACCAAGCTACTATGTCTTAATTTCTAACACCAATTAACATGTATAAATTATGCAAATTACACATAAACTTCACCAAGCATACAAATACTAAATTAACACAACTTAAACCATTATTCTAGAAAAATTAAATACTAGAATAGCATATTTTAAAACCAAAAACTCCATTTTTGATATTTCTTGACACAGTGAACACTATAATCATAATGATACACCAATTTGATTCTTTTGAACTAAGTTCTCTGTAATTCTTAACAAACTAACTAACATATTCAAAGTTCAATTTCACACACTAAATTGATCATCATAATTGTTACTTACATAAGCCACATAAGAAATACATATACTGACATTATTTCTTCCTACTGTAAACCCAAAATTTTCATGCAATTATTATTTAAACACCATATCTAATCACTATAAACATGTATAACACCCATAACTTAATTACATAACAACAATTCGGAAGAAATAGAATTCACAGAGCATAGAAAAATTTTGTCGTAGAAACCCATATATGCATAATAAGAGTATAGAACATACCTTTTTCTTCTTAACAGAAATCCTTGCTACACACTGGAATTGTTCTTCTCTGCACAAGCTCTCTCTCAAATTCTCTCAAGTCTCAATTCTCTTTATTGCCTAACACAACTAGAATGAAGTTCTGATAGCTAGTATGCGTAACATAAGAAAACACAAACTGATATGGTCTTAATAGCCATCATCAGTTATCAAAATAACGTCTACAACATCAATACGTTATATTTATTATTTATTTTATTTTATTTATTTTATAAATTAGAAATATCAAAAGCCATAAGGCTTGTTTGGCAAACCATTTAAATTTTAAAGAATTTATATCCTTAAGCATTGTTTGGGTAAAACTAGATTAAAACTACTTTAATTTATTTTTAATAACTCCTTATACTATAGTTATTTGTCACACTTTATTTAATCAAGCTTTCATTTTTAATTTAATTAATTCAAATAACCATTAATTAAATAATTCATTTAATCACATAACTCAATACAAATAATTAACCATCAACTTGAAATATCAATATAATAATAATTTTCTTAACTCATTAATTATTTATTTAACACATAAATAATTAATCAATTCAAATTAAACAAATATTTATTTAGCAATAAATACACCAATTAAATATTTATATAATTCAATAAATATTTAAAATTACAATTTAAATTTTTGGATTGTTACAATATCTGGCGACCCAAGATTGGTGATGTATACATGTTTTGGGGGCGTGACAATTTACACCTTTATATATTGGCATGTGATTATGGGTTGTCTACTTGATTCGACTATATAATTTTGTGTATGATGATGTATATATATATGTATACCATGTGTGATCTAATTGAAAACCTATGTTTTAAATCCTTGTTATGGTTAATTCGCATGTATATGTGTAGGATTATTGCCTAGCTTGGGTGTTCTTTTCTCTGCTCTATTCCCTATTGGGTGGATCTAGAGGATATGTTTGTACATACCTCGGAAGAGGTGTATGAGCACTTGTGTGTGTTCTCACTAAAACTGTCGTGATCACTAAAACCATAGAGAGAAGGTTAGGAAGTTCGATGAAACATAGCACACCAGGTGTTTGATAAAATGTCAGTGTGGGGTGAAGTTATGACCTTAGCTTGTAGCATCTTCGATACCATTTGGTATCCATTTACTTGCTTTGATAATTAGATATAACTAGATTAATCACACTTCTGTTATTCTGTTGTTCGAATAAGACTTAAGTGATACAAAGTCTCAATTATGATGAGTGGGATTTATACCAAATAATCGGATCCGTTATTGTTTAAGAAAGTGATTGATCTTCATAGTTTATATATCTTTAATATTATTTTGGTATTATTTTGCTTAATCTATGTGTTGCAGGCTTATTAGGTCTTTTCCAAACTTGCAAGGCAAAACTATCAATTTTCCTAAATCGGCACTACTGTCAGCCTATACTAGGCTTAAACTCGCTATTTGCATTGCTTCTAATCGCTAATCATGACATCATCACAATAACAAGCAAAGACCCTGATCCTTTATAAACCTGGCTGCATAGCACCACTTATCGACCTAATGTGTCGACTCACCATTGCCGCACCGCCGCTCAAGGCTTAATCTTGGCAGGCTGCAATACCACCTCCTGCTTCTCAGCAAACAAGAGCTGGTTTTGACCTAGCTAAATAAAGAAACACATGGATATAAAGGGGGGGGGGGGGTCACCTCCTTATAAAGATCTCTCATTATCCCTCTTTGGGACTTAGTTTTCTCTCTCTCTTTTGTAATTTTCTCTCCATTTCCTAGTAGTTTATGTTTGTACATATAGTTTAGGTATATTAGAGAGATGTTTGGGATTCCTTTAAGCTCAAGAGAAGTTAGCAAAATGGATTGGAAAGCTTGAAAGAATTGGAATTCTTGGAGACTGAAGAAGCTTTGACAAAGTTTATTCTTATCCATTTGTTTCCCTTGATTTTGTAATCCATCAATGTTGTTTATATTGCTACTAATGTTTAGTTTAAGAGCTATGAACTAATTATTGGCTCTAAGGTTATAATGGAACCCTTTGTTAATTTGAATTGAATGTCTTATCTCTTTGGTCGACACCATATGGTTTGGATTAATATATTCATGCTTAATCATTTTTACTAAGAAATTAGTGATGATTTTGGTTATCTATATGAAATTGAAAAAGGGATTGTAGATTTACACCTTAATATATTGGCATGTGATTATGAGTTGTCTACTTGATTTACACCTTAAAAATAGAAATAATGTTTCTAACGGGAACTAGAATAGAATAACAAATTATTGACTTAATAGACTTGTCTGTAGGCAGTGCTAAACAATAAGTTCCTACAGTTAATGGACCAACAATTGCTCCATTCCCCAAAATAAGATTATATATCCCTTTTTTAGCTTTTTTTACTTCTTGGTCCTTTCATAAATTTGTATTTATAAGAACCAAAGTTCAGTATCCAATACCCAAGTAAAAACTTGACTTATAAAAAGATTTATTTCAATCATGAACAAAATTGTATTTGTAACCAAAGCTTCACTAAGTTTCTTATAGCTAGCCACTGCAAGATATTTCTCACAGTTTCTTTCTAGTGTCCCGGCTTATTGCAAGTGGAAGCAAACTCCTTTGTTATCCGTGATCGCTTTTTTGTTCTTATTATCCTTTGTTTTTGCCTTTCTATTTACCTTCTTTGAATTGTTCTTCTTTTCAGAAGATCATTTCCATACCATTAAGACTTGGTCTTTCTTGGTTGAAAAGTGACTCTCAACTATTTTAAACATGCTAAGCAAATTAGATAGGCTGAAATCTAGCTTGTGCATGTGAAAATTCACAACAAATTATGAGAAGGAGTCCGAGTGTGACTAGAAGATCAAATCTTGGCTCAAATCTTCATCCATGACAAAAACCTTGTTGTTCTAATTGTTCAATCAAAATGATCATTTTAAGAAATTTTTATTCGTATTGTAGTGTTACCTGGTCATTCTAGATCCGAAGAGCTCCTTAGATATCTCGATATCCATCGGTCCTACTTTTCTCACCATCAACTACTTGATGTGCAGAAATATAGTAGTAAAGATCCATAGTTTCATCTCGATTTGAAGCAAGCGTTCATCGATGGATGCGAGCATGATGCATTAAGCCAACTATGCATCATCTTGCCAATTTCTAAAAGTAGCAATCTCTTCCTCGAGACATTGTCTGCAACCATTTCATGGATAGGCATATTAAGGGCATAAGATAGTTTTTCAACCGTGAGAACTATTCTAAAATTTCTTAATCAATTCGATTAAATTTGGTCCGTTAATTAGCATTTAATATACTCATGATGATTATAATTTAGACAATATAAAATTTTGTAAATGAATTTATAATTTAATAACATTATAGCATACATTCTTTTATTAATTTCCAAGATAAATTAGGTCTTGTTTTAAATTGGTATCTCCTAATATTTTCTTCAAACTATACTACCCTCACTTATATAGTTCGACAAAATCTAATTAAAGATTTGCTAGTGACATTAAGGATCCCATTTCAAATGTATATAGCCTTGTGTGACACAAGAAACTATATATAAGTAAATAGGTAGATAACTTTTGTCAATTACATCATCTTGTAACTCCTTGTATTTTGCCTCTTAGATTATTATGATCAAGTGCGACACATCTAAATCATAATTATCCAAGTTAAGTCCAACCTAGCACTTTCATATATTCAAAAGAAAAACATTGTCCTTGTGAGACACAACAAAACAACATCGTTCAATCTATTTATAAGTATCTAATGTGATAAAACAACATCTCAAAATTTTAAGATAAACCTTGTGGCGACACAACAAACTTATAATAATTAATTGACACTCTATTATTTTTATCATGCTATAAGGCGACGTTTGATATTCTAAATATCTTTGAACGCTTCAGACTTAATATAATTTCATTGAGGGGTTTGTTATTAATTATGTCATCTTGTTTAGTGAGCAAACACATATATATATAAAATACGTGTCATATTAATTTACATGAGAAGCATGTTGCATAATATATAATATCTATATAGTATAAGCATGCAATTATAGAATACTACATTCTACCCGAATTGATTATGGACTTTATTCTAGTTTGGTTCACTAGAGTCACCAAGTCAACTAAAAGGTCAAACCATAGGGTGCAAGAATTAAGTTTAAACATAACTATTACATTTAAACCTGGGCTCTATTACAAACGGGTCTTCAAGCGCTCTTTGCTCCTTTGTCTCCAATTCTTCAAAATTAATTCTAATAATTCCTATTACATAACTATTTACATTGATCTGCAGTCAAGGGGGAGTACATAGGAGGGAGGTAGAATTTACAACAAGAAAAACTAGAGAAGACAAGGTACGCATACCCCATTTAATAAAACACATACATTCATGCATCCAACTAAAATAAAATCCAATCATATTGATCAATAGTCCATAATCAATCCCATTTATTGTCATACATATCATCATATGCATCAACAAAAATAACATTCATCTCATGCATCATAAACATTCAATATATACATTGATATTGATTTAATGGGCAATTATAGTTAGTATAAAATCCAATTTTGAATTAAAATAAACTCCTTTATTTTAATCAAAATTCAAAATCAAAATAAACTCCTTTATTTTATTTTATCCAATTTTGAATAAAAATAAACTCCTTTATTTTTAATCAAATTCCAAATCAAAATAAACTCTTTTATTTTAATTAATAATGAATCCAAATTCAAGTATTAAAATATATGGGAATAAGCATGTGAATGTTATTCCTATTTATATATGATTTGATTATGATATATATATGAATGAATATGCAAGTAAGCTTGCATTAAGAAAAGTTATAAAGTCCTTTGATAGATAATAGAAACATGTGTACAAGGACTTAGAATGAATTGATCAAGTTTGTTAGGTTGATCCTATATAAGCAAAATAGCTTTATAAAGTCCTTAAAAAGAAATGATGTACAAGGACTATAAATGTAGAAAGATCAAGCATGTTAGGTTGATCTTATGATGTAATAAATAGGCTTGTCTGATCATCGAGCACTACACCAGAAATCGGAGTCTTCCAAGAGAGTCAAGGAAAACTCGAGAGCCGCCGAGGCGTAATCGTAGTCTGCGCAAGATAGTAGATCTTGAGTTCAGAGATGCCGGGAGAAACAATTAAGGATCGTAGTGTGTCGAGTAGAACTACCTCAGAGCCGAAGTCTGATGAGGAAGTCATGTTCAGAATAGTAGAGACAGCCTGCCTATGAGCAGACCGAGTATCTGCCGAAGCCAAGCCAGAAACGTAGACTACACTCTGAGTCGTAGAGTCTATTGATGCCGAAGTCAAGTCAAAGATCATAGACTACACTCTGAGTCATAGAGTCTATTGAGTACATGCAGACATCGTAGTCGAGCAAGAACAGATGAAGACAATAAGCTCAAGGCCGAAATCGTAAAGTGTCAAGATCTCGATCTCGAGTCAGAAGTGTTCGCACGTACCAAAGCAGAATCGTAGAGTGCAGAACTACGACCTCAACAGTTGTGCTCACAATGCCAAGGCAGAATCGTAGAGCAAATACGATTCTCAACAAATGAGCACTTCCAGAATATCCAAAGGAATAAAGCCTATGGTTGGCACTGCAAAGATACATCTCATCATAAAGGAAACTAGAGAACACTCAACGAATGGTATGCAAGCTAATATAAGATCTAAGCACCAACCTAATCAGCATCCTGATTGAGTTGTGAAGCCATTCAGGATGAAGTCTTCCACAAGGAGATCAGAAAAAGACTTCAAAGAATCGACCAAGGAAAATCGACAAAGTGCAGTTGCCAAGCATGAGAAGACAATGATCTTGGAAGCCACTAGGATCGTAGTGTTTTCCAAACAAAGAAAGAACTGATGAAGTGCATACAGAGATACTGGACAACTTTCAAGAACAAGGCTAAAGTGATTAAGCATTGGGTCACCCATGATGATAAGTGAACGGAGATCACAAGGAGAAAGCGAAATGGACACGCCACAAATCAAGTGTCTTGCTATTCGAAGGGGCCGTAATAAAGAAGTTAAGTCATCAAGATTCGAGAGCCGATGAGGCAAAATGTAGTGTTCAAGCATCGCACAAAAGAAGGAAGAGGTGTTCTACATTGAAGATCCAATCAACACTCTTCAAGATCGTAGTGTTATCTCTACTACCAACACGACACTACGATCAAGTCCCTGAAGACATGCATCGTAATCGTAGAGAGTACGAATGGCTAAAGATTAAAGCATTGGCAACGGTTCAATCTGAAGGTTGATATTTGTACAAAAGCTTATTAAGAGCATCGATGCAAAAGGACAACCTCTAATCGAGAAATTAGAAGGAGGAAATAAAGTCTTCGACCTGCCCAAGACATTAAAGTGATATCTCTGATGGGATAGGTGAAACAAGAGATCGCAAGTGTCGAGAGAAAGTATGACTTGTCACATCGCCATCTACCTCTCATAACTCGAGATCTGTGAAGATACTTGAATAGCCTTCAACGGCTACTTTCCGACGGAAGGATTGGGAAGGAGTATAAATCAGGAAGAGCTTCAATGATCTAGGAATGCTGGAGTTGTTGAGTTTGGAGAAAAGGTGGACAATTCTAAACCATGTAAGATAGTGAGTCCGAAGGCTCACTCTACGATCCACCAAGAACACTTAGAGACATACAAAGAAAGAAGTAGAAGTGAGAGTTCTACAATGTAGAAGTGAGAGTTCTACTACATGAAGAGTGTTCTGAACTGCCGAGAGAAAGAAGAGCGTCATGTCATCTTGATGTCCATCATGGGAAGACTCTAAGTACCATAGAGAAGAAATCACAATCATCTTAGCAAGTCCATCACGAGAAGGCATCAATTATCAAGAAGGGAGATCACAAACGCCATCATGGTGGGAAACATTAGAAAGTTTCTAAGTACCTAGCAGAAGAGCTTACAGTCATCTTAGAAACCAATCATGTGCAACCATCACGTATCAAGAGGAATGATCTTCAAGGCAGTTCATCAAGGGATCATCAGAGGAGGTTGAGTAACTGAAGAAGCTGAGCATCATGCAACACTCAACTGCACTTCAAGGATGATCACGCCAAGTTGCTAAGTACAGAAGATATTCAGAGCATAAAGACATCTTAGCAGCTCAGCACCAACTCCAACAAATAAACAAACAACTCAACAAAATGTTAGGGCTCGAGGGTCCTCGTTCAAGGGACTAAATGAAGTTCCAAGTTCATTGGGCTTGAAGAGTTCCTAGGGAACTAGAGGAGTTCCAAGGATGTTGGGCCTCAAGAGTTCTTAGTGAATCAAGTCCCAAGGTCCGGCCTCAAGGAATCTTAGTGATTCTGTGGTGCCGCCTTCCTTAGTGGAAATCTCGCTAGTTGAAAGCAGAAGAGTGGATTAGGAGCTTGAGTCTCTGAACCACTTAAACCCCTTGTGTCTTTTACATTATGTCATTTACATTATGTCCATTAACTGCTATGTATGTTCTAATTGCTTACAACCGAACTAACTCTATGAACAATGTATGTATGATTATGAATATATCAATGAAGGGGATCTTTTACTTATTCCGATGTGCTTGAAAAGATTCTTATGTTTGTCATATGCTAATTTAATAGCAATACAAAATAAAAGAGAAAAGAATTTGAAATTAAAAAGGATCTATTCAACCCCCCCCTTCTAGATCTATCAGGCCCTCTATCGAGAACTAACAATTGGTATCAAAAGTGTTCTCATGCTATATTCAAAAGCTAATCGCTTGAAGTCCGATCTCGTGCACAAACATTGTTCTAAACTTAGTTTAGTAGTAAGTCACTTGTTATATGCGTATGAGCTCACACGTTGGAAATATTGTGTATGTGTAAATGTGTATATACACTGAAGTCGCTTCAGATTGGTCCATGTTCTCAAACATTATATCAACAAGACCAATCCTAGCCTCAGTAATCAATCTTGTAGTCAAGACCGACGAGAGATAGCCCAAGAGACATCAACAACACAAGAGTCAAGCATCCACCAGCCTGAAAGATGAAAAGGCCATACAATCTAAGAAATGCTTATCCAGAGAAGTAAGAAGTTCTTCTCAAACATGTGTCTGGCCAACCAGTAGCTGGGTGCAAACTTTGTGAACTGAAGGATGTCAAAGAACTAAAGATGTTGAGATTCTCAGGTTGAATCTTCAACACCACGACTAATTGATTAAAGGCCACAAGAGCAATAAGCTGTCAGGAGCAAATGTGAAGTTATGCACATCAATGCCTAAACTCCGTATATTAAAGGTAAATGACTGTTAAGAAACTGACAGTAAAAAGGTATGGTTCCTCACTATTATAAATGTGTACATCATAAATGCATCTTCTTATGAACTATAACAGTATTCTGTCAAGGAGTCATAATCTACCTAAAAAGGTGAAGAGAGAAAGTACCCTGAGGATGGAAACTCAAATGCCTATAAACTTTCTCTCCATCCAAGTTTTAGGTTGAAGATGACATCTTGAAGGAAATCTGAAATGGGTCATAAGAGCATCACAGGCCAAATTAATTCTATGTGGAGTAATCATTGTTGATGGGTTAGTATGTATGTATAAACCTATGTTCTAAGTGTTTGATAACCCACTGAGTATGATCATTTCTACAAGTATATTTTGATGATTTGAAATGATTCCATGAATCACTAGATACACCTAAATCGTAGAGTTGATTCTCACAAGAACACTTAAACATTGTGAACATACTCCAAGTTAAATGATGAAACCATGAACACTAAAAACAAATCTTGACACACTCACCTTCATGCATCTCAAAATGTATTATCTAAAACTAGAGAAAGCATGTGTTATGAAAATGATGATAAATGTGATGATTATCCAAATGTGAGGAACAGGGGTTTAGAAAATTAACCTAGCAGGACCCATTTAATTATGGGTACCAAAAATAGAAATGTATCTAACCTGCATGTACTTGGTCTGTCTGACCACACTAAGGAACACTGAAGCAGAAGACTTCAATCAAGAAGACTCAACCAGCAGAAGGCTAAGGACTGTTCAGAAGAGATTCTATATATGTCCAAGCTTGTCCTTGAAGACCCGCTGAGCTAACCAAAAATGGAGCTCACATGGCTGTTAATCTGTATATGGAAGCAAACCATTCAACCAAAGATAAAAAGGGTCTTATGTGCTTAAAAATAAGCAAAGAATGCTATATGAAAAGAATCCTCAAGGAAGCTCACATCAGAGGATCATCGAGCATCAGTCAAGAGGAACTCATTACAGGAGTAGAACTTCACATGCACAAGATTGTCAAAGAAGACTACGCTCAGAAGGTCGCCAAAAGATCGTAGAGTGATCACCCTAAAAAATATACATGCCTACGATACAAGGAGATCTAAGTGATAATTGTGATTCTAGTCAGAAGGAGATATGCGAGGCTGCCTTCAAATGAACCTAAAGTAAAGGGAATCAAGTCTATTTGGGAAGACAGCATCAACCATGGGGGAGCAGTGATCTGTTAAGAAACAACAACACTGAGATATACTATGAAGCAATGTACCAGCTACAGAGTCTCAAAACTGTGTGGCTGATGAACCAAATGAAGATCCATAGTTAGTAGAAATGTCTCAAAGCGTACTACTGATAACCTATCAGCCACCCAACTCAAAATCGTGGAGTGCCTATGATCAAACATCTGATCGCAATGTAAAAGCAGGAGGACACCATGATTACAGCAAATGCAATTGTCCAAAGTTGGTAGAGGACCTCCCCAACAAAAAAGGTCAAAAGAGATGTCAATGCAAATCACTCTAAAGTATTTCATCCGAAAGCGCCTCGTGGACAAACTCGAACCTTAGCTCACTCTAAGAGGTGGGCCTTCCCGAGCTACCTTTACCCAAAAGAATTGCTTGATCAAATTCATCTCAAGGACCAAGACAACCAACGATTGCAGAAGTAGAGAGTCACGAGAGAACTCAACGATAGTAATTTAACTTCAACTATCGTAGAAGCAGACTCGATGATCGCAGTCCTACCAGAGTATACTCCAGTTCACGAGGAGCTTGAGAAACGGGACAATTACTCAACCATTGAAGAGATAATAATGAGGAGATAAAAGTTAACTTAAGTGCCCAAATATATCGCTTATCAAGATCATATCGCATCAAATGAGGATTAATGTCAAAACCATCCTTTGCAATATCTCTCAAAAGTTTATCGTTGAGTCAACAAAGGAAAACGTAGAGTCCATAGCTGCTCTATCATGCCACTCTACGAACCAAAAAGGTCAACGGTCAATCCACATCAATCAAACGTCTACTCTCCTAAATGAAATATCTAACTGAAAAGTTATGGGAATTTACAGCTCATTACTGGACTTCGTGCAACCAATGGTTGATTGACACCTCACTGATTATGCAGAGTTAGAAGAAACTGTCATTAAGACAAATTCAAAATCTACAAACAGTTATCTGAAACCATCGAACCTTTCTCCTTCCCATTTTTCAAACCCTAGAATCCTCTCAAAAGCCAAAATTAATTAACCTTCCAGAAGCTCACCCAAATCACAATCAGTCATCTCTCAACAAACCCTCTGAATCAAACACCCGTATTCCTTGAACTATTAAAATGGAAGATTGGTGAGTTATCACCGCATTCAATTTCGTAACCAAGTCGTTTGAGAAACCGAAAAGAAGTTCGTAGACATTCTCGAACTTCAGATGAAAGTCGGATTCTCATAATGTCTTGAGGAAAGCACTCGAGTATATGTTGACCTGGTTAAAGAGTTCTACTCAAATGCTTCCATACACTCCGGAACCCTTTCTACCAAGGTCAAAGGTCAGTCTCTAAAGCTAAAATCTTCTGACCTCAATCAATGCCTAGGTTTTCCTAACCAAGGACTGAAGAGCCTTGATGATGTTGATACGGAACAAGCAAAGGAGATCATGGGGTACCAAAGGAACCCTAGTCTAAAAGACATAAAGAAGAAGGAATTTCCAGAATAGTTCGAGTTCCTTACAGAGATAGTGGGCAAATGTATTTTATGCAAGGATATCGACATGATACATCGTGCTTTGATCAACAGATTGAAGATAATGTCGTCAATAGTTCAAGAAACAAATTAACTTTGGAGTTATCCTGCTTGATCAAATCTCCAAGTGGGTAGAAAAGGTCGAGCTAAAGAAGTCTACAGAAATACCTCTGACAAAGGTGTTTCATGTAAGACTACTGAGCATTGTAATGAAGAAGAGGCTAGGAGGCAAGATCAAGGATGATGAAGGAGAGTCTCTGAACATTCACAAAGTGATGTCTCCACAACTATTTATGAATTGGAAGAAAAACCCCAAGGAGAACTGAAGGCTGACATCTGCGAGCAGCAACATGGCCTTTGCAAAGAAGAGGAAAGGCAGAAGAGGCAGAAAGCTCTGAGTCTGATGATAATATACCAATAACAACCACACCAGCCAAGAAGAAATCCAAAGGTGTGAAGAAAACCAAGGCCCCACCAAGGAGTCTCTCCATCAAAGACAAGGTTGAAGAAGAAAGAGCCTTAACTGCTGAAACAACAAAGAGGAGAAGTAACAGATTACTTCAAGGGCCATCCAGCAAGAAAGCCAAGGTGACAATCAAACCAGTCTCAATTTTCCAAGATAGTATATCTGATGAAGAGAAGGATGCAGAATCGGAATATGAAAAGGCAACAGACAATCTCAAGGCTGAGTCCCCATAGACCAAATCCATCAGTGAAGGTGAAGCTGGATTAATGAATGTAAATTCAGCATCTGCTGATGAAGAGGAATGCTCAAGCCCTATGGCTAATCCTCAGAGCAGTCACTCTGCTGATGAAGAAGAGATTCAAGATGACCCAACTCCATCCCCAAATGCAACTGCCCCAACAAGCTCAGATAGTAGGTCAGACAATGCTATTTCAAGAGAAGAAGAACATGCCCATTTCAATCCTGAAAGTCACCATGATGGCTCAAAAGGTGATAAGTCCAAAGAAGAAGGGTCTGCCCCTGCCCTTACTGAACCCCAAGGAAGCTCATCTGATGAACCAAAAAAGCTTTTAAGTCTGACTCTCCCAAAATTGAACCTCCAAGAAGAAGGAAGAGCTACAGACTGCAAGCCAAATTGGCCTCTAAAAGGAGCAGTGATCACTCCAATGCTATCATTGAACTAAGTGATGATGAGTCTGTATCAAAGGATGAAAGTACTGAAGATGGAACAAGTGGTGAAGAAGATGAATCAGAAGAAGATCTTGCTAAAGAAGGTTCTGAAAATGAAATGCAGCAAGAAGGATTCACTATTGGAAATGATCAAGATAGTTCAGGCTCTGAAAGAGAAGAAATGAAGAATGACTCCAATTTTGAAAATTAGGAATCAGAGGAACCAGAACTCCATCATGTCCTCTCTCCAGCAAAATTCACCAGGAGAATAGTGGTAGACGTCTCGAATGAACCACCAGAAGCTCCACCAGAAAGATGGGTGAACTATGGAGATGAGCAGCTCAAGGTGGTAAGAATGACTATCTTTGATATAGTTAAAAACTGGAATAACATGGAGCTAAACTGCACGACCATTCTCTATAATCCTGATGACTTGCTAATGAGATGGTTCTTCCAATGGATGCCATGGCTAAGGGCCCATACTGAAAAGGATGAAAGCTACTTGAGCTGGTGCTACTCTCACTTTCCAAGCATGGAGCTGGTAGCATAAAACATCCCAAGGGTGAAGAAGTTTGCCACCAAATTGATCACAAACCAGCCCCACTTCAAAGTCTATCTTCATGCTGGAAATCACTATATCCCTTACGATCATAGAGTGGACTCTGAAGGATCTTGACCAAGGAGATGATCGTAGAGAGTGCTCACTACTAAACGATGGTGTTCAAGATCAAAATACCGAAACCTCCATCCGCTCCAAGCACTATTATCCGACATTCCTTCATCCTCAACCAAATGATTGGAACTCAACAATTCTTCAGATTCTCTTCAAAAAATCTATCCAAGGATGATCGTAGAGTTCAATCTAATGCTCGACAGAGATCGCTTCAACCAGATGATCAAGTATCTCGTGGAGAAGGAGTCGATGAAAAACTCGATGAATCGAGTGAGAAAATATCTCTATTCATCGAAGAGTCACGTGAAGTCGACAAAGCAGTTAGGAGATAATTCACTCCAGAACAAACTTGAAGCCACTATGGCTGATGTATCTCTCAAACTCAAAGAAAGAGATAACTTCTATCTGAAGGTCATGCATGATCAAAAGGCAGAAGCTCTACGAGCACAGAAGGCCAATGAAGAGAAAATCCAAGCCCTCTCTGACAAGATTGACGACATAAAGCAGTCTTTCTCAGTGCAACTCGAGCTAGGCCAATAGGAACTCAAGTTTGAAGTTGCTAATTCCTCCTACCTGATGGAGCAGCTTATGTCCAACATGGAGCAGCTCTCCGAAATGATTAATGACAAAAAGGGGGAGAAAAAGAGGTATAAGAAGAGGAGGAGCAAGAGGCACTCAAAGAAGAGCAGAAGGAAAGGAGAGAAGAAGAAGTCAAACAAGAAGACAACAGAAGAAGAGGCAGAGTCATCTTCTGAGGGGGAGCCGAAGAATGATGAACCTAAGTATGCCAAAGCTGAAGGGGAGCCAGAAGAAGAAGAGAAGCATACATCTTAGGGGAGAAAAACAAAGCAGGAAAGTCCATATCTCAAGAGTAGCAGAAGCAAGAAGGACAAATAGATGATTAGCTGATCAGCAGAATCCTGGTAACATACATGGAGCCAAAAGAGGTACATCTCTAACTAGTTAGGTATGTTCTAGATCCAGGATGTAAAATGTCAGTGTATTAAATTCCATATCATTATAAATGACATTCATGATTATTTGTTTTAGAAAAATATAGCTGCTCACTATATATAAGATTCATTCATAACATGCATATGCACTTATTGTTTTTGTCATAATCAAATAGGGGAGATTGTAAGGAATAAGCATGTGAATGTTATTCCTATTTATATATGATTTGATTATGATATATATATATATATATATATGAATGAATATGCAAGTATGCTTTCATTAAGAAAAGCTGTAAAGTCCTTTGATACATAATAGAAACATGTGTACAAGGACTTAGAATGAATTGATCAAGTTTGTTAGGTTGATCCTACATAAGCAAAACAACTTTGTAAAGTCCTTAAAAAGAAATGATGTACAAGGACTATAAAAGTAGAAAGATCAAGCATGTTAGGTTGATCTTATGATGTAATAGATAGGCTTGTCTGATCGTCGAGCACTGCACCAGAAATTGGAGTCTGCCAGGAGAGTCAAGGAAAACTCGAGAGCTATCGAGGCGTAATCAGTAGTCCTGCAAGATATTAGATCTCGGAGTTCGTAGAATCGCCGGAGAAACGAAGGAAGGATCGTAGTGTGTTGAGTAGGACTTCCTCAGAGCCGAATTCTGCTGAGGAAGTCATGTTCAGAATCGTAGAGACAGCCTGCCTACGAGCCGACCGAGTATCTGCCGAAGCCAAGCCAGAAACATAGACTACACTCTGAGTCGCACAATCTACTGATGCCAAAGTCAAGTCAAGGATTGTAGACTACACTCTGAGTCATAGAGTCTATTGAGTACATGCAGAGGTCGTAGTCGAGCAAGAACAGATGAAGAGACAAGCACAAAGGCGTAAATCGTAGAAGTGTCAAGATCTCGATCTCGAGTCGTAGTGTTCAGACAACCAAAAAGAATCGTAGAGTGCAAAACTACGACCTCAACAGATGTGCTCACAATGCCAAGGTAGAATCGTAGAGCAAATACGATTATCAACAAATGAGCACTTCTAGAATATCCAAAGGAATTAAGCCTCTGGTTGGTACTGCAAAGATACATCCCATCATAAAGGAAACTAGAGAGCACTCAACGAATGGCATGCAAGCTAACAGAAGATGTAAGCACCAACCCAATCAAAGATCAAGATTGAGTTCAGAAGCCATTCAGATGAAGTCTTCCACAAGGAGATCAAGAAGACTTCAAAGAATCGACTAAGGAAAGTCAAGAAGTGCGAGAGTCATCAATAAGACAGAAGACAACGATCTTGGAAGCCACCAGGATCGTAGTGTTTGCCAAACAAAGAAAAAACTGATGAAGTGCATACAGAGATACTGGACAACTTCTGAAGAACAAGGCTAAAGTGATTAAGCAATGGGTCAGTCCATTGATGATAAGTGAACAGGAGATCACAAGGAGAAAGCGAGCTGGACACGCCACAAATCTAAAGTGTCTTACTATTCAGAAGGGACCAGAACAAAGAAGTTAAGTCATTAGTATCTGAGAGCTGATGAGGCAAATAGAAGTGTTAAAGTACTTCACAAGAAAAGGAAGAGATGTTCTACATTGAAGGTCTAATCAACACTCTTCAAGATTGTAGTGTTGTCTCTATCAGTCAACATGACACTACGATCAGGTCCTTGAAGACATGCATCAGAATCGTAGAGTACGAATGGCAAAAGATTGAAGCATTGACAATGGTTCAATCTGAAGGTTGATATTTGTACAAAAGCTTATTAAGAGCATCGATGCAAAAGGACAACCTCTGATCGAGAAATTAGAAGGAGGAAATAAAGTCTTCGACCTGTCCAAGACATTAAAGTGACATCTCTGATGGGATAGGTGAAACAGTAGACTACAGTGTCAGAGAAAGTATGACTTTTCACATCAGCAGTCTACCTCTGTCAACTCAAGATCTGTGAAGATATTTGAATAGCCTTCAACGGCTACTTTCCAACGGAAGGATTGGGAAGGAGTGTAAATCAAGAAGAGCTTCAAAGATCCTGGAATGTTGGAGTTGCCGAGTTTGGAGAAAAGGTGGACAGTTCTAAACCATGTAAGATAGTGAGTCCGAAGGCTCACTCACGATCCACCAAGAACACTTAGAGAGACAAAGAAAGAAAGAAGAAGTAGAGTTCTACAATGTAGAAGTGAGAGTTCTACTACATGAAGAGTGTTCTGAACTGCCGAGAGAAAGAAGAGCGTCATGTCATCTTGATGTCCATCATGGGAAGACTCTAAGTTCCATAGAGAAGAACTCACAGTCATCTTAGAAAGTCCATCATGAGAAGGCATCAAGTATCAAGAAGGGAGATCACAAACGCCATCATGGTGGCAAAGCATGAGAAAGTTTCTAAGTACCTAGCAGAAGAGCTTATACCATCTTAGAAACCAATCATGTGCAGCCATCACGTATCAAGAGGAATGATCTTCAAGGCAGTTCATCAAGGGATCATCAGAGGAGGTTAAGTAACTGAAGAAGTTGAGCATCATGCAACACTCAGCTGCACTTCAAGGATGATCACGCCAAGCTGCTAAGTATAGAAGATGTTCAGAGCATAAAGACATCTTAGCAGCTCAGCATCAACTCCAATAAACAAACAAACAACTTAACAAGAAGCCAGGGCCTGAGGGGTCCTTGTCCGAAGGGACTAAATGAAGTTCCACGCCTATTGGGCTTGAAGAGTTCCTAGGGAACTAGAGGAGTTCCAAGGCTGCTGGCCTTGAAGAGTTCTTAGTGAACTGAAGTCCCAAGGTCGCCGGGCCTCAAGGAATCTTAGTGATTCGTGGTGCCGCCTTCCTTAGTGGAAATCCTGCTAGTTGAAAGCAGAAGAGTGGATTAGGAGCTTGAGTCTCTGAACCACTTAAAACCCCTTATGTCTTTTACATTATGTCATTTACATTATATCCATTAACTGCTATAACTGCTATGTATGTTCTAACTGCTTACAACTGAACTAACTCTACGAACAATGTATGTAAATGCTTATGAATATATCAATGAAGGGGATCTTTTACTTATTCTGTTGTGCTTGAAAAGATTCTTATATTTGTCATATGCTAATTTAATAGCAATACAAAATAAAAGAGAAACGAATTTGAAATTAAAAAGGATCTATTCAACCCCCCCTTCTAGATCTATCAGGCCTCATCGGGAACTAACAAATATTTAATTTTAGGAAACATGGAATCTTATTTCATATGTGAATAAACTCATTTATTCAATCAACATGGAATCATATTCCAATTCAAAATAAATATCTTTATTTTAAATTAGAACTACTGGAAAAACATGGAATCCAATTTCAATTAAAAATAAACCTTTTATTTCAATTAGAAATTAAATTAATAAATAAATAATTTATTTATTTTCTGATTAGTTGCATTGCGACGCTGTGAATGTACCGAATTTTGGCATTGCGACGCCACGTCGTCACTTCCAAAAAAATTGGAGTTGGTGTAAAACCTCAACTTTTTGAATAAAGATGAATTTTCTATAAATATTATTTTTGATTATTATGGAGTGAAATTGATATAATGTTATAGTTGTGGGTAATATTTATATATTTTGCAAAGTACGCAAGTTGTTATATAATATTCGATTGGTCTGAGAATATTCGTTTTAACAGGAATATTCGTGACAACCAAGACAATCATTAGTGAACCCACAACGGAATTATTGTCAAATCGAGAAAACGACAAAAAAATACTTTATGAAAATAACAAATGGAAGTTTTATTGTTAAGCTGTTGAAACACCCGGTGTTAAAAGTACAAGAATACGCTGTGGTCAGCATAGTAGCACTCAAAGATTAATTATTGATGCTTACGTGATAAGTCATTCAGTTTTGTTTAATTATTGCCACAATATATGATGTTTATTTATGGACCCCCATTTACCTATTTTAAGGATACTTAGGTAGAAAGTTATATATATATATATATAAGTCTTATATATATATATATATATATATATATATATATATATATATATATATATATATCTGATGGCATGATTGAGGTTGGTGGGGGGGATCACATGATAGAATACTTTATGTATTATTTATATATATGTATAGGAAATGTTGAAATTTGGCACGAAGGGGTGTACGACTATTATTGATATGTAATACTTTTGGTGGGGAAAACAAATGTCATAGGAATTATCATGGAGAGAAGTGTTATTTTTTTCAAAGCACCATGTGCTTATATATATATATATATATATATATATATATATATATATTATTTTATTTTTGTTTTACTTGATGTCGGTAAATCAGATTCTTGCGCATAACATCCATGACTGCTACAATTTCATCCGTGAAATTATCATTCGGTGTACCCGTGATCGAACAGTACCCCTTCAATTCTTCTATAAATAGAAGCTCATTCCTTCATTATTTCTTACGAATTCACTGAAACTCTAGAGAGAGAAATTATAGAGAAACTATAGAAAAGTATTCTGCTACTTCCCTACTCTTATATCCAGTTTCTTTTACGGTAAGGGGTATTATTTGTTGTACTCGTAAGGAGTATTATTTCTTTTGTATTCATGAAGAGAACTTATGTTATTCCATTATTTATTATTCTGTTAGAATAACTCAGATATCGTAGGCTACCCTATACTTGGTAAAATTCTTACGTCATTCTATTCGTTATTATTACATTGGAATATCCTATCTCATGCGTTTTTACGGGACTGATTCCGCTCTTTATTATTCTCGTTGGAATATCCTGTGTAATGCGCTTTACACCGGATTCGATTCATCATTATTATTCATTTGGAATATCTCAGATATATGCTTTTCTGTGGGACTGATTCCGCCTCTTTATTATTACATTGGAATATCACATGCATGTGTTTTACGTCGGACTGGTTCCATTAATTATTATTCATTGGAATAACTGCATGTATTTGATCTATCGCGTGCCCGATGATTTCTTTTGTTATTCCATTCCTTATTATACTCAATTTGGTTAAAGTTTTGACTTTATACTCCATGAAATTAGTGGAATATCCTTGATATTTGCGCTTCATCCGAAGATCTTTTCATGGAAATATTCTTACGAGCATTCTTGAATTTTATTCTACAAAGCGAAGATCATGTTGACAATTTGGGACGATATTGGTTCCGGATAAATTAATTCTTGAACTTGTTTTATTGAATTCTTATATCATTGTCATCATCCTCATGTTTATATTTTGTTGAAAGTCATCTGTGGCCTATAGTGCATAGATGGACTTGGTATGATTATGACCAGGGATTATTCGGTGTAATCATGACCGTAATGTTACAAATGATGTGGAAAAAGTCCTCATTGGCCCGTAATGCATTGATGGACAGTTGTTGGCATGATCATGACCATTAATGAATACACAAATATTCTTGGCCCGTAGTGCATGGATAATTATGGTCATGATAATAAAGAATATCCTTGGCCATAGTGCAGGGGTGATTCGATGATGTGGATTATTTATTAAGCTGAGTCCCAGCGATAAAAGTGATGAAAAACCTTTTAAATCATAAAACGTAGTAGATTTTATTCTCTACTTGACTCTTTTAATGGATTGCTTGTTCCGCTGCAGTTAAACTTGATATTTGTTATATTGTATCAGTTTAACATTGTTTAAGGCTAATGATAATTTATTCTGCATTATCTTAGTCATAATATTTCTTACTGGGCTAGTTGAGCTCACCCTTTCTTTCACTATTCTTTTCACGAAATGAAAATATAACTGGAACGAGTCGGGGAACGGAGTGATGGTCTTAGATGGTGCATTAGTATTCCTCACTATTCTGTGAAATAGTGTGATAATAATTGTAATGAGGACTCCTTTTGAGTTTGTATACTCTCTAGTAGACAATATTTATATTCAAACTCACAGTTTATGTTTTGTCGTATTGTACACGACAGTTGTATTATTAAGTTGTATTTGAATTCTGTGCCATGTATCTGGCGACTCAAGATGGGTGATGTATACCTAATTTTGGGGGCGTCATAGTTGGCACCGTGATTGAACTGCAATCAGGCACTGCGGTGCCAGTCTTCAGAATTTGTTTTCCCAATTCGCGAATTGTGCAACTTTTCTCCAAAAACATGATTATTTGCCAATAATTATACCCAATAAAATTATTCTAAACACATATCAGCATACATATCGAATCAAAACAATTAATAACTCGCATAAAGTTTGGCTTTGATACCACTGTTAGGTTTGTAATATCCATGAACATGTAACAAATTACAAAAATAGAACGGAAGCGTGAAAAAACATAGTTTAAAATTTTACAAACTATATATCGGGATCATTCTTTATGCACAATTAATAATTAGATAAAAAAGAGATGGAGATCATATTCATACCATTGTAGAAACTAGCTTTCTTATGTACGAGTTTAGCTCCAATTTCTTTTCATGTTCAACTTGAACCCACTGGGTTTGATTCCTTCATTTGATCAATGTTAGCCACCCAAGTGTTTGGCCTCTAGAGGTGATCCACCAAGGAAGAATAAGTATTCAAGAAGATGGCTATTTGACAAAATCTTAATTCTATCTCTATAAAATATTGTGTACTCTCTCAACTCTTGGAATTGTCAGCATTAACTCCTAATCAAAATAAGACTCCTCTTATTTATTGATGTAGGAAACACTCCTAAATAATTTAGGAATATGGTTTTGTTTTAATTAATTAGGCTCCTAATCCTATAAAGAATAATTAATTAAACTCTTTTAATTAATTAGTCTCCTAATCTTATCAAGAATATATGAGAGTACATTTTATTAATTACTTCTCAAACACTTTTAGGAATTAAATAATAATAATAATAATAATAAGACTCCTCTTATTAATTTATATTTAATATTTTCAAAATATTAAATAATAAATATTAAATTATTTAATTTATTCTATCATCATAGATTAAATTAAACACACTTAACTTATTATTACGATTATGTCATTTCCTTCTTAAATAAATATTTTTCCTTTTATGGTGTGACCCTTTAGGTTCTCCATATTAAACCGTTTGTGAAAAAATCAATTAGAACAATTCTAAACTTATTTAAATAAATAAATTAAACTATTTAATTTATTTAAATAAATAATATTTATTCTACAATAAGGATAAACCTCCTTAGCGATCAATGACTTTCCAGATAATATAGATTTCAACATTAATCATAAAAGAACCCTTAAGTAAATAGTTACCGTACAATTCAATCCTTCCACCATACAATGTGCCAATTAAATATAAGACATGAAATTACTGTTAAGTCTTATTTTATTTAATTATATGTATTTTGATTCTTAAATGCACAACTCCAAATAATGCAAATTATAAACTCTTTTCTAATTTCATTATGTCTTGGCCAAGGACTACTGGGTTGTCATTTATCGAATTACATAGGACATTCTCTTCTTTTACTAGAAGCAGTAGATTCTTTGTTAATCATTTATTATCTCCATGTACAACTTATTACACCCAAGCATACCCTTTGATATATCATAAGGGTCTTAAGGGACATGTCAAAGTATAACTTATCATACACAAGATACTATGATGATCTCAAGTCTAAGGATCACTTTTCTACTACCACTACAGAAATTCCTATTGACAGACAAGTAAAACTCCATTAGGTATTCTTTAGTGAGCCACGTTCAGTGAACTTATTCTCCAATAAGCACCTACATACTTACTTTAGTGTCTCCACACAAATGATCAGATTAATCATCCTCATCCAATGAGCAAGCAATGTATGTAACAATCTATCCAGATTTACTAATCCTCTTTTTAGTAATCTAACGATTGGAAATAATTTTAGTTAGTGAGCTATCTAAGAATTTAGATCTCATTAGCATGATCATCATCATGATTCTAAAAGCATTGCTCAAAACTAAGGGTTTATCACATATTATAAAACAACACCATGTAGATAAATTAAAAGCCTTTAATTAAACAATTCTTTTATTAATAAATGTATAAGATTGTTACAAAGTATATGCTCTATCATCAAACATGATTGACTTGTGTGCATACTACTTTCAGACTTTACATCTAGCTAACAAATCGTCCACCTTTTCTGAGATGCAAGAGAAACTACCATTCGAACTGTCTCCAAACGTGCTACAAGTACAAAAACCAAAGTGTAGTCCACACTATGTTTTTGGGTGTAACCCTTTGCAACCAAACTTGCTTTGTACTTCTCCACCTTACCATTTTCATTGAGTTTGGTCTTATACACCCATTTCACACCAACTTTCTTTGCCCAAATAGACAAATTCATCAATTACCAAGTATCATTTTTTTCTAAAGCTTCAATCTCCACATCCATCGTTGTTCTTCACACTGCATCTTTTATTGCCTCTTCGAATAAAATTGGATCATTGTGACACCCCCAAAATAGGTATACATCACCCATTCTGAGTCGCCAAATACATGGTATAGAAATAAATACAACTTCATTAATACAATTATCGTGCAAAATACGACAACACATATAGTGTGAGTTTGAATACAAATATTGTCTAAGAGACAGTATACAAACTCAAAAGGAGTCCTCATTACAATTATTGATACACTATCTTACAAAATAGTGAGGACTACTAAAACAACTATCATCACTCCATACCCCGGCTAGTTCATACTATGTTCTCACCTCCTCAGAAGAAAAATGGAACAAAAAGGAAAAGGGTGAGCTCAACTAGCCCAGTAAAGAATATTATGACTATGATAATATACAACAAATTATAATTAGTCTTCAACAGGGAAAAATCTGATAGAATATAATAGACAACAAGTTTTAAATTAACAACTGCAGCAACAGCAATCCATTAGAAGAGTCAAGTGGATAATGAATTCTACTATCTTCTAAGATTTAAAATTCCATCATCAATATTTTATCCCTGTAACATCAATCAATATACATCTTGAATCAAATATTCATCTTTGCATTACAGGCCAAAGATATTCATTTGTATCACTAGTTGGTCATGTTCATCTCAACACATGTTCATCTTTGCACTACGGGTCAAAGATGTTCATCAGTTAATCATTCATCTTTGCACTACATGCCAAAGATATTCAATAATATCATCATTTAGGACTGAGGATGATGAAAAATATCTTAAAGAAAATGAATCCAGTGAGATAAAAGATCAAAGATTAGGGATTCGTACTTTAGTTTATCTGTGACGCCCCCAAATTCAGGTATCTTCCAACCAGACAAATGGTGCTCCACGATACTACAATCCATACAATCATTCCATTGAGATAACAACAAAATGAGTGTAATTACTATCTTTGTATTACATTTGTAATAAATCCTTTCCCAGGTTCATAAACCGAATACATTCGTTGTTCTTCATAAGTATATTACAATCAAATACACTAATCTATTACAGGACAATTAATTGTCCATCTTAGCCTTGCCTTTATCTCGCTTAGAACTCTTAGTTAGATTCGACTTTTTAGTATGCAAAATATGGTTCAAGCAAGAATGAGCATAACTAGCTCAGCAAGTCTTAACAAAGGATCATATGAATATCACCTTAACAATTACATGCTTTATTTCAATATTTGAACAATTAACTATAAAGTACTATGAAACATTTGACTAGTACTTCTCATAACAACAATTCCAGAGTATATATAATAGCTTAAGAATGATGAACCGGTCAATAGACCATGAACATACTCATTTCGTTTTCATACTTGAAAAGGACATCCGGCACGAAGGCCATCCATCCTTCTTTACTTACAAGCACTTCTAGGTGATTAGCCTATTGTACTCTACGTTGATCAACACTATTACGTTAAACGTATTTACGCTTAACAATTTAGCAACTTCGCGTGCCCATCGAATAATCGATGAAAAATACTTTTGTTTGTACATAGACAAACTTACCTTCTCATCTATACCAAATACTTGGCATAGGATAGCGTTAACAGTTCTATATAGAAAGACTTGTAATCAAATCAATCAATTCTTCAGTATTAGTCTAGCCAAGTTAAAACAGGCATCGACTCTTTCTTTAAAACCATTCATGCATTGTATAACATGCATCACATAAAACTTTGCTAACACGAAGGTTAGACAAGTGTTTAAGAAAGACTTTCCTTCAAGCGTCTTTGAATAGATAATTCAACAATTCTCAGTCTTTACAAGATATACATGATATATTCACATAGCACATTATAATTAGTTATCAAACAAACTAACTTTATTGCCTATAACCAACTTCTTTCTCTTCTATGTCTTATTGGAATTAACTTCGTTATTAAAGTCGATTCGACTTTCTATACTTCATTACGGTTTGTTAACGTTTTTACGTTACTAACTGACATTCGATCATTATTGGTTAAGTACCAACGTTGAACGTCATTTACGGTTTACTTATTACGTTCTCGCATTCCTCGTTTAATTTCTATTAAACCTTATTAACTCTTCTTACATTATCACCTATAAGTGATTTAAGTTCAGTCTTATTATGTACATTAAGTACCTTCAATGTCTTACCTTAGGTCTACATTCAAATGGAACAAAAACCTAACTTGGTCAACATTTTTTACACTTAGTGACAATTTACGGCCTGGCAACTCTAAGTATAAACTTAAGATCGCTGTGGCGCCACTCTCCGATAGTTTTGCCGGATTGACGCTGCGACAACGTGAACTAACCCAAAATTCATAAAATTTAATTATTAACTTCGGTCGTTAATAACACATCTACCTTCTGATTTTACATCATTATTCGATGTTAAACTTAATAATATGCGGAATAATTTAAACTTTTCTATCTTCTTACTTTAATTTCCTGAATCAAAACCTTCATCATCTACATGTCTTTGAAACATATATAATCCATGATTCACTTCATCACAATTATTATATCAAATTTTACATTTCAATTCGATAACCTTTGCATATCAGATAAGTCAAACTTTAACTTTACAACTCAACAGAAAACTATACATCATAAAACATTTAGTACATCTCATGAATCTTAACAACTTTAGCTAAAAATATTAATCTTCGTGTATTATTTCTGATCCACGTCATTCAAGTAGCACATAGTGTTACCTTCAATCCTTAACCTGCAAAAATGATTATTTGCAAGGTTGAGCTCGACAGCCCAGCAAAATCTAACAGTTTCATGCATCATGTAGCACATAATAGCATGCTCAACATATATCTCATAAACATTGGACTAACATAACATATATGTTACAGTTCATATAACAAGTATAAAAATTGAGTTCCTTACTCAATCAACATGCTTTACTCAATCAACGTAGTCATAAATTGACTTTAACATTTCATACATTCAACATATATATAACACATCATGCTCTTTGCAATAAAGATTTAAAACAATCAAATTCACATAGCAAATAGGAACTGAAAGACTTGCCTTGATCGTTGTTTACTAATAACAGTTTAACAGCTTACAGATATCTGCACTTCACGTGTCCTACATAATTATATAATCATTCACATTTACTATTAGTCACATAGCAACGAATAGTTGTTGTAATGTAAACTTTACTCTACATCTCATAACCCTTCCTATTATCAATACACAATGTTCAATTTTATTGTGTTAACTTTCGACTTATAGCTCACTATATTTTATATTCGAAGTTCATTCAAGTGTTTAAGTCTTGCTAGGAATCATTATTGTTTTTATATTAAACCCATTTCATACCTTATAATGTTCATTTCATTTGACTTAAAACACTTTTTACATTCATTATCACTTATCACGGCGTTTCAACGTTTATTCGTCACACGCCCAATTTGTCTCTCTTGTGTGTGCTTGGTATGCGTATTCAACTTATCTAATATATCATTTATTACTGTTAAGCATCATTATACTTCATAATATTCATGTTCTATAACTTAGAACAACATCTTTTGTCGTCAAGAACACTACACTTGCATATGTGCATGCCCGACGCCCTCCGATTACATTCGAAAACATAATAGTCCTACAAATGACCATTTTTACCCCTGTTCCCAACCTCAAATTGAAAACCTTAAAGAATAAAAGTTGTAGGTCTACTCGTCCTCGTTCCGGATCATCTTGAATCATCTCAATCGAAGTTTGTATGAAAACATTATGCCTATTTTACTAAAATAGGTCAAAGCAGTCACACCTGACATACTTTGGGCGCAGCTGCATCCAATTAAGCCTTGGGCACAGCGCAACTGCACCCTATAACGCATCTGTATCCCAAATGACTTAGGGCACAGCACAGCTATGCCCATTAGCAAAAACGGGACCTAAAGCTACTGTTCTTCGCGATTTTTAACCCTTTTTCTCCTACTAATCTTCATAACTTGAGTTATACACATCCAAATTAGTCCGTTTTTGATTTTATGGATTCATAATTCATAGAACTACAACATACTAGAATTCTAACCATTTATAAAAATGTTAACCAACCTAAAATTTGACCCAAAACACATGTTCATACTCTATTTTCATGTTTTAACACTTTTAGCGAATACGATCGCCACAACTTCGTTTCTTAATCAATTGACACGATTTAAACTACGCCGCTTTCATTTCTTCACATACTAAATAATCCAACATCAATTCACAGATTATAACAAGTATTGACCATGAAATTTTGTACTTTCTAAGCCATATTCTATAATATAAACACTGCTATTTTACCTTTCTTCCTACAAACCAATTCTCACAAATTTAAACATCAACCAAGGATTATAGATGATAACTAACAAGTTTAGCAACAACATACAAGCATAGAATTCGACATCTTAACCCTATCCAACAAAATTTCCAATTAACAGAGAATAGGTATTGTAACGAAAATTAAGATACATTATACCTTTAATCCTCTAGATTATAGGTTTAGCAAAAAGATGGTGAATCTCCTTCCTCTTAGCCAAAATCTCATAGGCATAATCTCTCAATTTCCACTATATTTCCTCTCTTCTTCCAAGCCCTCTTTCTAAACCTCTGTTATTTCTACTTAGAAAATAAGATGCGTATAAGAAACTGGCCACCCCACGTACTCTTCCGTTAGAAAAAAACAAAAGACGTCAGTTGAACAAGCCAAAGGCCACAAGGCCTTATTTGGCTACCACCTTCCCCTCCCCCCCCCCCCCCAAACTAAATTATTTTTATATTATCTTATATTATATAGTTTCATGTCACACCCTTAGTTGATTAATTTAAATAACATAGTTTAGTTAATTTAAATAACTCATATTAATAATAAAAATCTAATTATCATTATACTTATAATTAATAAATAATTATATATCTAATTTAATTAATAAATTAGAAACATCACTTTATTTAATTTATTCATTCCCTTTAATATTAAATAATTCATTTAATTTAATTAATTCATTAAATTAAATCTTCAAAGAATAAAATTTACCTTTGCTTTAATTTAATTATCATACACACATAACTAAATTATTATACCACAATTTCATAAATTATTTATTTTTCTCGAATAAATAATTTATTTAAAATATTTATTTAATTCAATAAATATTTAAAATAATTACCAAATTCATTTAATTTCTTCAATAGTTAACTTAACTATTAAACCTCACTTTCCCAATATATGAATATATATATATATCCCTTCACACCGGATCACATATTTCAAAATATATATGCACGATATATACATACTCAAACTCAAAACATCTCATAATAAGAATTTTAATTATTAAATTCTTATTTTAATAACTTATAAAAATTAGGGTTGTCACATCTTTTCCCCTTATAAGGATTCAGTCCTCGGAATCAACGAAACCTCCCTTACTCGGTTTTCACCAAATCTCTTATCAAAATTTATCGTTGAATATCCTCAACACATCACCTTAATATAGGTTTTATTTATTACCACTACCACCATTCTTCATAACAAATTCTTGTAAGTTTTATTTCATAACCTTTATTTAGACTCAATTATATTTGAGTATTACATATTCTTTGACCCGTTCATTACCTTTCCCTAAGGATCATTATTGTCGACGTCGGGATTTTTGGATGTCCCTTTCCGTTACTTGTTCTTTGATGTTCTCATTTTAGGTGAGATTTGTTTGAAAAAATAAGTGAAAAAGGTCTGACATGTATGATGTCGACGATGGGACTGTTAAGAGTCGCCAGTTGGTTTTTTAAATGGTTGTACCAACACAACCGAAAAAAGGTTTACATATTGATCCAGTGATGTGACACTGATATACGGGTCAATGAAACTGAGATTCATTTAGGGTCCGGGGACTTGGTTATGCGGGGGGAAGGTGTTAGCCCCCGACATCCGTGTTACTACTATGACCGCCTCTTTTTAAGAAACTATTATCTGAGTGTGTGTGTGGGGGGGGGGGGGTCAATGTGCTATTATATGGAAGTTGTGCAAGGCCTCGTTCGAACCTATATACACAGGGTTTGAATTTATGTAAAAATTCCGTTTTTTAGCAAGATATGGCAGTGATGTTTTATAAAAGAGGTTTATCAAACCCTGATGCTCAATATGAATTGAGACCTTTTACACTCCCATTTTATTAAGTGATCGGCTTGTTTGATTTTATTTGACGGATGCGAGGCATCCGTACAAAAATAATATATTCAAAAATAATGCCGACTTCCTCGTGGGTATGGAAACCATCTCGAGGAAATTGGAACCGCATGAGAATAATTTACAAGTCGCCATAAATTGAAAAATGTCCATCACGGGAACCGAATCTAGATCCAATGGGATGAATCTGTGATCACATGATTCCTAGGTGCACAGAATGCTGCAATTTATAAGAAAGCAGTAAGCAGGTATATATATATATAAAAGTTATAAATATATATATACAGACATGATCACCAACCACGAAGCACCTCCATGGGGGATCAGAAATGTAAATAAAGCCATAAAAGCGATCAACTGCCACGAAGGAAACTCCAGGCAGGACGAAAATAAAAATATATATATATATATATATATATATATATATATATATATATATAAAAGCAATAAACGCATGCTAGGATGTAAAATCTGTGCTCATCGAATGAGTTCGACCACGATTCATATATATAAGTATAAATATATATATATATATATATAAAAGCGAGTAAATGCACCGGATATAAAACCCAGGCTCATCGAACAGAATCCGACCACAGTTCATATATATATATATATATATATATATATATATATATATAAAAGTGAGTAAACGCACCAGACCGAAGTCTAGGCTCAATCGAGGCATAACTCGATAATGTTAGTTAATATATATGTAAATATATATAATATATATATATACATCTTTGAAATGAAACCCATAATCAAAATAAAAGGAAAAAGCAAGCAACACGACTCTCAACGTGTAGAAGGGTGTGTGCAAAGATGAAGAGAAAGACTCTAAAGTGTGTGAGATGGCTTACAACTAACTGATAAAGAAGGCTTCTATATCTTTAGAGTGGGTAAACACTGGCTTTTGTGGGTACAAAAGAGGCTATATATGAGCTCACAGGTGTTTAAAATGTGAAAATACACTGTATGAGTGAGTGCGGAGCAAATTGTGCAGAGTTTCCCTATCTTTTTTCTCTTAAAAATTAGCACCCCAAGCCCTCTATTTATAGGCATATTAGCCGCAGGTGTACCAGAGGCAACCCGGGTTGGCCCGGGTTTTTCGGGTTGGGTCGTCTCGAAGTGCGTGCACTCAGGCACTGTAATGTCCCCTCGAACTTTTAGAAGTGCAATCCGGGAATCCGTTTGAGGTATATAGGACCTATTTCGGACCGCCGTTGTCGAGAGTTGTACGATGGCATGGGATTAGAGTTTGTGCGAAGTCATTGAAGATGGGACGATGCCCTCCGGTCTTTAAGCTTCAACTTTCATCCGTTACCCCGCACAATAGTCACTCGGGATTGGTTAGCCTTGTGGGACATCGTTGCATAGAGACGTGATGTGGCATCGTGTTTGACGAGATGACGATGTTGCCCCTCACCGGTGTTATCGCTGGATTGGGCTGATAAAGAAGATGTTGCTCAGACTTCGCTGAGATTGGACTGCTGCAATTGTTGAAGGTCCTCATTATCATCTTTGAGGTGTGCCTGTCTTCCCGATGTTATTGCCAAGTTGGTACAGTGCAACTCGTTGTGAGCACCGAGATTGAAGCTGGCTGCATTTAAAACAAGCATTTCTGGGGTTATCTCCGAAATTGCATTCCTTGGGGTCATCACCAAGGTTGGTGGCTATTCCTACGGTTGGGACTGAGACTGGATACCTCGGGGTCATCTCCGAGAATAATCGGTCTTCTCCGGTGTGAGTTCTGGTATTGTATCTGCAGGCCTCGAGGTTATCTCCGAGGTTGGATTTGGTTACTCCCAGACTGCGATCCGGGGTTTGATGCTGAACTTTTGGTAGTATCCGGTACGGGTTTGGATTATCTTTTAGGATTCCCTCTTAAAAGACGAATTTGTCCTCCTACAATGTTAGTGACAGTAGTACAGAAAATTTTGAGTGTCTACAGATGCCCCTCTTTATCATATTCATGCATGGCGATGCATGGGTAGGATAAAGAATCCTAGACACTTGAAACGCAACAAGACGAACATGGTACTATGGATAGCAACATGATGCAAATGTATAATGCATGTGTATGGGGTTCTAGCCCAACACGCTGGGGATGATTGTTGATTCCCTGTTGCTTCAACTGGGGATTGGCAATGCTGACCAGATTCGATGTGTAAGCCAAATCTGTTAGGATGTTGATGTTGGAGTTATCACCAAATCTTTGTGTTTTTTATTATGACTTGATCCTGAAGATGTACCTCTTATGTGTAAAAGATCTGTGGGGATAAAGCTTGATCTGTTTGAGGATGTGTATAACATATTCCATCATCTATCCTCTTTTATAACGTTGACCTTTCTTGGTTAGTATCGCCAGCGTATGTCAAGATCCTGCTGGATTTACTACCAATAGCAAATCTTTGTCGGGGATGCGACCTTTGTTGGCGATGTACTTCAATCGACATGTGAATTGGTGAGAAATCCTGTGGGATATACTATCAAGGTTGCTTGACCTTCCCTGGCGTGTGAATCAATGGCTGAGGCTCTGTGAATAGATTGTCAAGGTTGCTTGACCTTCGCTGTCGTGTAGATCAACAGAGCATTGCGCGTTGTGACTTCACGGGGATCCATTTGGGGAATCTGGCGATTGGGTATAAAAACCTCGAATAGCTCTAGAGCTCTGATATGTTTAATCGCTATCGGCTGAAATGACGTCAAGGTTGATTGACCTTCATTGATATGTGTGTCAACAATTTGAATGTACGTTGTAATCCTATGCCGTGACTTCACGTTGTAATCCCCGTCGGGGATCTACTGGGGACTTATGAGTACGTACGCAATTATCAAACAGCTCTCAATGCTTCGATGGGTTTACTTGCCATCGGCTGAAATAACGTCAAGGTTGCTTGACCTTCATTGATAGACGTGTCAACGGATGGATGTGTTGTAACCCCCATCGGGGATCTACGTTGTAACCCCGGTCGAGGACTCACGTTGTAACCCCCGTCGGGGATATACGGAGGGTAACGACCTGGAGTCGGCGGCATCGGACCTGTATAAGGTATTACCGTATGTGATTTGTGACAACTGGGATCATTGGTAGGGTATACCTTGTATTTAGGTGACTACCAATGAGTGCTAGACAAATTCAAAGTCTCATCTGAGAAGACCAAGATTGTATGCAGTTTTGCTTAATCGCGTGGCATTTTTCTTCTCGATTTGACCTTTCTAGTTCGTAAGAACTCTGTTTCAACTCGAACTGGACCGAGCCGGAGGGGTGGGACCCTATAGAGGAGCAGCAGTGCACTGCTTCTATAGCAGTGGAGCTCATGACAAAGCGCGAATTATAAATCCTGCAGGCTGGTCTTCACAAGTCATTTTCAACTCGCTTTGCATAGAGAAAACCGCGAGCCATTTTCAGATCTGCTAAGTTCGGGCTGCTTTCTGCAAATTCTGTCACCGTACAAGTGTTCTACACTATCCTGGTAATGTATGCATTTATTTTTTCCAGTTTCTGTCCGTTAGATTGTGAGTTATCGCACGAAATGCATCTAAACACATAGTAGTGATTATGTATGCACAAATAACTTGATAAAAAATATTCAACATAGTAATCGTTAGTATTAAACCATGCTGAACATAATGATGTGAAAACATTTGACTTCTGAGATAGTCAAATTGGCACCTTTTTCTGCTATTTTTTATCCTATTTGAGGTCCAATTAGCAAAAGGTAGAAATGCAAAGTACTCCTAGCATTGAGGTTGGCCTTGTGCATGATGATTTTGATTTTTAATGCATATATTATGTATATGACTTTGGGGCAGGTGTGCTACTGAATGGCCACCTAGACATGCCTATGTGCATGTGGATAGTCATATTTTCAAAGGGGACTATGGCAAAAAAAATTCAAATGTAGGCATTGGGTAGTCATGCATTTTAACTCTATTATATGTTAAAGTAAATGTATGCATGCATATAGTCATAAATGCATTTTAAAAAAGCTCCAGGTAAGGAAATACCACACCCTTTCTGAGGTGATTTGGAGATTTGTTGTCCAGATATTATGGATCCAGATCAGCCGAGCAGTTCTTACAGGACCGCTTCTGGCGTATGGCGGAGGGCTACTGAAGTGCCTCGTCCTCATTCTGTCAGACAGCCTCGTCGGTTGGTGGAGGCTGTGATACGTCCTATCCAGGTAGGTGTTCCAGACGTTGAGGACGAGGAGGCGGATATTCTGATTGAGGATCCCGCTCCTGCTACACATGTCCCTCGCAGGGAGCTTCCGAGCATTCAGGTGGTGAACCCAGAGTTGTTGGGTGATTTGGGCTGACATCCATTGATGTATTTGCATGCTAACGAGGTATGGCGTCAGACTTTGATCTTCCTTCTTTCCTATTGATGAGGATTAAAGGGTTCTGATGTTGATCTGCATTTCATGCAGGTTCCAGGATTTATACAGCCTCGAGGAAACTGGTTTAGCATTCACTCCATGTACCAGGCGCTTCATCCTGACTACAGAGCGATAGTGCATGAGTGGGGATTCGGGGCATTCTTCTCCATCCTTCCCCGTCGATGTCCCTGGGGTTACCTCAGGGCTTTGTCTGAGTGATGGTTCCATCAGACTCAGTCACTCCATCTGCTGGATTGCGAGGTGATGATGACGCCTATGGATTGATGATTTATCATAGGTATGGAGTTTGGAGGGGAGCCAGTGCCTTGCATGGCGAATATTACCCCTATTGCCGTCAGATCCTTATTAGGAGTTCCGGCGGAGGCGCTCAAAGGCAGGACTATCCATTCAGGTCCTTTGAGCGTAGATGCTATGAGCGGGCTATTGAGTGAGCCCATGCCTGATGATGTCAGGATCAGGAATCGCGTTCTGCGGTGATTGTTCCTAATGATCATTCAAGGCTGCTTCATAGCAGATAACTCTTCCACGGTATCTTTCGCTTTGGTCAGCGCCACACGCGATATGGACCATATAGGAGAGTATGACTGGGGCTCTTACACCTTTGCCTATTTCCTCTGGGGCATGCGCATGCGCTCACAGGGTTTGACCGAGGCTTGGCTAGGATTTTACCCATTTCTGCTGGTGAGTATTTCTCTTGTCTTTTCCCATTCATAGGTTAAGAGTGTTTACTGATAGTAGATGTTTTGCCATTGTGTTGGCAGTTTTGGGTCTATGAGAGGCTCCCATGTTTGCACCCTGTGAGTGTGTTAGGATTAGATACCTATCCATGAGGATGACGATGGCACCATTCTATTTTACCGGAGGTCCTGTAGCTGAGGGATTCACTCAATGCCGCATGCAGCTGGAGTTGCTGACGGCGGGTACCATTACATGGATTCCCTATTCAGGGGAGCATTTGACCATAAGCTTTGAGGATGGACATCCGACCGGAGTCGAGTATTTGATCTCTACTAGGAGAGTTCCTCTCTTCACTGATAGAGGCTGGGAGCTCTATTTAGGAGAGTGTGCTATTAGGAGCACTACAGGGGAGATTCGTATACCGATCTTGCCTCCTGCTAGGCGTCATTGGCACGTATCACAGTTACCCGTCACTGATATCCCATTGTTGGTGGTTGACTGTTTTGCATTATTAGAGGGTCCATGTACTCAGGAGACGTTCCAGCGGTGGTGGTCCCTCGCACTATTGGAGCCCAGTCCTGCGCCACGCAGTTCATAGGGGATATGGTTCCAGGATCTTTGATGATGACGAATTGGGTAGCTTGTGTCCGAGCTCCGACTCATATGACCCAGATTGATATCTTAACCCGGCAGTTGGATCAGGAACACATATTTATTCGGCATTTGGGCAGAGATCCGGTGAGAGTGAGTCATTTGTTCCTTCCGGCTCGGTATTTGGCCTCTCAAACGACCCATTCGGTTTTTTGGTAGCGAGATCCTCCTCTTTATAGGCCCGACATCCTGTTGATAGAGATCCGATGACTCGAAGGAGTTACATCGGTGGGCGAGGATTGAGGGCGTGAACATCGAGACCACTGGTTTCTTTCGATGTATATTCCGTTATATCTTTTGATAGGCCTCTATTAGATATTGGGTGCATTGTTCCCCATTCTCGCTATATCTTTTGATAGGCCTCTCATTAGTAGTAGAGGCGGTTGTACCCCATTTCCACTGCATTTGTAGTTTGTCTGGTGATGTATTAGATGATGATATACTTAGGAATGTATGCACCATTTTTCATTCCCTATATCATATTGTCATCAATTATACATTATGCATGTATCATGTTATGCATATGTATGTATGTCCGAGATATTGGCATTGACCTGAATGGTCTTATGACACGGCCCGCATGTGAGATGTCTTCTTGACGAGTTAGTTGTATAGATCATACCCACCGTCGGTGGTGGCATTAGGTATGCGATCGTGAATGCGATAGTATGTCACCCCAGATAGGGTGATTTGTAGATCGATTCTTTGTAGCATACCATGACTTTATTGCCTTTTCGAGTTCTCGCACGATTTGTGAGCGGGATCTTTAGAGCATTGGGCACTTTGCTCGATAAAGCGGTATTCCGTTTTAGCACCCATGAGTTGACTCCTACTCTAGAGGAGTATGCATGTTTGATGATGCTGCCTTTAGAAAGACCTTGCGTGCATCTAGCTTTGGGAGACATGAGTAGATGATTCATAACTCTCACAGGATTGAGGCGAAGAGTAGTGCAGGACGAGCTGACATCTAGCCATGTGATCTCCCAGCGTTTTCTATATGACAGATTTGGCTCAGATGATAGCTATTCACGATATGCCAGGGATTTCACCGCACTGGAGGACCATTGGCGTTTGGCCAGAGTTGATGTACTGCTGCTGTGCGTAATGTCGTATGTCTATATGCCATAATATATGGACGAGATAGACATTGGTGTTATTATGGCTGTGAGAGCTCTTAGAGAGGGTCGCACCATTATACCTATGATCGTAGCAGAGACCCTGCGGTCGGCATCCTATTGTTGCACGTATCCTACAGGAGTGTTCATAGGGAGTTCAGTCATGTTGTACGTGTGGTTTATGTCACACTTGAGACCAGTTGGTACCCTTAGACGACATGGGTATTGCTTCTCCCATGATGTGGCCATGTCATACTCCTTTTCGACCATCGGAGTGTCTGATGCTTAGTCCTGATGCGCATTTTGGCGGATATCGAGATCCATTCAAATATTATTGCCGTGCTCGGGCTTTGCTCACCATACTGACTTCATTACTCATGCTAAGGGCATGGATTTCCTCCTCTGGCAAGATTGAGGGGCGTGACTACTTATCACACACTGGCCGTGATGTCGTAGTTCGACCAGTTCTAGGATTTTCATCCTTTTGAGGGGGCGATAGGTCAGCGTTCAGCTTCTCGATATCTCTCAGCAGAGGACCGATCCCTGTGTATGCTTGTTGGGATCGGTATGAGAGATATTTGCTTTTACATCGATCATCCTAGTTATTCTCTGCAGAGTATTCTCGCATGCGTAGAGAACGAGAGATTTTATCTATTTGCAGTGATATTCGCGATCACCGGATAGTGAGTCAGACGATGCAGAGCCCAAGGAGGACATTGATACCAACATCGAGGAGGAGCCCGCTGCTGGGTTGCTAGCATTTCTTCCAGATTCTCCTAGTACTAGTACTTTTGTGATTCAGCACTCAGCACAGTACTTAGAGTAGAGTCTTCATCTGATGACCTTTGAGAGAGACCAGATTTGATCTATGATGTCGAATGCTCTTGATGTGAAGGACGTCGCTCTATTGGAGAGAGACGAGGCATTATATCGCAGAGATGCCGCTGTTGTTGAGCGGGATGAGGCTATATCAGCCAGAGATGCAGTGATAATTGAGCGGGATAGTGTTATATCTGCCCGGGATGTAGCCGTCACAAATAGTACTGCAGTGAGGTCCCTTACCACTGGTATGATTGCAGAGATGAGCGCATATATTGATGATCATATGGTCACCATGCAGATGGCTCTGAGATCTTTTGGGTCGTGTGGATATTCTCATCTGAGAGACCACGCAACCGCCTCCGTCTTTACGAGAGGGACGCCATGTTGGGCTTGTTAGCTCGCATATATCCTGACTTGTAGATGAGCTTGTATTTACCTGCACAGACTATCTTAGCCATTTTTTCATGTACAGTTTACATTGTATATATATCAAACATCATTATATATGATAGGGAAATATATTTTTGGATCACTTCCCTTTTAGATATGCCTTGTTATTTGCTTGATATTTTGCTTGCTGCTTCAGGGCTTGTGATCTTGATGTATTCTGAATTCCTCCTGGGTGGATGGACATTGAGTTGTCTCTGGATAGTTCAGAATGGATCATCGATCTATGTGTATCCCTACCATCTTTGGTGTCTTGGGACTGGTTTCTGGATGGAAATGTAGAGAGGAGTATGGCTTTCCTCTCTGAGATTGACCGCACCACAGATGGTCGCCAGTACTTCTATTTAGGAGAAGCCTAGTTAATTCCATCTCTTATGGATTGGTGTTGCTCTTCAAGGTATGGCCATGTAACTTAGATGGTCATTGAATCTCCTATTTGGGAGGAGTTCGGGTAATTCCATCCTTTCGTGCGAAGCCAAATGAAATGTAGTGGATTGAAGGATGATCCCAGTACCAACTGACAAGGCTTTGTGTTTTGGTAAGGGGTGAGACCGCACCATGAATGGCTGCCTACGTACTCCTATTGAAGAGGAGATCAAGTCTGCGTAGTTCGAACCTGGTGTAAGAGGCTCAACGCTGTATATGGCTGACATGGTGTAGGAATGTTTTTGGTTGTTTTTGTTTTTATAAGGGTAGAAATGTTTTTGTTGTTTTTGTTTTATTGCGACCGGGCCATGTAACATGGTTGCCTACGTACTCCTATTGAGGAGGAGATCAGGTCGACGTAGTTTGCCCCTCACGGCGAGAAGAAAAGCGTGATCCCATGTGCAGGTCAGAGTGCGGGGAGGAGAAAGTTTAATCCTAGGTTGAGGATAAACTGCATCTATGAGAAGTTTGATCCCAGGTATGGGTAGCCAAACTACGAACACAAGAGGTTCAATCATGGTGGGATGACCTAAGTTGTATGGTATGAAAGGAGAGCCAGTGGCGGCTTGAAGAAAAGTCGTTTCCACGAGGGCAAAGTGTAGGAAAGTTGTAGGTGGTAAAGGGTTAAAGAACCGGAATAACTGGTGACCTGATGATTATGCATCAGGGTGTTTGCGAATTACTTCAGACATAGTACCGTTTCACGGCGTCTGAGTTGATGAATTGGGGAAATTCATTGCCGTCCATTTCTTGCAATCTGAGAGCGCCTCCTGTCAATACTTCCTTTACAATAAACGGGCCTTCCCAATTAGGAGCAAATTTTCCTTTAGCCTAATCTTGGTTGTCAAGAATCTTCTTCAAAACTAAGTCATGTTGTTTAAGCCGCCAGTAGTTGGACTTTTTTGTTGTAGGATCTGGCGATCCTTTCACGATATCTCTTGACCATGGAAGATAGCCGCGGTTCGCTTTTCGTCTATTAGAGACAATTGGTGATACATCTTGTACCCATTGGTCTTCATCCACGGTGGCGTCGATCAACACTCGAGAGATTCCATCTCAACTCTTATGGGAGGCTCTTGCTTCCATCCCATAGGTTAAAGCGTAGGGGTTGCCCCGGTTGGAAATCGCATCAAGGTTACGTAGGCTACTGAGTCAAAGGCGATAGGTCGGGCCGGTCTTTGTGGTTGGCGGACATCTTTTGCATAATCTTCTTGATGTTTTTGTTAGTCGCTTCAAGCAAAGATCGTTCATCTTGAACGATAGATGTGAGTTGAGATGTTTGATGTGGAATTTCTTCGCATAATTCCTCCATCATTTTGTTGTTGAGGTTCTTGGCATTATCGACACAATCACCTCTGGTTGTCTATATCGACAAGCGACATTGTTTCGATGAAAGCAATGATGACTTCTTTAGTAACCCTGGGGAAGGAGGCTGTTTCTACCCACTTGGTAAAGTAGTCGATCATGGTGAAAATAAACCGATGACCATTACTGGCGTTAGGCTTAATGGGTTCGATAACGTCCATTCCCCGCATTGAGAAGGGCCAAGGTGAACTCATATTGTGGAGTTCCCGTGGAGGGGCGTGTATAGCATTCCCATGAATCTGGCACTGATAGCATCTTTTGACGTGGTCGTTGCAATCAGCTTTGAGAGTAGCCAATAATGTCCCGTCCTGAGGACTTTCTTGATAAGGAGGGGGCCACTCATGTGGGGACCACAGACTCCGCCATGGATTTCATCCATAAGCCTTTGGGCTTGATCTTTGTCTAAACATCTGAGGAGACCTAGTCCTGCATCTCTTTTGTAGAGCGCATCTCCACTCAGGTAGAACTTCATAGCAAGTCGATGGATCCGCCTTTTCTTAGTCGGGCTCGCCTCAGCGGGTGTAGATCCATCTCGCAGATATTCCTTGATATGCTGATACCAAGGATGTTGGATGGGAGGTAGCTCATTCGATACTTCTCCAACGTAATTCCCAAAGGCTAGGGCCTTGTGCAGGGAAATTGTGACACTCGGCAAATGTTCTTTGTCTGATATGCGAATCAGGGAGGCCAAAGTTGCTAATGCGTCTACAAAGTTATTCCTGTTATGAGGAACATGTAGAAAGGAGATTTCTTCGAACTCTAAAGCCATCTTCAAAACCTGTCGATGGTAAGGCAGTAAATGTAATTCCTTGGTTTGATAGATTCCGGTGGATTGTCTGATTACCAACTCCGAATCTCCAAAGCGATTAACCGCTCGCGCCCGTTGAGCGGACAAGTTTTAGCCCCATGAGATGACCCTTCATACTCGGTAGTATTGTTGGTCGACAAAGCGTAATTTGGCGCATGACGGATCTGCTCCCCATATTAGATACTAGAACTGCTCTAGCTCCAGAACCTTCTATATTAACAGCTCCATCAAAATACATCTTCTATGACTGGCGTGTATCGTACTGATGGTGTTGCTGCACTATCATTACTCCTTCATCGGGGAAATATGTTTCCAAGGGTTTGAAATCCCCTGAAGGTGCGGTGGCCAGTTGATCCGCGATTCCTTGACCTTTGATGGACTTTTGAGTCACATATACGATGTCAAATTATTGTAGGATTAATTGCCATCTGGACAGCCGGCAATTTAACATAGGTTTGTTGAACACGTACTTGAGAGGATCCACACGGGATATGAGATGGGTTATGTGACCATGGAGGTAATGCTGTAACCTCATGGAAGCCCATGCTAAAGCACAACACGTCTTTCCGATCAGAGTGTACTTGTGTTCACTGATGCTGAACCTTTTGTTGAGGTAATAGATAGCTCATTCTTGGCCTCTATCGTCCTTCTGTCCCAGCATGTAGCCCATGGCATTGTCACTTATGGGATGAGTACATGAGCAGGGGGAACATCATCCACAGGTGGTACCAACACGGGGAGCTTTGACTAGTTGTTTCTTGATTGTAAGGAAGGCATTACATCACTCATCATTCCATTTCATGGAGGAGTTCTTCCTTAATAGCTTGAAGATTGGCTCATGAGTTCTTTGTGAGTTGGGAGATAAAACTCTGCCGATGAAGTTGATTCTTCCCAAAAATCCGTATTTCCTTTTCATACGAGGAATGGGCATTTCAGTGATGGCTTAGATTTTGGTAGGATCCAGCTCTATCCCTTTCTGGCTGACTAGAAATCCTAGCAACTTACCTGATTGAACGCTAAAGGCGCACTTAGCTGGATTCAACTTCAAGTTATACTTATGCAACCTATTGAACAACTTTCTGAGATGGTCTATATGGTCATCCTCCTTTCGGGACTTGACAATGATGTCATCCACGTAGATCTTGATCTCTTTGTGCATTAAGTCATGGAAAAGAGCCATCATAGCTCGTTGATAGGTAGCTCCGGCATTGATGAGGCCGAATGACAACCGTCTATAGCAAAAAAGTTCCCAAGGAGTGATGAAAGCAGTCTTCTCACGATCTTCCTCGACAACCATGATCGATGGTACCCCATAAAGCAATCAAAGAAAGGAGTACATATCGTATTGCGCGATATTGTCAATGAGAATATGGATAAATGGCACGGAAAGTCGTCTTTTAAGCAAGCTTTATTCAAATCCCGATAATCCACGCAAACTCGCACCTTCCCTCCGGGTTTAGAAATGCAGACACGATGTTGGATATCCACTCGGGATATGTAGACACCATGATGATGCCGACTTGAAATTATTTCACAATTTCTTCTTTCACTTTGAAACTCCATTCGTGTTTTGTGCTTTGAGTTTCGCTTGGTAGCTTAAATCCCTCTTTAATGGGAAGGCGATGAAGGACAATGTCGGTGGACAAACCCACCATGTCTTTATGAGACCATGCAAACACATCCACGAATTGGGTTAATAAGCGTAACCATGTCATTCCGTTGGTTTGGGGTAAGGTCTGAACCAATCTGGATTAACTTAGGGCTTTCTAAGGTTTTGAGATTGAAAGAAGTGGTTTGATCAATGTCATCCTGTATATCCATCAAGGCTGAATTCATCTCTACATCAAAGGTACAATCCTTGTGTAGGAGAGGCATCGTATCCGCAAGTACAGGCACATCTAAATTTTTTTAGGTAATGAACACCAGGAAAAATTCACAGATCAGCATATGAAACACTCCCGTGTGTTCCAATTCCTTTGATAGCGCGAAGGGTCTCTTCCATTTGGAGGACTTTTTTTTTATGTCACCAGTGTCTGGATCTCCAGTGGGATGGGCAGCATCAAGAGTTTTGTTGGTCGTATCCTACTGTGGTGTAGGTATGGTAATGACCTGGATTCCTCCTTGTGTGGGGGGCTTAGTATGTACAGGTATTTTCTGACCCTGTGTAGACTGGTGTAATTCTTTGAGTAGAATAGCCAAATCTATAATTTGTTTGCTTAATCCATCGAATTCTTTGCGAGAAACTGGATTAAGTTCAGTCTGGTCGGATGATGACATGATTGACTGTAGGCCTGTTGCCTTTTTGGACTTTGAACGGGTAGTAGGTCCGATTGATTCCCTGCAAAAGACTGGCATAGTTTAGTCTTTAGGGGATGTATATAATAACATGCTATGTGATGTGTCCATTTTAGGAATTTTATCCTTCATAACGGATGTCAGTTGTTAGTAGCATGTATGTGTACACATTTCTTCATATTTCTCATTATATGGAGATAGATATGATTTGATATTACAAGTAATTGTGTTTACAAGTAATTGAAATGAGAGCATGAAGAGACTTTCCTCTGTTTTGGGTTTATCAGAGGCTGACCTATCTTAGGTTACTCTCGCGGCTTTTTGGCATGAAGGTTCCCAAATCATCGCAATCTACTAGACGGGAAGTTAATCCAGGTCTTTCAACTGGAGCGAATTTGGGTGGTGCCTTTCCTGAGCCTCGGAGAATTAGTCTTCTCACGAGTCCAGTAATCAAACACCGACGAGATAGCCTCCTGGTGGAGGGACCACACAATATACATTCACATACATCGCGTCTCATCGTATAAAAAATGATGACATGTGTGAAGCACTAATATCACAAGCAGTTATGGTGCGAAGCACTAGCATCACAAGCAGTTATGGTGCGAAGCACTAGCATCACAAGCAGTTATGGTGCGAAGGACTAAGTGCAATAAGGAAATGCATTCGTACACATTCATCAAAATGTAAATGCAACATCCACACACAAATATATAATTATTTTGAAAAGATTGTAATAGCGGCTTAAGTCCTCTTACTGGTGTCCCTAGTAGAGTCGCACCTGTCGACGTCGGGATTTTTGGATGTCCCTTTCCGTTACTTGTTCTTTGGTGTTCTCATTTTAGGTGAGATTTGTTTGAAAAAACAAGTGAAAAAGGTCCGACATGTATGATGTCGACGATGGGACTGTTAAGATTCGCCAGTTGGTTTTTTAAATGGTTGTACCAACACAACCGAGAAAAGGTTTGCACATTGACCCAGTGATGTGACACTGATATACGGGTCGGTGAAACCAAGATTCGTTTAGGGTCAGGGGACTTGGTTATCGGGGGAAGGTGTTAGGCACCCCAAACATCCGTGTTACCGTGGCGGCGTATCGCCTCTTTTCAAGAAACTATTATCTCGAGTGTGTGTGTGTGTGTGTGTGTGTGTGTGTGTGTGTGTGTGTGTGTGGGTCAATATGCTGTTATATGGAAGTTGTGCAAGGCCTCGTTCGAACCTATATACACAGGGTTTGAATTTATGTAAAAATTCTGTTTTTAGCAAGATATGGCAGTGATGTTTTATAAAAGAGGTTTTTCAAACCCTAATGCTCAATTGGAATTGAGACCTTTTACACTCCCATTTTATTAAGTGATCGGCTTGATTGATTTTATTTGACGGATGCGAGGCATCCATACGAAAATAATATATACAAAAATAATGCCGACTTCCTCGTGGGTAAGGAAACCATCCGAGAAATTGAGACATGCAGAATAATTTACAAAAGTCGCTTACAAAATTGAAAAATGTCCATCACGAGAACAAGAATCTAGATCAATGGGATGAATCAGTGATCACATGATTCCTAGGCGCACGTGAATCTTTGCAATTTATAAGAAAGCGATAGAAGGTATATATATATATATATATAAGCTGTAAATATATATATACAGACATGATCACCAACCATGAAGCACCTCCATGGGGGATCAGAAATGTAAATAAAGCCATAAAAACGATCAACTGCCACGAAGGAAACTCCAGGCAGGACGACAATAAATATATATATGTATATATATATAAAAGCAATAAACGCACCGGATGTAAAATCCAGGCTCATCGAACAGAGTTTGACCACAGTTCATATATATAAGTATAAATATATATATATATATACATATATATATATATATATAAGCGAGTAAACGCACCAGACCGAAGTCTAGGCTCAATCGAGGCATAACTCGATAATGTTAGTCAATATATATGTAAATATATATATATATATATAATAAATATATATATATATATACAGACTGAAACGAAACCACGGACCGAAGTCCGGGCAAAAGCAAGCAACATGACTCTCAACGTGTAGAAGGGTGCGTGCAAAGATGAAGAGAAAGACTCTAAAGTGTGTGAGAAGGCTTACAGCTGACTGATAAAGAAGGCTTCTATATCTTTAGAGTGGGTAAAAACTGGCTTTTGTGGGTACAAAAGAGGCTATATATGAGCTCATGTGTGTTTAAAATGTGAAAATACACTTTGTATGGGCGAAAAGTGAGCAAATTGTCTGTGGTTTCCGTCTTTTTTCTCTTAAAATCAGCACCC
>CM035164.1:45473205-45793306 GCA_020205615.1 Panax quinquefolius
AAACATAATGGCAGCATTGATTCTAAACTTACTGTCTGCCCCTGATATACTCTCTCTATTGCCTCACTAGCAGCACTAGCTTTCAGGATAGCATCACTAGAAGCACTTGATTCAACATCAAATCCTGAAGCGCGCCATCTTGGCAGGCCTCCATCTAACACCCAGACTTTATCATGGCCGAAAACTCGGAACATCCTGTTTAATTAATCGAAAGAATTAGTAACTTGTTTACACAAATTAAATATAGAACTAAACAGTTACCAGTCTAATCTTGACCTTTGTTATGAAACCTAGTAACCTACAACTCACCACCAAACACGAGCTGCACTAAAGATCCCCTTGCCATCATAAACAACAACCCCATCTTTATTCTCAATACCAAGAGCAGAAGCAGCAGCAGCAAAAGCTTCTTCTGATGGTAGCATGTGTGGCAACTGGTACAGAATATAAAAATGAGATTTTTCACACGAATTAAAAGAGAGCTTGTATAATTTTTTCCTATTGCAGATTGAGTAATGGCCTACAAGTGACTCCAATTTATTTAAACATGGAAAAACTAAAAACATAAAGGGGAGATCATCTCACATTTGTAGTTCGATCTGATATCCCATCTACGTCAAAGAAAAGGGCACCAGGAATATGGGCAACCTGTTCGTAGACACGCAACAGAAAAAAACAAAAACAAAGAAAGAGAAACGGTACAACTCGAATAAATGAATTAGATTGGAAGTAGAACATTGGTGAAGCCTGATTTTACCATATATTTCAACTCAGTTATAAATAACAAAAGAAGATAATTAATTCAAACCTTTTTTAGCATTTACCTTTCAGTACCATGAAGACAACATAGTTAAAAGACTTATCCGTACCTGATACTCTTGAAGTGGGTTCCTCTGTTCATCTGGCATATACCAGGATGCGTCTAGAACCTGCAAAAACAGGATAATCAGAATAAAAATACATAGCATACCATCCATAAGGGCTCAGTATTTTTCCGACTTTTAGACATGCTAAAACAAAAACAACTGCAATACTTAAAAACACAAGGTAAGATTTGATAACACCAATTGCGTAACAATTACATGACAAGCCAAATTAAATATGACATTAGCTTTGTCTGTTCCTTAATTTCAATCCTTATGTCATTTTAAATATCCAAAATTAAAGTTAAATAATTCACGTGAACCTGGTTCAACCATAGCTCGTCTTTATTTAATCAAGACACAAATAAGTTGAGTATTGTTAAGGATATAATTAGTTAAGATGATTAATATTAATTATTCCAGTAATTATCTGATGTAATTAGATAATGATAAGTTTGTACTACCTAGTACTTATCTATAACTAGGACTTCTCTATATAATTTGAAGTCCATTATTCTTTCGGTTTATTTGTATAATATGATGATTTGATAAGTACAAAAGCATCAAATGATGTCTGAGTACTTTACTCACCCACTTTATCCCCAACCCCAAGGATTTCATTAGTTTTGGTATGAACGTTCCAAAACATCAAATGTGGCGATTTAAAATGTTTTCTCCTATTTACTTAAACTTCTACTGCACAAGTAAAATTACAATTTTGCTTTGTGATTTACAAATGAGGAACATTCTCTTGATAACCATTGGGCCATACAACCAATGCTAAAATCGAATTTAGCTCCCCTCCATTACACCTTTCCTCCAATTCCATCCAATACACCAATTATTTGATCTTAATAATTTTGTTAGTAATGATCAAAACATGTTAATAGATAGTTAATGATATTAAGATCGATCCAACAAAAAATTAGAATCATAAAAAATATTTTCACTGTTAAAAGTTTAAAAGAATTTTCAACCATTAAAATTTTGATGAAAAATTCACATGTTCATCAAATGGTAAAAAAGTATCGGATTACTTTCATTTTTGGAACAATTATGCTATTCAATATAATAAATTAGTTGACTGGTGTTGATTTCAATTATACTATCCACAACTATAAAAATATGATGTATTCGATGGAATTAGAGGGAAGGTGTAATGAAGGGGATCCAAGTCCGCTAAAATCAAATCTAATAGAAGGCTAAGATCCACTATCTAGAACCATTCTCTAAAATATCTAGAATATTTATAAAATATAATTACATGAGTACTTTATTAAAATATGTAAAAAAAATCTCAGGAATGCCACATAATGTGGCCAACTTGGCCTCATGTGCATGCAGTCTCATTGAAGATGCGCTTATTATGACGCTATTCTTAGAAACAACTCCAACGAGTTTTATCTATAATTCCACTAGTTTTAACTGTAGTTTTTTAGAAATTTATTCGCAGTGTTCCGCATTCTAGATAAACGTATTTTATATCAACTAAGAGATTCGAAAAAACCTACCCTTACCGTATTAAGGATATCGTATTCAAAGTGACATTTTTCTTTTCTGATTTCGATCCATGTAGCGAATCGAACTACAAACTAGGTATCATGGGTCACAACAATGTCTTCAAGAAATTGACAATGAAGATGTTAATATAATTTGGACTACAATGTTTTGCAAAGGAGACGCTATACATAGTAGGTCAGATAGATTTGCAGAAGGTCTAAAAATAGTTATCAAAGAGTTCTCCAGCTATAAACATATAAAAGAGCACTACTCTGGCTTCAGTAAAGACACAATCAATCTAATTCAAAGTGTGTAGGATCACATATAAACCAGTCAGAAGGATCTAAAAGATCTAACAACCAAAACAGTTATCAAATAATCAAGTTCTCCAGCAAGGTAAACATATAAAAGACCACTACGCTGGCTTCACTTGGGCCCAGTATTAAAGACACAAATAACAACCCAAATAATTCAAATTTACCATATTCATAATACAGGATCACATATAAAACCAGTCATGGACATTATATTATAATTTTTTGATCTAACAACCAAAATATTCCAGGCATAAAGTTTAGTCTAAAATAAATTCAATATTTTATTATTTAATAGCAACCTTGTTTATGATAATTGGACAGGATCAGGATTTTTTGAACTTTAAGCAAAGAACTTTATTATCTTTAGATATACTTAATATTTTACAAATACTATATTAAAATTGAAAAATATTATTTATGCATCAAGAACATTGATGCGACTTTTCTGCTTTCGAATACTTAATATTTTACCCTACATATTACATACAATATAAGTTTATAATTAGCCCTTTAGCATGCACTTAATGTAATAACAGATTTCTATAATCTCAAATACATTAAACAAAAATAAAATCAGAGATGTCAATCAGTTTAACCCATTAGCAGATGCAACCTTTAAAGCTCAAGAGCATACCTTCATATCAGGCTCTCGCAGTTTAGCATGGAGCCAGTCAACTGAAACAACAGGTTCACTAGTTGACATGGACTGTGTTGAGAAAGAAGATCTTGACCCAATTATGGATGAAGTCATATGACAAGAAGAAGAACCAGAAGTCTTATAAGCGAATTGGGAATGCACAACCCCAAAGTGTAAATTTCTCCTCTGAAAGTAATTGAAAAGACTAACATCAGTTCTTAACTAAAAAAAACACGAGTATTTAAGATATAGGCGGTTAATTTTATTTTAAGTCCAGTACCTTCTGAAAGTTATTATGGAAATTCACATACAATCTGTTACCTTCACTAGTTACAAAATTACAAATACTTACTGGGCGTGATGCGGCAAAAGAACTCTAAGAGTCTTGGTTTCTACGAAAGGAAATTGAACCTAAGAGGCTAAGATGTTCCAATTTATTAAAAAGTTCAACATAAAAATGAAGATCATTTTGTCTTTCAAAGAAGGGAAAGTATAAGTACATAATTATTATTATTTTTAAAAAAAATTAAGTAAGAAGAATAGCTTTATGAAGCTAGAAAGAGAAATGATTCAGATTAAGGTTTATTTTTCTAAGGGCATTATTATTATCTTGCATTTAGTTACCATGTTGATTCCAAACAAATAAAACTATTAGCACTAAAAAGGAAATATCCCAAAATAAACAACAATGATAGTTTGCTATTGGCAAAAAGGTTTACACACCCAACACAAGTAGGATGGTGCATATATCTAGTATATCATCAAATCAGAGTAATATCCATGAATTATAACAGCAAAAAATACATGATTTTATCTAAATACAAGAATTCCAATACCCAACAAAGAAAATCACTCAGCCAGACTGCTTTTACTCATTGTTATCATTGAAAATATACCCACAAAACTAGATAAACCCTTGAAGGTACTAGACATTAAGATTCTGATAGTAATGCAAATTCGCTATGATATTAAAATTTATAATAATTAATTGAAACCCAATAGAATAAATAACTTACACTGAAGAAAGAAGAGAACAATTGGGAGTTTTGTGAGAGAGAAAAAGATGGTTGAATGAAGCGATGAGCAAATAGAGTTCTAGCCATAAGGACTGATGCCATTTTTATGCAGAAACCCCAATTTTTTTCAGTGAGAATTCTTTTTTTGGGTGAAAAATTAAAAAGGGTTTATGGTTGTCAGAACCAGAGAAAAAAAAGAGAATCGACCACCTGTTTTCTACTTAAAGTGATGAACAGTGCTCACTTTTTTATAATATTAAATATTTTTCCAAAATATATTTATAAAATGAATGTTGGGTGGTTTGTTTTGTACAGAATAATTTTTTATAATAGGGAATTTTTGTTTTTTTGTGTAATTGTCTTTTTTTGAATAAAACAAACTATGAGGATTATTGAATTAAAATTTTCTGATTATGTCTAAATTGATATTGTCATATCAAAAAAAATTGATGGCATACGTAACGATATATATACTAAAAAAAATATTTATGTGTAATATTGAGTTTTATTTTAATATTTATTCAATTACTTTTTTGTACTTAAAAAGATAAATATAAGACCATTATTAATTTTACTTTAAAAATTGTCATTAAATTTACCAAAAATTAAATTTAAAATTAATAATGGTTTTATATTAAAACTATAATAATAATTTACTTTAAAATTAATAATGATCCTTTATTTACTCTTTTTGGTACAAAATATTAAAATGAGACTTCAATATTACTGCATATAAGTATTTTTTAGTCCTCACATTCTTACGTATCAATTTTCTGACGTGACACTATCAATTAGACGTAATCATAAAAAATTAAAAGTTTAATTCCCTAATGAAAAAAATTAAGAAAACAATCCCCAAAGTGAACAAAAATTAAAAATTAATTCTCTTAATTAAAAAAGTAAAAAAAATCTCTAAAGTGAAAATAAATTAAAAATCTAGATATTAATCCATATTTAGGCATATAATAATCAATCCATGAGCATGGTACATGTAACTTAATCAATCCATGAGCATGGTACATGAAACTAATCTATATTATTATGTGCGACTCTGCAGTTATTTTTAACTTTTGGTCTTACATATTTTTTAATCTTTTTTAACTTAATATCTGTACAATAGAAACTCTATAAATTAATGTTGTTAGGATTAATTTTTTTATTAATTTAGTGAGTTATTATTTAATCGATAAATTAATAATTTATTAGTTTAAAGAATATTTTTTTATTCTATGAACATAAATTTTATTGAAGTTTATATCGTATTTTTTGATACAACGTATCATTCTTATTAAATTAATGTAATAATAGAATTCATTGTAAGTGGTATTAATTATTTTAATAATTAAATAATGTTCATTGTATTCACTTTTCCAATTACATTCACATTTTATTTCAAAAAAATTTATATTCACATTAAGTTTAATAAATTTGTATATATAAGTTAATTGTACTAGAATTTAATACATTCCATGTATGAAGCTAAGGATGATACAATACCTTTGGAGCCAATAACGCGAAAGGAAACACTAATAACGTCAACAACTATTCACAAATTTTTATTACAATTCGAGAACGCAGTACCTGAACTTTTGGACACAATGAGAAAAATTAAGGATGAAATTTAATTAGATTTGAATTTCAAGACAAAACAAACGAGAATAGAATCATATTTTACAAAATTACCCTAAATATATTTGTAATTTAAAAGAATTATTAATTTATGATTTTGATGGGACCATATATTTATATAAGAGTCTTTTTAAAAGTTATTATTTTATCGAAATTATTAATTTATCCCATCAGCCCAAGTCGGGACTGTGACAAAATATTATTTTAGAAATATTATTAATTTATCGAGTATTAATTTATAGAGGTTCTACTGTATGTCTAATTTTTCTTTCAATCCAATTATTCAACAGCTCCTAATTTCTCTCCCCCTATTAAATTTTATATTTTTAAGGAGTGTGTATTCAATTAAGACATTTAAAGAGTTTATTAAAATTTATTGGTATTCAATTATAACTTTTGTACTGTCTTTAAAAGTTAGGTGGTATTTGTGGGTGATTGATTGAAAAGGGGAGACAGGTAAGCGATTGCTCGAGTAAGATTAAGGATGAAATTCAATTAGATTTGAATTTCAAGACAAAACAAATGAGAATAGAATCATATTTTACAATATTACCCTAAATATATTTGTAATTTAAAAGAATTATTAATTTATGATTTTGATGGGACCATATATTTATAAAAGGTTCTTTTTAAAATTTATTATTTTATTATTTTATCGAAATTATTAATTTATTCCATCAGCCTAAGTCGGGACTATGAAAAATATTATTTTAGAAATATTATTAATTTATCGAGTATTAATTTATAGAGGTTCTACTGTATCTCTAATTTTTCTTTCTATCCAATTATTCACCAGCTCCTAATTTCTCTCCCCCTATTAAATTTTATATTTTTAAGGAGTGTGTATTCAATTAAGACTTTTAAAGATTTTTAAAGTTTGATTGTATTCAATCAAGACATTTAAAGAGTTTATAAAAATTTATTGGTATTCAATTATAACTTTTGTAATGTTTTTAAAAGTTAGGTGGTATTTGTGGGTAATGAAATCGTACCTTATTAGTGTTAGGGTTTCGTGTTGGCTGAGATTGATTGAAAAGGGGAGATAGGTAAGCGATTACTCGAGTAACACGTGGCAGAACTCTTAGGATTCAAGAGCCTTCTTCCAAGTCTTCAGTTCAGAGAGAATCCAAAAAAGTCCATTCTATTGAAATGAAAGGAGGTATTTATAGAGTTTCCTAGAAAATGGTCACGTGCCTGGCACATGCCTAGGTCTTGTGCTTGACATGTGATTTCAGAAGAAATTCCAGAAATACCCTTAGTTACTTGAGTAATGCCCAAATCATCCTGTACTTCTAGCCACCAATCCAATCTCTCAATCAATTCCCAAAATGAGAAACCACCACGAGCCTTCTACCTCGGGACACGTGGAGACTTCTGTGACGCCCCCAAAATAGGTATACATCACCTATTCTGAGTCGCCAAATACATGGTACAGAATACAAATACAAACTTAATTATACATCATGAGCTGTGAGTTTAAATACAAACATTGTCTTCAAGACAATATTCAAACTCAAAATAAGTCCTCAATACAATTATTATCACACTATTTAACAGAATAGTGAGGACTACTAATGTTATCCACTGGACCATCACTCCGTTCCCCGACTAGTCCCTGGTACGTTCTCATTTCCTGAAGAGAACAGTGAAAGAAATGGTGAGCTCAACTAGCCCAGTAAGAAATATTATGACTAAGATAATGCAGAATAAATTATCATTAGTCTTCAACAATGTTAAACTGATAAAATACAATTAGACATCAAGTTTAACTGCAGCGGAACAAGCAATCCATTAAAAGAGTCAAGTAGAGAATAAACTCTACTATCTTTTATGATTTAAAAGGTTTTTCATCACTTTTATCACCGAGACTCGACAATAAATAATCCACATCATCGAATCACCCCGCACTACTGCCAAGGATATTCTTTAGTATCACGACCACAAATTATCCATGCACTACGGGCCAAGGACATTCGTATTCATTCATCAATGGTCATGATCATGCCAACAATCGTCCATCAATGCACTACGGGCCAACGAGGACTTTTACCACATCATTTGTAACATTACTATTATGATTACAATCAATAATCCCCAGTCATAATCATACCAAGTCCATCTATGCACTACTGAGGCCACAGATAACTTTCAAAAATATAAACATGAGGATGATGACAATGATATAAGAATTCAATAAAACAAGTTCAAGAATTAATTTATCCGAGAATTAATAACGTCCAAATTGTCAACATGATACTTATTTGTAGAGTAAAATTCAAGAATGCTCGTAAGAATATTTCCATGAAAAGATCTTCGGATGAAGCGCTTGAATATCAAGGATATTCCACTAATTTCATGGAGTATAGAAGTCAAAATTTTAACCAACCGAGTATAATAAAGAATGGAATAACAAAAGAAATCATCGTGGCATGCGATAGATCCGCACATGCAGTTATTCCAATGAATAATAAATAACGGAATCGGTCCTACAGTAAAAGCGCATGCATGGATATTCCAACGTAATAATAAAAACGGAAGCAGTCCTCCCAGTAAAGCATGATGAACAAGATATTCCAATGTAATAATAAAGAATGGAACCAGTCCTACCAGAAAAGCGATGTAGCGTGATATTCTAACGTAATAATAAAAGAGACGGAAATGTCCTAAAAAACGCATGCATGAGATATTCCAATGAATAATAAAGAATGAAATAACAAAAGAATTTCACCAAGTATAGGTTAGCTTTAAATGTATCTGAGTTATTCCAATGAATAATAAATAATGGAATAACAGAAGTTCTCTTCATGAATACAAAAGAAATAATACCCCTTACCATAAAAGAAACTGGATATAAGAGTAGGGAAGTAGCAGAATACTTTTCTATAGTTTCTTTATCTAGAGTTTCAGTGAATTCGTAAGAAATAATGAAGGAATGAGCTTCTATTTATAGGAGAATTGACTGAATAGTAACTAATTCCTGAACGGTCCAGATTGATTTACTTTTAAACGAACGGTCCAGATTGATTTAATAAAATATTCTAATAAAACAAAATCTTTTAAATAAAATATAATATATATTATATATTATATATATAAACTCACAGGTCATTACCCCCGTGATACAATCTGTCAAAACCTCGTGAATCTCTGCCAACCATCAAATTATTACAGGCATACATATATATATATATATATATATATATATTGTGACAACCCCAAAATAGGTCCATTCCATCCAACCCATTCTGAGTCACCAAATACATGGTACAAAAAATAACTACAACTTTATTACAATAATTGTCGTGCAAAATACAACAACTCATGTGTTGTGAGTTTTGATACAAATATATATATCAACTGTGACTCTTGACACCAACTTGGGTAGCACATCACCATGACATCTTACATAAAGGTATAGTCAAAAACTGTTTTAGAAAATAAAATCTTTGGGAAGTGCTCAAGGAAACCTTCGTACATGGGAGACAATGCATCTAGGTTATGATAGATATCATATGGCCACAGAATTATCCTTGGTTGACCCAATAGACCCTAAAGAAAAATGAGAAGATTACTATCATATTCTTCCCAATGGTGAGTCTTCTCTTGACATATCATTATCTCCACTGTCTCTAATTGGGAATTAAACTCCAAACAAACACTAAGATTATATAGGTAGTGCTTGTAAATGTACTCAGCAAATAGATATTTTTCTTATCATATAAATCAATAATTAATTATTCACAAATAATATTACAGAATCACAATCTTGACAACCAGGCAGTTCCCAGGAAAGAGGGGGCTTTCCAATAAGAATTTCTCCTTACTGGCACGCAATTAAGTGACCAAACCTCTCCTTAGACAAAACTTTCTAGACATTGCCAATAATGTTATCTAATAATATTATTCAGATAATATGAATTATTGCTTCGATAATGGAAAATATTGTAGTAGTGACAATTATTAAAACAACAAAGAATATAAAATATCAACGCAAAGAATTATTGAATCAAAAATAAAATATTGAGCGATAAATTACTCGTAACAATTATTGAGTAGTGCCTTCTTCACGTAAGAATCAATAATTGGTGCAATCTGCGTACTCTTCTTTGTGCAACAACGCCAGACATTACTATGTTTTAACCAATCGTATTCCAACAAAGATTAATTCATAATAACTACTGCCGTTATTTGTAAACAACTTATACTTGTCGCTTTCTTCATCCGACGCTTATTCTCACATGGGGCCCACAAATGGGTCGTCATGGTCGTCCTAATATTCCCAAAGCGAAAAGAATATTCCACGACCAAAACGAATATTCCCCGATAGAAATGAGTATTTTATAACCACTTGCTTATTTTGAAAAAAAAAAATTCATATATCACCCTTAACTTTAACTTTTATCAATTTAACCATTTACTGAATTATAATTATAAGAAAAATTGAATACTTTTATTTCATAAAATTCGGGGTCTTACAATCTCCCTCCTTATGAAATTTTGTCCCAAAATTTACGTGCACAGTATTTCAAAGAGTTGAGAATACCTTGCTTTCATTTCAGATTCCATCTTCCCTGTCATCATGATTTTTTCATTGCTCATCTCCTGTATTTCAAATATCATTCTAGAATACAGCTTCAAAACAAGGGTTGATTGAACAAATTAACATATCACATAATATCCCGATATTATGACCGACCAACAAATAAGCTTAGGTAGGACACACTAGCGAAGGATTTACTCATCTCTCCCTCCTAGTTCTAATCCCGATCTCCGCCAGATCATATCCTAAGCTCGATACCAACTACGACAACCCCAAAATAGGTCCATTCCATCCAACCCATTCTCGAAATCGCCAAATACATGGTACGTAAAACAACTACAACTTTATTACAACAATTGTCGTGCAAAATACAACAACTCATGTGTTGTGAGTTTTGATACAAATATATATATATCAACTGTGCCTCTTGACACCAACTTGGGTAGCACATCACCATGACATCTTACATAAAGGTATAGTCAAAAACTATTTTAGAAATTAAAATCTTTGGGAAGTGCTCAAGGAAACCTTCGTACATGAGAGGCCATGCATCTAGGTTATGATAGATATCATATGGCCACAGAATTATCCTTGGTTGACCCAATAGACCCCAAAGAAAAATGAGAAGATTACAATCATATTCTTCCCAATGGTGAGTCTTCTCTTGACATATCATTATCTTTCACTGTCTCTAATTGGGAATTAAACTCCAAACAAACACCAAGATTATATAGGTAGTGCTTGTAAATGTACTCAACAAGTGGATGAACACAACCCTGTCTTATGATGATACGAGGTTGTATGTCATTAGACATCTTGTATGATAGTGGCAAAACACCCTTCCAATGTTGGGTTCGCTTCACCCTATTTGATTCAACAAATATAACTACTAAATGATGACCACCGTTCTATTCCCTCATTATCCCAGCTCGACCAAGCCTACACTCTTATTACCCGAAAGGAATTGTGAAGCAAAAAGGGTGAAACACAACTAGCTCAAGAAAGAATATCATGACTAAAGATAAATAAATTATCAATAGCCTTCAATAATAAATCGTAGATTTAGAACATATGGTAGATGATAAAACTTTTCAACCATAGTTGCAATGAACGAAAGCAATCCATTAGAATCAATTAGAAAAGTCAAATAGATCTTCTCCATGTTAAAAGTCCACCAACAATGTTTTAACCCTGTAACATCAAACAACAGTTCCTGTCTACAATGATGTGAATAACTCATAATCATAATTGTAGTTCTAAATTCCTTTCCTCATCCAGGACAAAGTTAATTTTCATCACCTGAAACATCAAAGATCATGGTTATACTAAATCACAGTTAATGTTCATAATCCTACTAATAAATTCATCTTTGCACTACGGGCCAAAGATATTCATCAACAAGTCATCTTTGCACTACAGGCCAAAGATATTCATCAACAAGTTATCTTTGCACTACAGGCCAAAGATATTCATCAACAAGTCATCTTTGCATTACGAGCCAAAGATATTCATCAGAAATCATTCATCTTTGCACTACAGGCCAAAGATATTCAGTTATATCATCATTTAGGACTGAGGATGATGCAAAATATTTTAAAGGAAACGAATCCAGTGAAACAAAAGAACAAATATTAAGGATTCGTACTTTAAACAACCTAAGTTCAAAAATACTTCATAAATAACCATAGTGGAGTAAAATTTAAGAATGAAGACCAAAACATAGATCCAATCAAAGATAGGAATCATAACAGACAATCTTGGACACAGAGAAGAAAACTTAATTTTTTTGTAAATAGTATCGTATTCGTGAATAGTGCCGTATACGTGAATAGTAACTCCGACACCAAAAGATAGAAATTTCACAAAAAACATCATCATGCTTCGTGAATAGTACTCGTGAATAGTACTAATCGAATAGTAACTCGTGAATAGTAACTCATGAATAGTAACCCCGATATGAAAAAGTTTCCAAATTTGATAAAAAGTTCAAACTAATATTTTGGCATAATGATATTGAAGAAATAATATCATTTTACGAAAAAAAACTAACATCCTTTACTATCCCTTATAATCCCTTACCTCAAAAGAACAGTACTTCTAACTTGAATAACGCTGAACGAACTTGCACCGTATAGCAATACTCAAGATATCAAAATACTCAAAAGAATACACTCGATAATATAGAGAGAGAAATCTGTAGTTTCTGGTGTGATTTTCAATTCTAACCTAAGCACCCTATTTATAGGAAAATGCTTAGAACACCAAAGTAGAAAATTTATTAAAATAATATTATTTATAATAAAATTTCCTTAGCACACCTTTGAATCTGAATTTAGCAATTTAACACATGCAAGTGGGGCTCACTAAAGTGTAAAAAAACGTTTTTCTTAAATAAAACAATTAAAACTTCCAAAAATCAATTATTCTGGAACTTTAGAACTTCAATAATTCATAATAAATAGCCCTTTTATCAGAAAATTCGAATCTCGCGAATTTTTATAAGAAATTCAATTCTCTACAACTTTGCAAAAGAAAGTTTTTCCAAATTCTAAACAGAAATTGACCGAAATCCACAAACGGGCAATTTTACAAGCTATAATCAAATTTCAGTTAAGAAATGAGGTCCACCGACACACAAAACATGTGTTAATCATTTAATGCAACAAAAATACTCTTCCTCCTCATATACTCATATATACCACATTCATTGTAAAAATATCACCATTATTATATTATAATAATATAATAAAATATTATTTTATCAGAAAAGATAAAATATCGATTTTCAACAATTATCACTTTAAAAATTTTCTCCATCTATATCCATATAAAATGAATATTTTCCTTATCATATAAATCAATAATTAATTATTCACAAATAATATTACAGAATCACAATCTTGACAACCAGGCAGTTCCCAGGAAAGAGGGGGCTTTCCAATAAGAATTTCTCCTTACTGGCGCGCACTTAGGTGACCAAACCTTTCCTTAGACAGAACTTTCTAGACATTGCCAATAATGTTATCTAATAATATTATTCAGATAATATGAATTATTGCTTCGATAATGGAAAATACTGTGTAGTGACAATTATTAAAACAACAATAATATAAAATATCAACGCAACAATTATTGAATCAAAAATAAAATATTGAACAGTAATTACTGTAACAATTATTGAGTAGTGCCTTCTTACGTAAGAATCAATAATTGGTGCACCGCAATACTACCTATCGTGCAACAACGCGTATTACTATGTTTTTTAACCAATCGGGTATTCCAACAAAGATTAATCTGAATAACTACGCCCAAGTTATTTATAAACAACTTATACTTGTCGCTTTCTTCATCCAACAATTATTCTCATTATGGGGCCCACAAAATGGTCATACTGCATGCATTTAATATTCTGACGTAAAGAATATTCCACGACCAAACGAATATTACCCGATAGAAATGAGTATTTTATAACCACTTGCTTATTTTGAAAAAAAAATAATTCATATATCACCCTTAACTTTAACTTTTATCAATTTAACCATTTACTGAATTATAATTATAAGAAAAATTGAATACTTTTATTTCATAAAATTCGGGGTCTTACAATCTCCCCTCCTTATGAAATTTCGTCCCCGAAATTTACGTACCTGGTATTTCAAAGAGTTGAGAATACCTTGCTTTCATTTCAGATTCCATCTTCCCTGTCATCATGATTTTTTCATTGCTTATCTCTTGTATTTCAGATATCATTCTAGAATACAGCTTCAAAACAAGGGTTAATTGAACAAATTAACATATCACATAATATCCCGATATTATGACTGACCAACAAATAAGCTTAGGTAGGACACACTAGCGAAGGATTTACTCATCTCTCCCCTCCTAGTTCTAATCCCGATCTCCGCCAGAGATCATATCCCTAAGCTCTGATACCAACTGTGACGACCCCAAAATAGGTCCATTCCATCCAACCCATTCTGAGTCGCCAAATACATGGTACAGAAAACAACTACAACTTTATTACAACAATTGTCGTGCAAAATACAACAACTCATGTGTTGTGAGTTTTGATACAAATATATATATATATATATCAACTGTGACTCTTGACACCAACTTGGGTAAGACATCACCATGACATCTTACATAAAGGTATAGTCAAAAACTATTTTAGAAATTAAAATCTTTGGGAAGTGCTCAAGGAAACCTTCGTACATGGGAGGCCATGCATCTAGGTTATGATAGATATCATATGGCCACAGAATTATCCTTGGTTGACCCAATAGACCCCAAAGAAAAATGAGAAGATTACTATCATATTCTTCCTAATGGTGAGTCTTCTCTTGACATATCATTTTCTTCACTGTCTCTAATTGGGAATTAAACTCCAAATAAACACCAAGATTATATAGGTAGTGCTTGTAAATGTACTCAACAAGTGGATGAACATAACCCTGTCTTATGATGATACGAGGTTGTATGTCATTAGACATCTTGTATGATAGTGGCAAAACACCCTTCCAATGTTGGGTTCGCTTCACCCTATTTGATTCAACAAATATAACTACTAAATGATAACCACCGTTCTATTTCCCTGTTATCCCCCGCTCGACCAAGCTACACTCTTATTACCTGAAAGGAATTGTGAAGCAAAAGGGTGAGCACAACTAGCTCAGTAAAGAATATCATGACTAAAGATAAATAAATTATCAATAGCCTTCAACAGTAATAAATCAGAGATTTAGAACATATGGTAGATGATTAAACTTTTCAACCATAGTTGCAGCGGAACGAACAATCAATTAGAAAAGTCAAATAGACCATAAAGTCTATTATCTTCTCCATGTTAAAAGTCCACCAACAATGTTTTAACCCTGTAACATCAAACAACAGTTCCTGCCCAATATCATGTGAATAACTCATAATCATAATTGTAGTTCTAAATTCCTTTCTTCATCCAGGACAAAGTTAATTTTCATCACCTGAAACATCAAAGATCATGGTTATACCAAATCACAGTTAATGTTCATAATCCTACTAATAAATTCATCTTTGCACTACGGGCCAAAGATATTGATCAACAAGTCATCTTTGCACTACAGGCCAAAGATATTCATCAACAAGTTATCTTTGCACTACAGGCCAAAGATATTCATCAACAAGTCATCTTTGCACAACAGGCCAAAGATATTCATCAACAAGTCATCTTTGCATTACGAGCCAAAGATATTCATCAGAAATCATTCATCTTTGCACTACAGGCCAAAGATATTCAGTTATATCATCATTTAGGACTGAGGATGATGCAAAATATTTTAAAGGAAACGAATCCAAAGGAAACAAAAGAACAAATATTAAGGATTCGTACTTTAAAAAAATCAAGTTCAAAAATACTTCATAAATAACCGTGAGGGAGTAAAATTTAAGAATGAAGACCAAAACATAAATCCAATCAAAGATAGGAATCATAATGCATAATCTTGGACACGAGAGAAAAAAACTTAATTTTTTTGTAAATAGTATCGATTATTGAATAGTCCATATATCGTGAATAGTAACTCACACACCAAAAGATAGAAATTTCATAAAAAACATCATCACGCTTCGTGAATAGTACTTTGAATAGTAACTCGTGAATAAGAACTCATGAATAAGAACTCCATGAATAAGTAACATGAAAAAAAAAGTTCCAAATTTGATAAAAAGTTCAAACCAATATTTCGGCATAATGATATTAAAGAAATAATATCATTTTACGAAAAAAACTAACATCCTTTACTATCCCTTACAATCCCTTACCTCAAAAGAACAGTACTTCTAACTTGAATAACGCTGAACGAAGTTGCACCGTATAGCAATACTCAAGATATCAAAATACTCAAAAGAATACACTCGATAATATCGAGAGAGAAAGAGAGAGAAATCTGTAGTTTCTGGTGTGATTTTCAATTCTAACCTAAGCACCCTATTTATAGGAAAATGCTTAGAACACCAAAGTAGAAAATTTATTAAAATAATATTATTTATAATAAAATTTCCTTAGCACACCTTTGAATCTGAATTCAGCAATTTAACACATGCAAGTGGGGCTCACTAAAGTGTAAAAAACGTTTTTCTTAAATAAAACAATTAAAACTTCCAAAAATCAATTATTCTAGAACTTCAGAACTTTAATAATTCATAATAAATAGCCCTTTATCGTAAAAATTGAATCTCAGCATATTTTTATAAGAAATTCAATTCTCTACAACTTTGCAAAAGAAAGTTTTTCCAAATTCTAAATGTAAATTGACCAAATCCACAAACGGAGCAATTTTACAAGCTATAATCAAATTTCAAATCGAAATGAGGTCCACCGACACACAAAACATGTGTTAATCATTTAATGCAACAAAAATACTCTTCCTCCTCATATACTCATATATACCACATTCATTGTAAAAAATATCACCATTATTATATTATAATAATATAATAAAATATTATTTTATCGTAAAAGATAAAATATCGATTTTCAACAATTATCACTTTAAAAATTTTCTCCATCTATATCCATATAAAATGAATATTTTCCTTATCATATAAATCAATAATTAATTATTCACAAATAATATTACGTAATTATAATCTTGACAACCGTGCGCCTCCTGTGAAAGAGGGGCTTTCCAATAAGAATTTCTCTTTCATGGCGCAATTAGGTGACCAAACCTTTCCTTAGATGTAACTTTCTAGACATTGCCAATAATATTATCTAATAATATTATTCGGATAATATGAATTATTGCTTCGATAATGGAAAATACCGTGTAGTGACAATTATTAAAACAACAATAATATAAAATATCAACGCAGCAAATTATCAATCAAAAAAAAAAATATTGAATAAGAATTACCGTAACAATTATCGAGTAGTGCCTTCACGTAAGAATCAATAATTGGTGCAATACCGTACTCATCATGCAACAACGCCAGACATCGTGTTTTAACCAACGGGTATTCCAACAAGATAATCTTGTGAATAACTACGCCGTTATTTGTAAACAACTTATACTTGTGTCGCTTTCTTCATCCGATGCTTATTCTCATATGGGCCCATAACAAATGGTCATACGTCGTCATTTAATATTCCCCGACAGAAAGAATATTCCACGACCAAACGAATATTCCCCGATATAAATGAGTATTTTATAACCAATTGCTTATTTTGAAAAAAAATTCATATATCACCCTTAACTTTAACTTTTATCAATTTAACCATTTACTGAATTGTAATTATAAGAAAAATTGAATACTTTTATTTCATAAAATTCGGGGTCTTACATATATATATATATATATAATAGTTGTACTCCCTCCCTGCCCACTTTCTAATTCATTACATATATATATATATATATAATACATATAATACTCCATCCTGACTCAGCAAAAATAATTCCCCCCCCCCCACTTTTCATTTAATTTTTCAAACGTGGCCCCCACATTAATATATTAAAAAAATTTCTACCGATTATTTTAAAAAATGGGTAAATGGGAGGTCCACAAAATAAGCAAAATTTATATCAAATACTATAGCAATAATTGAACAAAACTGAGTGACTTCTCACGTAAGCATCAATAATCAATACCGTGTGCTACTATACAACCACGCGTATTACTGTACTTTTAACACCGGGTGTTTCAATAGTTAACGGTAAAACTTTCGTCGTTATTTTCATAAAGTATTTTTGTCGTTTCTTCAATCCGACAATAATTCCGTTGTGGGGTCCACCAATGATTATGCCATTGTACGAATATTCCCTGTTGAAACGAATATTCCCCGACCAATCAAATATTATATAACAACTTGCGTACTTTGCAAAATTTATAAATATTACCCACAACTATAACATTATATCAAATTTACTCCATAATATTCAAAAATGATATTTATAGAAAAGTCATCTTTATTTATAAAAGTTGGGGTCTTACAACCTCCCATTCTTATGAAATTTCGCCCTCGAAATTAGGGTACGTACCTGGTATGTCGAAGAGGTAAGGATATCTTGATTTCATTTTAGATTCTAACTCCCAAGTCATTTCCACAACATCGTGGTTTCTCCACAAAACTTTGACTTGAGGTATAACCTTGGAGCGTAGAATATGTTCCTTCTTATCCAAGATTTGAACAGGAACCTTTTCATACGTCAAATCTTCCGCTATTTCGTCCGGTTCTAACTCAATAATGTGGTTCGGGTCTTCCACATATTTACATAACATGGATATGTGAAAAACGTTATGAACACGAGACATACTTGGCGGTAAAGCGAGTCTATAGGCCACAGTTCCTACTCGATCGAGGATTAAAAATGGGTCGATGAATCGAGGATTGAGCTTTTCTCCCTTTCCAAATCTCGTAACTCCTTTCCATGGAGCAACACGTAACAACACATGGTCTCCAATATCGAATTCTACGTCCTTTCGATGAAGATCAGTATAACTCTTTTGTCGATCTTGTGAGGTTTCTATACGTTGCCGGAACGTTTGAATCTTTTTCCGTAGTCATACGTATCAACTCCGGTCCCAACAATGTTGCTTCACCCACCTCATCCCAGCATACTGGAGAATGACACTTTCTTCCATACAACGCCTCGAATGGAGCCTGCCAATACTTGCTTGATAACTGTTGTTGTAGGAAAACTCCACCAATGGTAAGAACTTGTCCCAACTTCCCTTGAAGTCAAGGACACAGAGTCTTAATATATCTTCAAGAGTTTGAATCATCCTCTCCGACTGCCCGTCTGTTTGAGGATGATATGCCGAGCTAAATCGTAAATCCGTGCCCATAGCTTTTTGCAAACTAACTCAAAATCTTGAAGTGAATCTTGGTTCTCGATCAGAAACTATGGATACTGGCATACCATGCAATCTTACAACCTCGTTTATGTACATACGAGAAAGACATTCAAGTGTATAAGTTTCTCGTATCGGTAAGAAATGAGCAGACTTGGTCAATCTATCAACAATGACCCAAATCGCATCTATGCCTTGAGAAAATTTGGGAAGACCGGTAACAAAATCCAGTGTAATGTGCTCCCACTTTCATTCTGGAATTTCAAGTGGTTGCAATAGACCTTTTGGTACTTGATGTTCCGCCTTGACTCGTTGACACGTTAGACACCTTGAGATAAACAACGCTATCTCTCTCTTCAGATTGCCCCACCAAAATGTATGTCGAAGATCATGATACATTTTGGTACTCCCAGGATGGATTACAAACGGTGTGTTGTGCGCCTCCATCATGATTTTATACTTTAAATCAGGGTCGTTAGGAACACAAAGTCTGGAGTTGATTCGAAGTATTCCTTCTTCATCGATTCTTGCTTCCGGCATAGCACCTTCTTGCACTTTCTTCCTCATACGCATCAGCTCCAGGTCTGTAGCTTGAGCAGTTTTAACTTTGTCAATTAAAGTCGGTTCTACTCGTATATTCATCATCATCACATGGGTCCCTGGAGTCTTTAACTCTATCTCCATCCTTTGCAAGTCATACAAAATGGGCCTTTGCGTTGACAATATCGCATTCGCACTTGCATATGATCTTCTACTCAATCGCCGCCTACCACGTTTGCTTTTCTAGATGGTATTGGATGGTATGATCATAATCTTTCAATAGCTTCAAGCCAACGTCGTTGTCGCATGTTGAGTTCCTTTTGAGTGAAGAAATATTTGAGGCTTTTATGATCCGTAAAGATCTCCACTTTCTCTCCATACAAGTAATGCCTCCAAAGTTTAAGTGCGAAGACAACAGGTGCCAACTCTAAATCATGAGTAGGATAATTCCTCTTATATTCTTTGAGTTGTCTTGAGGCATAGGCTATGAATTTCCTATGTTGCATGAGAACACATCCCAACCCTTTGCCCAAAGCATCACTGTAGATAACAAATCCCTCCGAGCCAGATGGTATTGTCAGAACAGGTGCTGAAATGAGTCTCCTCTTGAGTTCTTGAAAACTCTTCTCACATTCTTCACTCCAACCGAACTTTGTATCTTTCCGAGTTAGCTGAGTTAATGGAGTAGCGATTCGAGAAAATCCTTCCACAAATCTCCGATAATAACCAAATTTAAACCGAGAAAGCTACGATTTCTTACACATCGATTTAGGTTGCTCCCAATTGAATTGCTTCAATTTTTACGGGTCAACAGATATTCCATGACTTGATACTACATGCCCAAGGAATGCTACTTCCTCAACCCGTAACTCGCATTTCTTCAACTTGGCATAAAGCTTGTATTCACGAAGCTTTTGAGTATCGACCTCAAGTGTTGCTCATGATCTTCATGGCTTTTGGAATAAATAAGGATGTCATCAATAAAACGACCACAAAGTGATCCAAATATTCCTTGAATACTTTCTCATCATATCCATGAAGGCAAAGAGGAGCATTAGTCAATCCAAAGGACATGACTAGGAATTCATAATGCCCGCATCGAAGTTCCGAAAGCCGCCTTTGGAATGTCATCTCTGTTCTAATCTTCAATCGGTGATATACGGAATGAAGACCAATCTTTGAAAAGAATTTGGCTCCTTGCAATCGGGTCAAACAGTCATCAATACGTGGTAATGGGTACCTATTTTTGATGGTGACATGATTCAACTCCCGATAATCAATACAAAGTCGCATACTCCCATCTTTCTTCTTCACGAATAGAACAGAGCACCCCAAAGAGAAGTACTAGGACGAATAAAGCTAATGTCTAACAATTCTGCGGTTGGGTCTTTAACTCCTCAAGTTCAATAGAGCCATTCGATATGGGGCTTTGAAATGGGTTTTGTATCGGGTTCAAGGTCGATACAAAATTCAATTTCATGCTCCGGGGTAGGCCAGAAGTTCTTCGTGAATACGTCAGAAATTCATTAACAATAGAAATATTATTCAAAACTGACGTATTTTTGTTTAGATCCGTGACATGAGCTAAGAAAGCTTGACATCCGTTTTTCAATAAACGAATAGCTTTATGGCTTGAGATGACAGTGATTAATTTTAATGGTTTGGTTGCTTGAATTCGCATAATAGGTTGGTTAGGAATATGAAAGCTAATAACCTTACGAAAACAATCAATTTTTGCATGATGAGTAGTTAACCAATCAATCCCTAGAATCACATCAAATGCAAGTATTTTCAAAGAAATAAGATCGACAGGTAACGTGCGGGTGCTGATTTAAACTAAACAAGACTTATAAACAGTGGATGTAATGAAGATTTCTCCCAACAGAGTTTCTACAGATAAGTCAAAGTCTAATTTCTCCGGAGTCAAATTTAATCGTTGAGCTCAAGTAGGAGAAATAAAAGAATGGGTAGAACCGGTATCAAATAAGGTATAGACTTCGCTAGAGTTTATGATAAGCTTACCCGTGATGACCTCGTTCGGGTTCCTTTCTTTTTGGGAGGTAACTACAAACGCTCTCCTCAGACTACTGGCTTTGACTTTTCTCGACTACTTTGGTGCCTCCATCCTAGATGAACTTGTCTTTGGTGAACGACAAAATCGGGCTAGGTGACCTTCTCTTCCACAATTATAACACGCTTTGATGGCATCGCTGCAGCTTTGACCGATGTGTCCTCCCTCCGCATTTGAAGCATATGATATGTGGTCATTCTCCTTCCTTAACAACGGGTGATGGTGCTGACGTCTTTCCATCATTGTTGAATCTCCTCTTCTTGAAATGTCCATTCTTATTGTTTTGGCCCTGATTACCACCGAAGTGGTTACCATTTTTGACCTGTTGATTCCCTCCACGCTTGTTGTCACTGCTTTGATGACTGCTCTCACTGGTATTATCATTTTGCCGGCTATTTTCTCTTGGTTGCGTTGACTCGTTATCGTGCTCCACTAACTGAGCCCTATTTACAACATCTGAATACAAACACAGTTTATGAGAAATAAGATATTGACGTATCTCCGGCTTCAAACCTCTTAAAAACATCCGCGTCATTCTCTCTTCATTATCAACTAAGTAGGATGCAAACCGGGACAACTTGGCAAACTTGGCTTCGTACTGTGACACGGTCATGTTATTCTGCTCCAGCTTGATGAACTCTACCTCTTTCATGTGACGAATACTTTCGGGAAAGTATTTGTCGTTGAATAGTTCTTGGAACTTCTCCCAAGACATCTTTAGTGCGGCAGGTTGAGTACATTTTACTAATTCCCACCAGTAATCTGCCTCTCCTCGTAACATAAAGGTGGCAAATGGCACCTTTTGCTCCTCGGAGCATCCCAAGACATCAAATATCTTGATGATCTGCTTTATTCATGCTTCTGCCTTAAGTGGTTTTGGCTCTCCAATAAACTCCGGTGGTCCCAGCTGTGATAACCCCAAAATAGGTCCATACCATCCAACCCATTCTGAGTCGCCAAATACATGGTACAGAAAACAACTAAAACTTTATTACAACAATTGTCGTACAAAATACAACAACACATATGCTGTGAGTTTGGATACAAATATATACCAACTGTGACTTGTGTCCCAACCGTAATGTGACAAATGTCCCATCAGTGGACAACACCTCACAGTGATACCTACATAAAGGTATAGTCAAAAACTGTTTTAGAAATTAGAATCTTTGGGAAGTGCTCAAGGAAACCTTCGTACATGGGAGGCCATGCTTCCAGGTTATGATAGATATCATATGTCCACAGAATTATCCTTGGTTGACCTAATAGACCCCAAAGAAAAATAAGAAGATTACTATCATATTCTTTCCAATGGTGAGTCTTCTCTTGACATATCATTATCTCCACTGTCTCTAATTGAGAGTTATACTTCAACCAAACACCAAGATTATATAGGTAGTGCTCGTAGATATACTCAGCAAGTGGATGAGCACAACCCTGTCTTATGATGAAACGAGGTTGTATGTCCTTAGGCATCTTGTATGATAGTGGCAAAACACCTTCCAACGTTGGGTTCGCCTCACCCTATTTGATTCTCCAAATATAACTACTAAATGATGTATACAACACTTTTCTATACTGCTTAGGGAGAACCTCCACAGCTAGAGACCACAGTTCTATTTCCAGCTACCCTCGCTCAACCCCAATTTACACTCTTATTACCTGAAAAGAATTTTGAAACAGAAGGGTGAGCACAACTAGCTCAGTAAAGAATATCATGACTAAAGATAAATAAAGACGTAAAACGCACAAACAAGATATTCTAACAGAATAATAAAGAATGAAACAGTCCCACAGAAACGCATGCAGACATGTGATATTCCAAATGTAATAATAAAAGATGAAACAGTCCCAGCGTAAAACGCATGCATGTGATATTCCAATGTAATAATAAAGAATGGAATAACAAAAGAATTTCACCAAGTATAGGGTAGCTTACAGATATGAGTTATTCCAACGAGTAATAATAAATAATGGAATAACAGAAGTTCTCTTCATGAATACAAAAGAAATAATACCCCTTACCGTAAAAGAAAATGGATATAAGAGTAGGGAAGTAGCAGAATACTTTTTTATAGTTTCTCTATAATTTCTCTCTCTAGAGTTTCAGTGAATTCGTAAGAAATAATGAAGGAATGAGCTTCTATTTACAGGAGAATTGACTGAATAGTAACTAATTCCTGAACGGTCCAGATTGATTTACTTTTAAACGAATGATCCAGATTGATTTAATAAAATATTCTAATAAAACAAAATCTTTTAAATAAAATATAATATATATTATATATTATATATTATATATTATATATATATAAACTCACGGGTCATTACCCCCGTGATACAATCTGTCAAAACCTCGTGAATCTCTACCAACCATCAAATTATTACAGGCACTCCCTCCCTGCCTACTTTCTAATTTATTACATATATATATAATACATATAATACTCCATCCTGACTCGGCCAAAATAACTCCCCCTCCCCACTTTTCATTTAATTTTTCAAACGTGGCCCCCACATTAATATATTAAAAAAAAATTCTATCGATTATTTTGAAAAATGGGTAAATGGGAGGTCCACAAAATAAGCAAAATTTATATCAAATACTATAGCAATAATTGAACAAAACTGAGTGACTTCTCATGTAAGCATCAATAATCAATACCGTGTGCTACTATGCAACCAACTACAGCCAGATAATCGCATTTCTTTAACACCGGTGTTTCAATAGTTAACAGTAAAACTTCCGCCGTTATTTTTATAAAGTATTTTTGTCGTTTCCTCAATCCGGCAATAATTCCGTTAGGGGTTCACTAATGATTGTGGTAGTTATGCATTTAATATTCCCCACCAATCGAATATTATATAACAACTTGCGTACTTTTAAAATTTATAAATATTACCCACAACTATAACATTATATCAAATTTACTTCATAATATTCAAAAATGATATTTATAGAAAATTCATCTTTATTTATAAAAGTTGGGGTCTTACAACTTCTCCCAGTTCATTTAATTTTTCTTAGATCACACGTGAACCCTAATTTGTATTTGGGCTCACATTTACCCCCTGCACGTGAGTCACGCCTTCAGAGCGATTTATCGTAAAAATATTTCTTCAGTCTTTGAATCTCGCTTCAAATATCTCGAACAAATCATGAGCTCAATCTTCCAAGCCTCGAAAAATATAAATCTTATGAGAGGAAAACCCTAAGAGAACTCTCCCAAGATATCTTGAAAATCATTTATCAAATTTGTTTCCAAATCTTGCTCAATCAAATTAAATCTGAAAACTTGTCAATCAGTGGATTAGTTGCAACAGTTAATAATATATATTTATTATTCATAAATTCGCAAATGAGCATACATGATAGTGACTTCAACAAATCAGTGCTTAATACTGCTAAATAATACACATATATATCATTAATTTTTTTTCAAGAGTAAACTGATTACTTTTTTTATTTTTTTATTTTTTTTAGCAATCCCAATTAGACGATAAGAAGTTTGAGGAAAAGGACTCAAACTTCTTGACCAATAATTAAAGTTTTACTCCCTCCGTCCCAGGATAAAAGTCCTGGTGGACTTTTCACACATTTTAAGAAGATGAATAAAATGACAAAATTACCCATAATAATGTCATTAAATATGGAGAGAGAATTAGAATAAGAAAAGTATGAGATATTTAATGCTACGGGTATAATAGAAAAATATGTGTAAAAGTTTGGTTATTAAAGGAAAATGGACATTTAACATGGGACTACCCAAAATAGTAATAAGGACTTTTATCATGGGACGGAGGGAGTAAAACAAAACAATTTCGCAGAGATTGATTCTTGTAGAATAACAAGTTTATTAGGATACATGATTTGTGTTTCATCACTATCTGTGTATATATAGAAAGAAAAGACTTAGTTGCTTCTTCGTGGCTGATGAAGGAATACAATATTAGTAGTATTGTATTGGAGAGAAGGTTCAAGAAACTAGTCTTGAGAGAAAAAATTGCGCAATCAAAGAGATTCGTTTTCAAGTTCAGGTAAGTCCAAGCATTAAAAAAAATTCTCTCATCTTCCCCTCTTTGATATTTCACCATGAATATACCTTTAAAAGTGGGGAGAAAGACGCTCTTTGAAAGGATCAACATCACTGGCTATATACATATACATATATTTAACCTACTGTTTTGCAGAAGAGATATGTTGTCATATACAAGTATCGGTCACAGTCGGAGATACATATATATATATTTATATTTATATCTGAATTATTTTCAACGGCTTGAATTTTTCGGTCCTCGCCATGTGAATCTTTTACAGAACTACAGTTGATTTTTCTAATTCATAAGAACCGATGTCATTGTGTGTGGTTTTAATTCCGTGAACATAGCTGAAAGAAAGGATGATGAAGGAAAGGATAATATTAAAAAAAAAGTGATGAAGCCTAAAAGTAGAAAACATATTATCTACTTTATGATTACACCGTCTTTCAAGATTAATGTTTTGCAGGGATTTTTTTTAATGCGGGTTCTTTATTTTTTTCGGGCCATTTCACCTCAACAAGATCCTGGTTTTTTCAGAATATTAAAGAAAGACTTACTTTTTAGGAACTCTAAGCGGCATTTCGTTCTAATCAATCAAACAACGGACAAGAAAGGAAGCAAGGTACCATAGTTGGACCATCCTGGGTGGGCGAACCCTAGTAGGGTTTTTCGTCCTTTTGCTAATTTTTTTCCTTCTTATTTTTAGGTGTCCTTAATCTCTCCTTTTTCGGGCTAAATCTTCTTATTTAAGCTTAAACTTTTTTCGCATCGGACATTGTCAAAAGGAGATTGTTTTCAAGGCGACCTCGTTTCTTCGGTATTAATCATTTCTCTTTTACCATGGCAAGCACTATATTTCGAATGCTTTCCACTTCGTTTTCTTTTTTCATAGAATTCTCATATCAAATCCCTCTCATTGTAGAAGCTAACTCGATTTAACGCTCATGGACACCTAAAACTACTAAGGAAGTCCCATTCATTAGCGAGTGGGGAAGAGCTCCCTTCTTTGGACCTTTTGACGTTTTTTGGGAACGAATGAAGTGTGAGACCCCAGATTTTATGAATAAAGAATTTATTTTCTCAAAATATTTTTTTGAATATTATGGTGTGGATTTGATATAATGTTATAGTTGTGGGTAGTATTTATAAATTTTGCAAAGTATGCAAGTTGTCATATTATATTCGATTGGTCGGGGAATATTTGTTTTATCAGGGAATATTCGTGCAATGGCACAATCATTGGTGGACTCATAGAACTAATTATTGTCGATTGAGAAAACGACAAAAATATTTTTATGAAAATAACTATTAAAGTTTTACCATTATCTTGTTGAACTACTCGGTAGAGTAAAAGTATAATAATCTGGCGTGGTTGCATAGTAGAACACTTGATTGATTATCGATGCTTATGTGATAAGTCACTCGGTTTTGTTTTATTGGTATTATTAATGTAATAAAATGTAATACTTTTTAAAGTTATTCTATAAATAAAATATATTATATTCTATTATGCATAGTGTTGCATAAAGGTTAATACTGCGATAGTGTTTTGTATAGTAAAATATTTTTATATAAAATAGAATAATTTTATAAAGTTATTCTATAAATAGAATATATTATATTTTATTATGTATAGTGTTTGCATAGTTTCTGCGTGATAAGATTTTGCATAGTAAAAAATCTTTTTATATAAAATAGAATACTTTTATAAAGTTATCTGTTTTATTAGACAATAATTAGAATATATTATATTTTGTTATGCATAGTATTTGCATAGTGCTGCCATATTGTTTGCATAGTAAAATCTTTTATAAAGTTATTCGTTTTATTAGATTATAAATAGAATATATTATATTTTATTTAAAAGATTATACTTTAAATATGGACCGTCAGATTAAAGTAAATCAATCTGGACCATTCATGAGTTAGTTACTATGCAGTCAATTTTTCTATAAATAGAAGCTCATTCATTCATTATTTCTTACGAATTCATTGAAACTCTAGAGAGAGAAATTATAGAGAAGCTATAGAAAAGTATTTTGCTCCTTCCCAACTCTTATATTCAGTTTCTTTTACGGTAAGGGATATTATTTGTTGTACTCGTAGGGAATATTATTTGTTGTACTCGTAAGGGGTACTCTTTCTTTCTTATTTATGAAGAGAACTTTTGTTATTCCATTCTTTATTATTTTATCGAATAACTCAGATACGCCAAGCTACCCTATACTTGGTGAAATTCTTCATTATTTCATTCTTTATTATTCTCATTGAATATCCTCGTCTGCAAGGCTTCTGTACCGGACCGGTTCCATTATTTATTATTCTCATTGGAATATCTTGTTCAATGCGTTCGCCTTTACCGGTTCCATTCTTTATTATTACTCGTTGAATATCATGTCTATGCGCTTTTACGCCGACCGGTTCCATTAATTATTATTCTCGTCGAATATCCTCGTGCATGCGCTTATGCCGGACCGGTTCCGTTATTTATTATTCTGTTGGAATAACTCGCATGTATGCGGTCTATCGCGCGTACGTGGTGATTTCTTTTGTTATTTCATTCTTTATTAAACTCACTTGGTTAAAACTTTGACTTCTATACTCCATGAAATTAGTGGAATATCCTTGATATTTGCGCTTCATCTAGTATCTTTTCATGGAAATATTCTTCTGAGCATTCTTGAATTTTACTCTACAAAGCAAAGATCATGTTGACAATTTGGACGTTATCCGCTCCTAGATAAATTAATTCTTGAACTTGTTTTATTGAATTCTTATATCATTGTCATCATCCTCATGTTTATATTATGTTAAAAGTCATCTCGTGGCTTGTAGTGCATAGATGGACTTGGTATGATTATGACCGAGGATTATTCTTGTATAATCATAACCGTAATGTTACAAATGATGTGGAAAAAGTCCTCATTGGCCGTAGTGTATTGATGGACGCTTTTGGTATGATTATGGCTATGGATTCTCTTTGGCGTAGTAAAAAAGATGAAATGTTTTATGGCATGATCGATCACTTGATGAAAACATGATTATCTTTAGTCAGTAGTGCATGGATAATTCGTGGTCGTGATACTAAAGAATATCCTCGGTCGTAGAGTGCGGGGTGATTCGATGATGTGGATTATTTATTAAGTCGAGTCCCAAATGATAAAAGTGATGAAAACCTTTTAAATCATAGAAGATAGTAGATTTTATTCACTACTTGACTCTTCTAATGGATTGTTTGTTCCGCCACGCTAAAACTTGATAGTTATTATATTTTATCGCTTTAACATCGTTGAAGGCTAACAATAAATTATTTCAAGATTATCTTAGTCATAATATTTCTTCTCGGGCTAGTTGAGCTCACCCTTTCTTTTATCGTTCTCTTCGTGAAATGAGAACGTAGGCGGGGACTAGTCGTGAACATGAGTGATGGTCCAGATGATAGTATTAGTAGCCCTCACTATTCTATGAAATAGTGTGATAATAATTGTGACGCCCCCAAAATAGGTATACATCACCCATTCTGAGTTGTCAATACATGGTACAGAAACAACTACAACTTTATTATTACAACAAGAAATCTGTGAGTTTAAATACAAATATTATCTTCTGATAATATCTATATTTTAAAGAAATCCTCATCACATTTATCGATACATTATTTTACAAAAATGGTGAGGACTACTAAACAACTCTCTCTAGAACCTTCATTCCATACCCCGACTCGTACTCGCTATATTCTCGCCTCCCGAGAAAAAATGGAACAAAAAGGAAAAGGGTGAGCTCAACTAGCTCAGTAAAGAATATTATGACTAAGATAATATACAACAAATTACCGTTAGTCTTCAACAGGAAAAATTTAATAGAATACAATAGACAACAAATTTTAAATCAATATTCAGAAGCGAAATAATAATTCATTAGAAGAGTTAAGTAGAAATGCAAACTACTATCTTCTATGTATGAATTTAAAAGTTCACCGCCTATCTTTTATCCCCAGAACATCAATCAATATATATCCGAATCACATATTCATCTTTTCTGAGCCAAAGATATTCATCACTTTAATCATGTTCATCTAAACACTGCTCATCTTTGCACTACAGTGCCAAAGATATTCTTCGAAATCATTCATCTTTGACTACAAAAGCAAAGATATTCAATAATATCATCATTTAAGACCGAGGATTATGAAAATATTTTTAAAGAAACGAATCCAAAGGAAACAAAATGACAAGGATTAAGGATTAAGGATTCGTACTTTGTTTTATCCACGACCAAAAATACCTCAAAAATAATCATAGGGTGTAAAATTCAAGAATGATCAAAACATGGATACAATCAAAGCTAGTATCCGTAATAGATATTTTGACAAAAATAAGAAATTTTATTTTTCTATGAATAGTCATCAGATACGTGAATAGTGCCGATATCGTGAATAGTAACTCCACACCAAAAGATAGAAATTCCACAAAAACATCTTCACGCTTCATGAATAGTACTTTAATAATAAGAACTCGTGAATAAGAACTCATGAATAGTAACTCGTGAATAGTAACTCATGAATAAGAACTCATGCATGAATAAGTAACCCCGACATGAAAAAGTTCCAAATTTGATAAAAAGTTTCAAACTAATATTTCAAAGATAATGATATCAAGAAATAATATCATTTGAGAAGAAAATAACATCCTTACCTCGAAGATCAAGATTTTAAATTGAAACACCTTTGATATAAAGCATGACTTGGACTTGCACCGTATAACAATACTCAAAGTATACTCAAAATACTCACAAAAATACGCCGATAATATAGAGAGAAAACTTCAGCTTCGGTGTGATTTTCAATTCTAACCCAAGACCCTATTTATAGAAATTGCTAGAACACCAAAGTAGAAAATTTAATAAATTAATAATATAATTATATAAATTTTCTACACATGCCTAGAATCTGATTTCAGCCATCAAACACATGCCACATTCTAGAAAAGTAAGAAAAAACGTTTTTCTAATTTTAAATATTTTAAACTTCCAAAATCAATTATTTCAGAGCTTCTAACTTCAATAATTCATAATAAATAGCCCTTTCATCGAAAAATTCAATCACGCGTGTTTTTATAGGAAATTCAATTCTCTACAACTTTACGTAAGAAAGTTTTTCCAAATTCCAAATAGAAATTGACCAAAATCCACAAACAAGCGATTTTACAAAAAGTATAATCAAATTTCAACCAATAAATGGGGTCCACCGACATGTTTAACATGTTTTAAACATTTATTGCAACAAAAATACTCTTCCTCCTCGTATACTTATATATCCCACATTCGTTGTAAAAATATCACCATTATTATATTATTAACATATAATAATATATTTAAATGAATTATTTTATCGTAAAAGATAAAATTTCAATTTTCAACAATTGTCACAATAAAATTTTCTCCATCTATATCCACATAAAATCAATATTTTTCTCATCATATGAATCAATAATTAATTATTCACAAATAATATTACGTAATCACAATATCGACAACCGTGCAGCTCCCTGAGCAGGGGGGCTTTCCAATAAGAATTTCTTCTTCATCAAGCAAATTAGGTGACCAAACCTCTCCTTGTATGTAACTTTCTAGACATTGCCAATAATGTTATCTAATAATATTATTCAGATAATATGAATTATTGCTTCGATAATGAAAAATACTTGTAATAATGACAATTATCAAACAACAAAGAATATAAAATATCAACGCAAAGAATTATTAACTCAATAAAATATCGAATAAGAATTATCGTAACCATTATCGAGTAGTGCCTTCACGTAAGAATCAATAATTGGTGCAATACCGCAAAGCACACGTGTTTTTAACTACCGGGTATTTTAACAAGATTAATTCAGTAATAACTACGTCAAGTTATTTTTAAACAACTTATATTTATCGCTTTCTTCATCCAATCGCTTTCACATGGGGCTCACACATGGTCACACTGGTCGCATTTAATATTCCCCGATAAGATACGAATATTCCACGACCAAACGAATATTCTCCGACAACAATGAATATTTTATAACCACTTACTTATTTTGAAATATTTATGATTTTACCCCTAACTATCCACATTAATCAAATCAACCCTTACTATTTCAAAATAATAAATAGAGAAAATTAAATTTCATTAATAATAAGTTGGGTCTTACAACCTCCCTCCTTATGAAATTTCGTCCTCGAAATTGACGTGACGATTCGGTGTTTCAAAATGGTGAGGATACCTCGCTTTCATTTCCGCTTTCCAATTCCTGTGTCATTTCCTCTATAAGCATGATTCCTCCACAAAACTTTAACTTGTGGTATGACCTTTGCTGCGTAGACATGCTCCTTCCTATCCAAGATCTTGACAGTACCTCCCTCATACGTTAAGTCTTCTATTATTTCGTCCTGGTTCTAACTCTATAACGTGGTTCGGGTCTTTCACATATTTACGAAGTACAGATATGTGAAACACATTATGAACACGAGACATACTCAGAGGTAACGCGAGTTTATAGGCTACATTTTCTACTCGGTCAAGAATTTGAAATGGACCGATAAATCGTGGATTGAGCTTTCCTCTCTTCCCAAATCTTGTAACTCCCTTCCATGGAGCAACTCGCAACAATACATGATCCCCTACTGTGACGCCCCCAAAATAGGTATACATCACCTATTCTGAGTTGTCAATACATGGTATGTAAACAACTACAACTTTATTATTACAACAAGAAACTGTGAGTTTGAATACAAATATTATCTTCTGATAATATCTATACTCAAATAAATCCTCATCACATTTATCGATACATTATTTTACAAAAATGGTGAGGACTACTAAACAATTCTTTCTAAAACCTTCATTCCATACCTCACTGCGTACTCGCTATATTCTCGCCTCCCGAGAAAAAATGGAACAAAAAGGAAAAGGGTGAGCTCAACTAGCTCAAGAAGAATATTATGACTAAGATAATATACAACAAATTATCGTTAGTCTTCAACAGGAAAAATCTAATAGAATACAATAGACAACAAATTTTAAATCAATATTCGCAATGAAAATAATAATTCATTAGAAGAGTTAAGTAGAGAATGCAAACTACTATCTTCTATGTATTAATTTTAAAAGTTCATCGCCTCATCTTTTATCCTCAGAACATCAATCAATATACATCCGAATCAAATATTCATCTTTGCACTACAAAGCCAAAGATATTCATCAATTAATCATGTCATTTAAACACTGCTCATCTTTGCACTACGGGCCAAAGATATTCTTCAGAAATCATTCATCTTTGCACTACGTGCCAAAGATATTCTTAAGAAATCATTCATCTTTGCACTACTAAAGCCAAAGATATTCCATAATATCATCATTTAAGACCGAGGATGATGAAAATATATTTTTTTAAAGAAACGAATCCAAAGGAAACAAAATGACAAGGATTAAGGATTAAGGATTCGTACTTGGTTTTATCCACGTCCAAAAATACCTCAAAAATAATCATAGTGGTGTAAAATTCAAGAATGATCAAAACATGGATACACTCGAGTTAGTATCCGCAATAGATGTTTTGGACGAAAAAGAAGAAATTTTATTTTTCTATGAATAATCCAGATATCGTGAATAGTGTCTTAGATATCGTGAATAAAGGCCGTGATACGTGAATAAGTAACTCGACACCAAAAGATAGAAATTCCACAAAAACATCTTCACGCTTCATGAATAGTACTCGTGAATAAGAATCTCGTGAATAAGAAACTCATGAATAGTAACTCGTGAATAAGAACTCATGAATAGTAACCCATGAATAGTAACCCCAGACATGAAAAAGTTCCAAATTTGATAAAAACTTCAGATCAATATTTCAAAGATAATGATATTGAAGAAATAATATCATTACTGAAAAAAATAATATCCCTTACCTCGAAAGATCGAAGATTTCTAGCTAGAATAACGGGTATAGTCTTCAAGGAACTTGCACCGCCTAGCAATACTCAAAGTATACTCAAAATACTCACAAGAATACGCCGATAATATAGAGAGAGAACTTCATTTCGGTGTGATTTTCAATTCTAACCCAAGACCCTATTTATAGAAATTGCTTAGAACACCAAAGCGTAAAATTTAATATATTAATAATATTATTTTTCCACATCTTCCTACGCACACCATCAGCTGAAATCAACCACTAACACATGTTCCATAAGTGACAAAAACGTTTTTCATGCAAAAGTTACTTAAAACTCCAAAAAAATGATAATCAATTAATCCTAACTTCAATAATTCATAATAAATAGCCCTTTCATCGAAAAATTAATCTCATGAGTTTTTATAGAAAATTCAATTCTCTACAACTTTGCAGTAAGAAAGTTTTTCCAAATTCCAAATAGAAATTGACCAAAATCCACAAACGATCGATTTTACAAAGTTATAATCAAATTTCAAATAATAAATGAGGTCCACCGACATGTTTAACATGTTTTAAACATTTATTGCAACAAAATACTCTTTCCTCCTCAGATACTCATATATCCCACATTCGTTGTAAAAATATCACCATTATTATATTATTAAAATATAATAATATATTTAAATGAATTATTTTATCGTAAAAGATAAAATTTCAATTTTTAACAATTGTCACATTAAAATTTTTCTCCATCTATATCCACATAAAATCAATATTTTTCTCATCATATGAATCAATAATTAATTATTCACAAATAATATTACAGAATCACAATATTGACAACCAGTGCGCTTCAGAGAGAGGGGGCTTTCCAATAAGAATTTCTTCATCAAAGCGCGCAATTAGGTGACCAAACCTCTCCTTAGATGTAACTTTCTAGACATTGCCAATAATGTTATCTAATAATATTATTCAGATAATATGAATTATTGCTTCGATAATGAAAATATCTTGTGTAATGACAATTATCAAACAACAAAGAATATAAAATATCAACGCAAAGAATTATTAACTTCATAAAATAATCGAATAAGAATTATCAGAACCATTATTGAGTAGTGCCTTCTTACGTAAGAATCAATAATTGGTGCAATACCGTGTGCCTACTGCTTCAACAACGCCAGATTAGTGTGTTTTAACCACCGGGTATTCCAACAAGATAATTCAGAATAACTACGCCAGTTATTTAATAACAACTTATATTTGTCGCTTTCTTCATCCAATCGCTTTCACATGGGGCCCACACACATGGTCGCTACTGGTCGCATTTAATATTCCCCGACAAGCATTTAATATTCCACGACCAAACGAATATTCCCCGACAACAATGAATATTTTATAACCACTTGCTTATTTTGAAATATTTATGTATTTAACCCTTAACTATCCACATTAATCAAATCAACCCTTACTATTTCAAAATAATAAATAAAGGAAATTCCTTTTTTTAAAAAATTTCGGGTCTTACAACCTCCTTCCTTATGAAATTTCGTCCTCGAAATTGACGTGACGATTCGTGTGTTTTGAAAAGGTGAGGATACCTCGCTTTCATTTCCGCTTTCCAATTCCCAAAGTCATTTCTCTATAGCATGATTCCTCCACAAAACTTTAACTTGTGGTATGACCTTTCATGCAGTAGGACATGCTCCTTCCTATCCAAGATCTTGATAGTTACCTCCTCATACGTTAAGTCTTCTGCTATCTCGTCCTGGCTCTAACTCAATAACGTGGTTCGGGTCTTTCACATATTTACGAAGTACGATATATGTGAAACACATTATGAACACGAGACATACTCGAGGTAACGCAAGTCTATAGGCTACATTTCCTACTCACAAGAATTTGAAATGGACCAATAAATCGTGGATTGAGCTTTCCTCTCTTCCCAAATCTTGTAACTCCCTTCCATGGAGCAACTCATGACAATACATGATCCCCACATTAAATTCCACGTCCTTTCGATGAAGATCCGCATAACTCTTTTTGTCGATCTTGTGCCGCTTTGTATACGTTGTCGAATCATTTGGATCTTTTCTAGAGTCATATCGATTAACTCGAGTCCCAACAATGTTGCTTTCACCCACCTCATCCCAACATATTGGAGAACGACATTTTCGTCCCATATAATGCTTCAATGGAGCCACACCTATACTTGCCTCGATAAATCATTGTTGTAGGAGAATTCCACCAATGGTAAATACTTATCCCAACTACCCTTGAAGTCTAGGACACAGTAGTCTTAATAGATCTTCAAGAGTTTGAATAGTCCTCTCTCGATTGTCCGTCCGCTTTGGGGATGGTATGCCTAACTAAATCGCAAATCCGCGCCCATAGCTTTTTGCAAGCTAACCCAAAATCTTGAAGTGAATCTTGGGTCACGATCCAAACTATGGATACAGCATGCCATACAACCTCACAATCTCATTCACGTATATACTAGCAAGACATTCAAGGAATAAGTCTCCGTGTCGGCAAGAAATGAAGCGAGACTTGGTTAATCTATCAACAATAACCCAAATAGCATTGATGCCTTGAGAAACCGTAGGAAGACCCATAACGAAATCCATGGTAATGTGTTCCCACTTCCATTCCTAATCTCAAGTGGTTGCAACGGACCCTTAGGTACTAGATGCTCCGCCTTTACACGTTGACAAGTTAAACACATTGAGATAAACTTTGCAATCTCTCTCTTCATATTGTTCCACCAAAATGTATGTCAAGATCACGATACATTTTAGTACTTCCAGATGGATTGCAAATGGCGTATTGTGCCTCCATCATAATCTTGTACTTCAAATCGAATCGTTAGGAACATAAAGTCTAGAGTGGACTCAAGTATTCCTTCTTCATCAATTCTCGCCTCCTAATAGCTCTTTCTTGTACTTTCTTCTTCATACGCATCGCATCCTCCTGCCTCGGGCTTGAGCAACCTTAACTTTTTCTATTAAAGTTGGCTCTATCGCGATACTTGACATCATCACACTCGTTCTCAGCATATGATCTTCTACTCAACGCGTCATTTCTACCACGCTCGCTTTACCGGGATGGTATTGAATAGTGTGGTCGTAGTCTTTCAATAGTTCGAGCCAACGTCATTGCCGCATGTTGAGTTCTTTTTGAGTGAAGAAATATTTAAGGCTTTTATGGTCCGAATATATCTCCACTTTCTCCCCATATAGATAGTGCCTCCATATTTTTAAGCGAAACGATCACGCTAACTCTAGATCATGAGTAGGATAATTCCTCTCATACTCTTTAAGTTGTCGCGAGGCATAGGCTATGACTTTCCCACGTTGCATGAGAACACATCCTAACCCTTTGCTCAAGCATCTCATCAGATAACAAATCCATCCGAACCGGATGGTATTGTTAGAACAAAGTCTTAAAATAAGTCTCCTCTTAAGCTCTTGAAACTTTTCTCGCATTCTTCGCTCCAAAACGAATTTTGTATCCTTCCGAGTTAGGCGAGTTAATGGAGTAGCGATTCGAGAAAACCCTTCCACGAATCTCCGATAATAACCATTTAAGCCCAAAAGCTACGTACTTGATCCACCGACTTGGCTGCTCCCAACTTTGTATTGCTTCATCTTCTTTGGGATCAACAGATACTCCATGTTTCGACACCACGTGCCCAAGGAATGCTACTTCCTCAAGCGTAACTCGCATTTCTTTAATTTGGCATATAGTTGGTTTTCACGAAGCCTTTGGAGTACCAACTTCAAATGGTGCTCATGATCTTCACGGCTTTTGGAATATATGAGGATGTCATCAATAAAGACAACAACGAATTGATCCAAATATTCCTTGAATACTCGGTTCATCATATCCATGAAAGTCAGCAGGAGCATTAGTTAGTCCGAAAAGACATAACTAAGAATTCATAATGCCCATACCGGGATTCTCGAGGCGCGGGTCTTTGAATATTCTCGCCTCTAATCTTCAAATGATGATATCCGAATCGAAGATCGATTTTGAAAAGAATTGTGCCCTTGCAATCGGGTCAAACAAGTCATCAATACGAGGTAGAGGATACCTATTCTTGATGGTGACATGGTTCAATTCCCGATAGTCAATACAAAGTCGCATACTCCCGTCTTTCTTCTTTACAAATAAAAACAGAGCACCCCAAGGAGATGTACTAGATTTAATGAAACCGATGTCCAACAATTCTCAGTAGTTGGACCTTTAACTCTGAAGTTCAATAGAGCCATTCGATATGGGGTTTTAGAAATGGGCTTTGTACCAAAGTTCAAGATCAATAAAGAATTCAACTTCACGCTCGGGGTAGACCGGGAAGTTCTTCTGAAATACGTCGGAAAGTCAATAACAACAGAATATTATTCAAATTTGACGTGTCTTTATTCAAATCCATAACATGGGCTAAGAAAGCTTGACATCCGCTTTTTTAATAAACGAATAGCTTTATGATTAGATATGATGTTGATTGATTTTAATGGTTTAGTTGCTTGAATTAAATATACATAGGTTGGTTAGGAATATGAAAACTAACAACCTTACGAAAAACAATCAATTTTGGCATGATGAGTAGTTAACCAATCAATCCCTAAAATCACATCAAAAGCAAGTATCTTTAAAGAGATAAGGAATCAATGTAAAAAGTAATGGTGCCAACTTGAATCAAACAAGATTTATAAATGTTGGATGTGATGAAAGTTTCTCCTAATCGGAGTTTCCACAGATAGGTCAAAGTCTAATTTCTCCTGAGTCAAGTTTAAACGTTGAGCACATGCGGAGAGATAAATGAATGGGTAGCACCCAGATCAAGTAAGGTATAAACTTCGCAAGAATTTATAAATAGCTTACCCGTGATCACCTCGTTTGGGTTCCTCGCATTTTGACCGACCACAACAAACGCTTCTTCCCTAATCGTTGACTTTGACTTTTACTCGGGATAGATCTTTTGAGTCACCGTCCCCTCACTGAACTAGGTTTCGCTATTAGTACAATCTCGGCGCGATATGTCCTTCCTTTCCACAATTATAGCATACCTTGAATCGCTGTGGGCGGTTTGACCGATATGTCCCTCTTTTCCGCATTTGTAGCATATGACGGTGGTCGTTCTCCTCCTTAGAACCCGATTCTTTTTAAAGACTTCATCATCTTCACATGGTCGTTGTTAAATCTCCTCTTTTAAAATCTCCTCCCGACTCGCTTCTTCTATTTTCATGGCCATGATTACCACCAGTGTGGTTACCATTTCTGTCCGTCTGCTTTTTTCTCAGCAGTTATCATTATTCTTGCTGACCGCTATCTCTCGATACGATCCTGGTTGTGGTCCTCAGGTTGGCCGTACTCGTTATCTCGCTCTAATAATTGAGCCTGTTTACAACATCCTAATAAAGAGAAAATTTATGAGAAATGAGATATCGACGTATCTGGGTTTCAAACCTCTAAGAAATATCCGCGTCATCGCTCCTCATTCTCCACCAAATGAGGTGCAAACTCGGATAACTCTGCAAACTTTGCCTCGTCTTCGAGACACCGCCATGTTGTTTTGTTCCAATCGATGAACTCCACTTCCTTCATATGATTTAACACTTTCGGAAAGTATTTGTTATTAAATAGCTTCAAAACGTCTCCCAAGACATCTTTGAATGCGGTGGATGGGTACGCTTCACGACTCCCACCAAGAGTCCGCCTTCGCCACGGAACATAAAGGTGACGAATGGAACCTTCGTTCTCCGTGCATCCCAAGACATCGAATATCTTGGTAATTTGTTTGACCCATGTTTCCGCCGTGATCGGATCTGGCTTTCCTTAAATTCGTGGTCCCAACTCTTTGAACCGCTGCTTGGTTGTGACAACCCATGAATTGCTATCATTTCCTCCTCAGATTTTGAACACGAGTCTCCTCGTCTCGATTTTTGCATGAATCGCAAAAAACTTCTAAACATCCCTCGCTCATCATCTCGCTTCATGGGTGTTGTTCACGGGAGGAACATTGCCACTGTTGCACGCTCTCCTCGTTGGTGAGTACAGGCATCTCCACGGTCTCATTTCCATTGTTAATATTCTCGACGACATTCTCAAATCATCATCATAAAATAAGGGTTAATTAAGGAAATCAATATATCACATAATATCCCTATATATCTTGACTAACTAACAAATAAGCTTAGGTAGGACACACTAGCGAAGGATTTACTCGCCTCCCTTCCTAGTTCTATTCCCCGATCTCCGCCAGGAGATCATATCCTAAGCTCGATACTAATCATGACGCCCCCAAAATAGGTATACATCACCTATTACGAGTTGTCAATACATGGTACGTAAATAACTACAACTTTATTATTACAACAAGAAAAGCTGTGAGTTTGAATACAAATATTATCTTCTGATAATATCTATACTCAAATAAATCCTCATCACATTTATTGATACATTATTTTACAAAAATGGTGAGGACTACTAAACAATCCTTTCTAAAACCTTCATTCCATACCCCGGCTGCACTCGCTTATATTCTCGCCTCCCGAAAAAAATGGAATAAAAAGGAAAAGGGTGAGCTCAACTAGCTCAAGAAAGAATATTATGACTAAGATAATATATAACAAATTATCGTTAGTCTTCAACAGGAAAAAATCTAATAGAATACAATAGACAACAAATTTTAAATCAATATTACGCAATGAAAATAATAATTCATTAGAAGAGTTAAGTAGAGAATGCAAACTACTATCTTCTATGTATGAATTTAAAAGTTCATCGCTCATCTTTTATCCTGTAACATCAATCAATATACATTTGGAATCAAATATTCATCTTTGCACTACAGTGCCAAAGATATTCATCGATTAGTCATGTTCATTTAAACACTGCTCATCTTTTACTACTCTGGGCCAAAGATATTCTTCAAAATCATTCATCTTTTGCACTACTGAGCCAAAGATATTCTTAAGAAATCATTCATCTTTGCACTACGTGCCAAAGATATTCCATAATATCATCATTTAAGACCGAGGATGATGAAAAATATATATTTTTTAAAGAAACGAATCCAAAGAAACAAAATGACAAGGATTAAGGATTAAGGATTAGTACTTTGTTTTATCCACGTCAAAAAATACCTCAAAAATAATCATAGTGGTGTAAAATTCAAGAATGATCAAAACATGGATACACTTAGAAGTTAGTATCCGTAATAGATGTTTTGACGAAAAGAAGAAATTTTATTTTTCTATGAATAATATCAGATACGTGAATAGTCTTAACAATAAAGGCCGATCGTGAATAGTAACTCCGACACCAAAAGATAGAAATTCCACAAAAACATCTTCACGCTTCATGAATAGTACTAAATGAATAGTAACTCGTGAATAAGAACTCATGAATAGTAACTCGTGAATAGTAACTCATGAATAGTAACCCATGAATAGTAACCCCACATGAAAAAGTTCCAAATTTGATAAAACTTCAGATCAACATTTCAAAGATAATGATATTGAAGAAATAATATCATTACGAAAAAAAAATAATATCCCTTACCTCGAAAGATCAAGACTTCTAATTTAGAATACCGGGTATAGTCTTTGAAGGGAACTTGCACCGCCTAGCAATACTCAAAGTATACTCAAAATACTCACAAGAATACGCCGATAATAATAGAGAGAAAAACTTCGAGTTTACGGTGTGATTTTCAATTCTAACCTAAGCACCTATTTATAGGAAATTGCTTAGAACACCAAAGTTAAAAATTTAATATATTAATAATATTATTTTCCACATCTTCCTACGCACACCATCAGCTGAAATCAACCACTAACACATGTCCCATAAGTGACAAAAACGTTTTTCATGCAAAAGTTACTTAAAACTCCAAAAAATGATAATCAATTAATCCTAACTTCAATAATTCATAATAAATAGCCCTTTCATCAGAAATTCGAATCTCGCGAGTTTTTATAGGAAATTCAATTCTCTACAACTTTGCGAAGAAAGTTTTTCCAAATTCCAAATAGAAATTGACCGAAATCCACAAACGGTCATTTTACACAGCTATAATCAAATTTCAATCAATAAATGAGGTCCACCGACATGTTTAACATGTTTTAAACATTTATTGCAACAAAAATACTCTTCCTCCTCCTCAGATACTCATATATCCCACATTCGTTGTAAAAATATCACCATTATTATATTATTAAAATATAATAATATATTTAAATGAATTATTTTATCGTAAAAAGATAAAATTTCAATTTTTAACAATTGTCACATTAAAATTTTCTCCATCTATATCCACATAAAATCAATATTTTTCTCATCATATGAATCAATAATTAATTATTCACAAATAATATTACGTAATCACAATATTGACAACCAGCGCCTCCGGAAAGAGGGGCTTTCCAATAAGAATTTCTTCTTCTTGGCGCAATTGATTAGGTGACCAAACCTCTCCTTAGATGTAACTTTCTAGACATTGCCAATAATGTTATCTAATAATATTATTCAGATAATATGAATTATTGCTTCGATAATGAAAAATACCGTGTAATGACAATTATTGAACAACAAAGAATATAAAATATCAACGCAGCAATTATTAACTCAATAAAATCTTTGAGCGGTAATTACAGTAACCATTATTGAGTAGTGCCTTCTTCACGTAAGAATCAATAATTGGTGCAATACTGGTAATCATCTTGCTCAACAACACGTATTAGTGTGTTTTAACCACCGGGTATTCCAACAAGAGATAATTGGTGGTAACTACTACCGCTTATTTAATAACAACTTATATTTGTCGTTTTCTTCATCCAATCGCTTTCCTCGTTATGGGGCCCACACATGGTCATATGCCGTCGCATTTAATATTCCCCGACAAAGATCTGAATATTCCACGACCAAACGAATATTCCCCACAACAATGAATATTTTATAACCACTTGCTTATTTTGAAATATTTATGTATTTAACCCTTAACTATCCACATTAATCAAATAAACCCTTACTATTTCAAAATAATAAATAAAGGAAATTCCTTTTTATTTAAAAATTTGGTCTTTACCTCCTCCATTCCTTATGAAATTTCGTCCTCGAAATTGACGTGCGTACTGTGTTTTGAAAGGTGAGGATACCTCGCTTTCATTTACGCTTTCCAATTCCCGTGTCATTTCCTCTATAGCATGATTCCTCCACAAAACTTTAACTTGTGGTATGACCTTTCTTGGCGTGGGGATATGCTCCTTCCTATCCAAGATCTTGATAGGTACCTCCTTACGTAAGAATCGATAATTGTGCAATCTGCTGGTGTCTTTGTGTTTTTAACTACTGGGTATTTTAACAAGATAATTGGTAATAACTTCTGGTTATTTTTTAACAACTTATATTTGTCGTTTTCTTCATCCAATCGCTTTCACATGGGGCCACACACATGGTACTTGGAGTCATTTAATATTCCCCCATGACAAGCATTTAATATTCCACGACCAAAACGAATATTCACGACAACAATGAATATTTTATAACCACTTGCTTATTTTGAAATATTTGCGTATTTAACCCTTAACTATCCACATTAATCAAATCAACCCTTACTATTTCAAAATAATAAATAAAGGAAATTCCTTTTTATTTAAAAATTTCGGGGTCTTACACCTACACTAAATTCCACGTCCTTTCGATGAAGATCCGCATAACTCTTTTGTCGATCTTGTGCCGTTTGTATACGTTGTCGAATCATTTGAATCTTTTCGGTAGTCATACGTACTAAATCGGGTCCCAACAATGTTGCTTCACCCACCTCATCCCAACATATTGGAGAACGACATTTTCGTCCATATAATGCTTCGAATGGAGCCACACCTATACTTGCCTGATAACTGTTGTTGTAGGAGAATTCCACCAATGGTAAATACTTATCCCAACTGCCCTTGAAGTCTAGGACACAGAGTCTTAATAGATCTTCAAGAGTTTGAATAGTCCTCTCTGATTGTCCGTCCGTTTGGGGATGGTATGCCGAACTAAATCTCAAATCCGTGCCCATAGCTTTTTGCAAGCTAACCCAAAATCTTTGTAGTGAATCTTGGGTCACGATCCGAAACTATGGATACAGGCATGCCATGCAACCTCACAATCTCATTCACGTACATACTAGCAAGACGTTCAAGGGAATAAGTCTCCCATATCGGCAAGAAATGAGCAGACTTGGTTAATCTATCAACAATAACCCAAATAGCATTGATGCCTTGAGAAACCGTAGGAAGACCCAGTGAACGAAATCCATGGTAATGTGTTCCCACTTCCATTTCGAATCTCAAGTGGTTGCAACGGACCCTTAGGTACCGGATGCTCGCCTTTACACGTTGACAAGTTAAACACATTGAGATAAACTTTGCAATCTCTCTTTCATATTGTTCCACCAAAATGTATGTGAAGATCATGATACATTTTAGTACTTCCAGGATGGATTGCAAATGGTGTATTGTGTGCCTCCATCATAATCTTGTACTTCAAATCGTAGTCGTTAGGAATCTGAAAAGTCTAAAGTGGACTCAAGTATTCCTTCTTCATCAATTCTAAGCTTAGGAATAGCTCCTTTTTGTACTTTCTTCTTCATACGCATCGCCTCCTCGGTGGTGGCTTGAGCAACCTTAACTTTTTCTATTAAAGTTGGCTCTGTCGCGTATACTTGACATCATCGCACTTTCGTTCCTCGCATATGATCTTCTACTCAATGCGTCACCTACCACGTTAAACTTTACCGGATGGTATTGAATAGTGTGGTCGTAGTCTTTCAATAGCTCGAGCCAACGTCGTCAGCCGCGTGTTGAGTTCTTTTGAGTGAAGAAATATTTAAGGCTTTTATGGTCCGAATATATCTCCACTTTCTCCCCATATAGATAGTGCCTCCATATCTTTAAGCGGCAAAACTTCGCCGCTTGACTCTAGATCATGAGTAGGATAATTCCTCTCATACTCTTTAAGTTGTCGCGAGGCATAAAGCTATGACTTTCCCACGTTGCATGAGAACACATCCTAACCCTTTGCACGAAGCATCATTTGAGATAACAAATCCATCCGAACCGGATGGTATTGTTTTTGAACAGTCTTAAAAATAGTCTCCTCTTAAGCTCTTGGAAACTCTTCTCGCATTCTTCGCTCCAAACGCAATTTTGTATCCTTCCGAGGAGTTAAATTTGGGTTAATGGAGTAGCGATTCGAAAACCCTTCCACGAATCTCCGATAATAACCAAATAAGCCCAAAAAAACTACGTCTTGATCCACCGACTTGGTTGCTCCCTAACTTTGTATTGCTTCAATCTTCACGGATCAACGATACTCCATGTTTCGACACCACGTGCCCAAGGAATGCTACTTCCTCGAAGCCGTAACTCGCATTTCTTCAATTTGGCATATAGTTTGTTTTCACGAAGCCTTTGGAGTACCCGACTTCAAATGGTGCTCATGATCTTCACGACTTTTGGAATATATGAGGATGTCATCAATAAAAAACAACAACGAATGATCCAAATATTCCTTGAATACTTGGTTCATCATATCCATGAAAGCCATAGGAGCATTAGTCATCAGAAAGACATGACTAAGAATTCATAATGCCCGTCTGGGGTTAAAGGCGCTTTGAATATCCTCGGTTCTAATCTTCACCGATGATATCCGAACGAAGATCGATTTTTGAAAAGAATTGTGCCTTGCTTGCAATCGGTCAAACAAGTCATCAATACGAGGTAGAGGATACCTATTCTTGATGGTGACATGGTTCAATTCCCGATAGTCAATACAAAGTTGCATACTCCCGTCTTTCTTCTTTACAAATAAAACAGGAGCACCCCAAGGAGATGTACTTGGGGCCAGATGAAACCGATGTCCAACAATTCCACGTAGTTGGACCTTTAACTCCCCGAAGTTCAATAGGAGCCATTCGATATGGGGTTTTAGAAATGGGCTTTGTACTGGGTTCAAGATCAATAAAGAATTCAACTTCACGTTACGGGGTAGGCCAGGAAGTTCTTCAGAAATACGTCGGAAAAGTCAATAACAACAGAATATTATTCAAATTTGACGTGTCTTTATTCAAATCCATAACATGGGCTAAGAAAGCTAGACATCCGTTTTTCAATAAACGAATAGCTTTATGATTAGATATGATGATTGATTTTAATGGTTTAGTTGCTTGAATCGCATAACAACGGTTGGTTAGGAATATGAAAACTAACAACCTTACGAAAACAATCAATTTTGGCATGATGAGTAGTTAACCAATCAATCCTAAAATCACATCAAAAGCAAGTATCTTTAAAGAGATAAGGTCAACGGTAAGGTAATGGTGCCAACTTGAATCAAACAAGATTTATAAACGATGGATGTGATGAAAGTTTCTCCTAACGGAGTTTCCACAGATAGGTCAAAGTCTAATTTCTCCGAGTCAAGTTTAAACGTTGAGCACAAGCAGAGAGAGAAAAATGAATGGGTATGCCGGTATCAAGTAAGGTATAAACTTCGCAAGAATTTATAAATAGCTTACCCGTGATCACCTCGTTTGGGTTCCTCGCATTTTGACCAATCACAACAAACGCTTCTTCCTAATCGTTGACTTTGACTTTTACGGGACGATCTTTTGAGTCACCGTCCCCATTGAACTAGGTTTCGCTCTGCATAAATCTCGAAGCGATATGTCCTTCCTTTCCACAATTATAGCATACCTTGAATCACAGGGCAGTTTGGGTGATATGTCCCTCTTTCCGCATTTATAGCATATATGGCCGGTGGTCGTTTCTCCTCCCTTAGAACCCGATTCTTTGTCGACCGCTGCCTTCTTCATATAATTCGTTGTTAAATCTCCTCTTTTTTAAAATCTCCTCCCGACTCGCTTCTTACATTTTTCATGGCCATGATTACCACCGTAGTGGTTACCATTTTGTCCGTCTGCTTTCTTTCTCCGTTTGGTTATCATTATTCTGCTGATCGCTATCTCCGGTGCGATCTGGTTGTGGTCCCTCGATTGGCCGTACTCGTTATCTCGCTCTAATAATTGAGCCACATTAACAACATCCCGAAGAGAGAAAATTTATGAGAAATGAGATCTTGACGTATCTGGGTTTCAAACCTCTAAGAAACATCCGCGTCATACGCTCCTCATTCTCCACCAAATGAGGTGCAAACACGGATAACTCGCAAACTTTGCCTCGTCTTCGAGACACCGCCATATTGTTACTGCTCGGTCTAATAAACTCCACTTCCTTCATATAGACGAACACTTTCGAGAAAGTATTTGTCATTAAATAGTTCTGAAAACGTCTCCCAAGACATCTTTGAGTGCGGTGGATGGAGTACGCTTCACGAGACTCCCACCAGATGATCTCTTTTTCGCCACGGAACATAAAAGGTGGCGAATGGAACCTTCTGTTCCTCCGTGCATCCCAAGACATCGAATATCTTGGTAATTTGTTTGACCCATGTTTCCGCCATGATCGGATCGCTTTCCTTAAATTCGTGGTCCCAACTCTTTGAATCTTGGGTTTGTGACAACCCGTGAATTGCTATCATTTCCTCTCAGATTTTGAACACGAGTCTCCTCGTCTGCGATTTTGCATGAACTCGCTAAAAGCTTCTAAACATCCCTCGTTCATCATCTCGCTTTCGATGGTGTTGTTCACATGAGGAACATTGCCACTGTTGCACGTTCTCCTCGTTGGTGAGTACAGGCGTCTCCACGGTCTCATTTCCATTGTTAATATTCTCGATCGACATTCTCAAATCTTGTCATAAAACAAGGTTAATTAAAGAAATCAATATATCACATAATATCCCTATATCTTGACCAACTAAAAAAAAATAAGCTTAGGTAGGACACACTAGCGAAGGATTTACTCGTCTCTCCCTCCTAGTTCTATTCCCCGATCTCATGGAGAGATCATATCCCTAAGCTCGATACCAACCGTGGCGCCCCAAAATAGGTATACATCACCCATTCTCGAGTTGTCAATACATGAGTGTAAACAACTACAACTTTATTATTACAACAAGAAAAGCTGTGAGTTTAAATACAAATATTATCTTCTAGACAATATCTATACTTAAAGAAATCCTCATCACATTTATTGATACATTATTTTACAAAATGGTGAGGACTACTAAACAACTCTCTCTAGAACCTTCATTCCATACCCCAGACTCTGCATACTAAAGCTTATATTCTCGCCTCCCCGAGAAAAATGGAACAAAAAGGAAAAGGGTGAGCTCAACTAGCTCAAGAAAGAATATTATGACTAAGATAATATACAACAAATTACCGTTAGTCTTCAACAGGAAAAATTTAATAGAATACAATAGACAACAAATTTTAAATTAATATTCATGAATGGAAATAATAATTCATTAGAAGAGTTAAGTAGAGAATGCAAACTACTATCTTCTATGTATGAATTTAAAAGTTCACCGCTCATCTTTTATCCCCAGTAACATCAATCAATATATATCTGGAATCACATATTCATCTTTGCACTACTGTTTAAAAGATATTCATCATTAATCATGTTCATCTAAACACTTGCTCATCTTTGCACTACTGAGCCAAAGATATTCTTCAGAAATCATTCATCTTTGCTACTACTGAGCCAAAGATATTCAATAATATCATTATTTAAGACCGAGGATTATGAAAATATTTTTAAAGAAACGAATCCAAAGAAACAAAATGACAAGGATTAAGGATTAAGGATTCGTACTTTGTTTTATCCACGTCCAAAAATACCTCAAAAATAATCATAGGGTGTAAAATTCAAGAATGATCAAAACATGGATACAATCAAAGCTAGTATCCGAATAGATATTTTGGACAAAAATAAGAAATTTTATTTTTCTATGAATAATGTCGATATCGTGAATAGTCTTGCCGTACGTGAATAATAACTCAGACACCAAAAGATAGAAATTCCACAAAAAACATCTTCACGCTTCATGAATAGTACTCGTGAATAGTAACTCGTGAATAGTAAACTCATGAATAGTAACTCGTGAATAGTAACTCATGAATAGTAACTCATGAATAGTAACTCATGAATAAGTAACCACGACATGAAAAAGTTCCAAATTTGATAAAAGTTTCAACCAATATTTCAAAGATAATGATATTGAAGAAATAATATCATTTGAGAAGAAAATAACATCCCTTACCTCAAAAGATCAAGATTAATTTGAAACACCTGATATAAAGCTATGACTTGACTTCTTGCACCAGATATAGCAATACTCAAAGTATACTCAAAATACTCACAAGAATAAACTCGATAATATAGAGAGAAAACTTGATTTACGGTGTGATTTTCAATTCTAACCTAAGCACCCCTATTTATAGGAAATTGCTTAGAACACCAAAGCGAAAAATTTAATAAATTAATAATATAATTATATAAATTTTCTACACATGCCTAGAATCTGATTTCACCATCAAACACATGCCACATTCTAGAAAAAGTAAGAAAAACGTTTTTCTAATTTTAAATATTTTAAACTTCCAAAATCAATTATTTGAGCTTGAGCTTCAATAATTCATAATAAATAGCCCTTTCATTAGAAAATTTGAATCTCGCGTGTTTTTATAGGAAATTCAATTCTCTAGAACTTTGCGAAGAAAGTTTTTCCAAATTCCAAATAGAAATTGATGAAATCCACAAACAGGCGATTTTATTGTGCTATAATCAAATTTCAATCGATAAATGGGGTCCACCGAGCATGTTTAACATGTTTTAAACATTTATTGTAACAAAATACTCTTCCTCCTCGTATACTCATATATCCCACATTCGTTGTAAAAATATCACCATTATTATATTATTAACATATAATAATATATTTAAATGAATTATTTTATCGAAAAAAAGATAAAATTTCAATTTTCAACAATTGTCACAATAAAAATTTTCTCCATCTATATCCACATAAAATCAATATTTTTCTCATCATATGAATCAATAATTAATTATTCACAAATAATATTACGTAATCACAATATCGATGACAAGCAGCCTCAGGAAAGAGGGGCTTTCCAATAAGAATTTCTTCTTCTTGGCGCGCAATTAGGTGACCAAACCTCTCCTTAGACCAGAACTTTCTAGACATTGCCAATAATGTTATCTAATAATATTATTCGGATAATATGAATTATTGCTTCGATAATGATGAAAATACTTGTGTAATGACAATTATTGAAACAATGAATATAAAAATATCAACGCAACAATTATTAACTCAATAAAATCTTTGAGCGATTAATTCTTCAGAACCATTATTGAGTAGTGCCTTTCTTCACGTAAGAATCAATAATTGGTGCAATCTGGTAATATTTCTTGTTTTTAACCAAGATATTTTAACAATGATAATAACTTAATAACTACTGTAGTTATTTTTAAACAACTTATATTTGTCGTTTTCTTCATCCAATCGCTTTCAGTTATGGGGCCCACACATGGTCATGTTGTAGCATTTAATATTCCCAGATAAGTACGAATATTCCACGACCAAACGAATATTCTCCGACAACAATGAATATTTTATAACCATTTGCTTATTTTGAAATATTTGAGTATTTTACCCCTAACTATCCACATTAATCAAATCAACCCTTACTATTTCAAAATAATAAATAGAGAAAATTAAATTTCATTAATAATAAGTTGGGGTCTTACAATAATTGTAATGAGGACTCCTTTTGGGTGTGGATATTGTCTAGAAGGCAATATTCTTGTATAAACTCCCAGCTTATGTTTTGTCGTATTGTACATGACAGTTGTATTATTAAGTTGTATTTGTATTCTGTACAATGTACCTGGCGACCCAAGATGGGTGATGTATACCTGTTTTGGGGGCGTCACATGAAGCATTTTGATCGTGCACCTTTTCCTCTACATAACAAAGGGGGCGTATTTCTATATTTTGCAGCTGGCAAAAGTGAGGATAACTTTCCCTTCTCTGCTCAACTCACATTCTCTGCATGTGCATCGAAAAACAAAAGTACCCTTTCAGTCCCGTTCGCTTTCTATCTGACTCATCTAGTCGTCTTCAGGGATGAAAACATTGGACTGACAAAATCCTCGGGAATTCCAATTATGTGAAGATACTGGACAAGGCTGGGATTCTGCGTTGTATTTAGCTAAGTAGGGATCTTGGTATCCAATAGGACTATGATGCCCTTACCTTATTGATTTCACGCTAGTGCTCTTCAACATGTACATTTGTCACAGCTTGGGAGGAGTTCACCCCTACTCTAGAGGACGTCTATTCCATTTATCAGTAATTCTTTCTTCTATTTTGCATATTCATCCTTATTTTTCTTGGGTTATGTATTTATTCTGAACTATATCTTGTAGCCTTCCTGCTGCTGCTGCTTCTTGCTTGACTTCTGCGGTTCATCCAAATTTCCCCCTAGGGATCTTGAATGTGTTGCGTGCTGGCGAAGCCTTGAGTGAGCTTCCAATTACACCACGAGGTTTCAAGGTGATATCATTCTTTCAGACTTCGAGACCCCCAACCATCTGGAGACTTCCTGTCTATCTTGGGTACGCTACTTCTTTCGGGATTACAAACTTGGCCACTGGAAGAGTTATATTTATAGAGAGTTCGTTCTTACACTTCAAGAGGAGCCTTGTCTTTTTCCTTTAACTGCTTATTTGGCTATGTGGTTGTCCCACTTTATCTTCCCTGGGTCACCTATGGACGGTCCCTCAACCCGTATGTTTAGCTTAATGGCTTTGTTGTCTCGAGGTCTGGAGGTTCCTCTTGTTCGTCTCTTTTTGGGGACCTTGTATCATCGCTTGGATGAGACTGTCCTTGCCATGAGAGAATCTGTCGGAAGGTACCCCTTTTTGATTTCACTCATTTTATTATTATTATATATATGTATATATATTTGCTTATCAATATTTCTTTCATTTATTCAGGTATGACGTGAATTGCTTCGTTCCATGTTCCTTTCTTCAGATCTTCCTCTTTGAGCGCTTTTGGGGCCATTCTACTTCTGTGCACTTTTCCTAGAAGCGAAGGAAATATCCACCCCCTTTTTCATCACCCAATATTGTTCCCCACAATGCTTGCTGGATTGATCATAGGATTACTTCAAATTTGCGGCTTTATATTGATGACTTTTTCTGTTTCATTGCCCGTTCTTACACCATTATTCCATAGGGTGGTTTTCTACCTCACTTCTATAAGAGGGACTTCCGTTCTTTTTTGAATTTCAGGGAATTGACTAGGTTTTCACTTTCTTGGTTCATATTCCTCTGAGTTGCGGAACTTCCCTATCTTGTTGAGGATGATGGTTTTGTCACTGTACTTTACTCTCCTTATAGAGTCATGAGGCAGTTTGGATTTGACCAGAATCGACCTTTTGGTCGCTCTTGCCAGAAGGATTATGAGAGTGCTCTCCTTAATTTTGTCACCGAATCCTCCTCATTTGCATGGGTGTTTCCAAAACCTTTTACTGCTCCTTATGAACCTCTTCATTTCGTCATACCAGATAATTCTCGGCAAGGGCGATATACTACTTATGAACGCAATTACTAGCTCTTCAACCTTAAAAAGTGGCAGGATGATACTATGATTTGTTCGCTGCTAACTTCTCCTCCCGAACGTCTCCAATGGGCCAGAATGTTATGTTCTCCTAGAACTAATACTTGTTCAGAGCGTTGGCCAACTAGTAGTCAGCTTCTTAAGCGTAAGGCTTTAATGTCTGAGTCTTTTCCTCTTCAGTCAGCAGACCCAGATGTTCCTCCCGCACAGGTCCTTAATACTTCCTTAAATCTTCCATCACGGGCTTCATCTCGGATACCTCCACCAGCTCCTCCCCGGGGATCCTTTGCTGCCGAGGAAATCAAAGTTACTCGCTCTAAAACGAGAGCATCTGCTATTACTAACTTTGACGTGATGCCCCCTACACATTCTACCGTGGTCCTTGCTAGTCGTTCTGTCATTAGGCAAATGCCAAATGGGCAAACACTTATCTTAAAGCCTTTGGCAAAGCGCCCCCTTAATAATGCTATCTCTAGTATGCTGGCAGCTGAGGATCCGGTAAAGAAACAACGCAAACTTTTTGTACAATTTGTAGCATTTTCATTTGTCTTTCAACCATTCATATAGCAATTATCGTGTTTCCCTATGCCATTATTTCCTTGTTTTTCTGATTGCCGAGGATGATGAAGAGAATGACAATGCTCCTATTGGTTTCCTACGGGTGCTGTAAGTGAGACGGTCGCGACTTCCACTACTTGTGAGCCTCATCAATCTATCACAGTTGTTATCGAGTCTTCTTCATCGCAGGATGATCGTGTTAGTCTTGATGCTGAGGATTCTTTATCTGATGTGAGTTCGGGTCATGTTGTGGGTTATAAAGCTCTCTCTCCACTTCCTCTCATAGCACCTCCTCATGAGAGCCTTGAGGGTACCGGTGAGGCTCCTATTTTCTCGAGGGGGAATCTGTCTGAGCTTATTACTGACATTCCGCTTTCTGTGGCATCTCATGACTCTTTATCCATTAGTGTAAGTATTTTCTTTAGTTGACCTATACATATTTTCTTTCTTCCTCTATAATATATTATGTTTTATCATTTTTCTTCTTCTTCTATTTTTTTTTAAAGTGAGAAGATAAAAGATTTGCCTTTATCTGTCGAGTCATTTGCTTTATTTGATGTTCTCAATCCAGGTGTTTTCACCTTACCGTCTAGTAATGACCTTGGTTATCCTCCTACTGAACAAGGCTTCAAGGAGTTATCAGCAACACAACAACCACCTGTTTCTTCATCCTTTGTTAATGAGTCATCATCAGCACATTAGCCACCTGTTTCTTCATCCTTTGTCCCGAGTGATTTTATGGTGGCTTCTAAAGTGGCTCCTACTAGAGCTTCCTTCAATCCAAATGGAGATCTTGTGTTTTTGGAGGAGTTTTCAGATATCTTCTTCCAGCCAAGAAATTCTCGATCGTCTCTAAATTCAGTTTCCACAAACACTTGACCGTCTGACTATCTGCATAGCCCCCATCCAAACTTTCTCTTTGGATCGACTTGCTAGCCTTATTCTTGAGTTGCACAGTCTTTCTTTCTATTCTTTGCGAGTCGAAGACTTAGATAGATTTAGCAGTGAGTTTAATGACTTCTCCATCGTTGGCTTTAATATGTCTCTCTTTCGTGCTCGGCTGGATCTTCTTAGTTCCACTTTTCAGATCGTTGCACTACGGTTGGAGTTTACTATGTATCAATGTGAGAATAACTCATTTTCGGAACAACTTTTGGATCTTGAGAACACCGCAAACAAACTGGAGACCTAACTTCAGGTGTAAGACCCCAGTTTTATAAATAAAGATGAATTTTTTCTATAAATATTATTTTTGAATATTATGGAATAAATTTGATATAATGTTATAGTTGTGGGTAATATTTATAAATTTTGCAAAGTATGCAAGTTGTTATAAAATATTAGTTTGGTGGGAATATTCTTTTGTTAGGGAATATTAGTACAATAAAACAATCATTGGTGGACCCCCACAACGTAATTATTGTCGGATTGAGAAAACGACAAAAATATTTTATAAAAATAACGGCGGAGGTGTTACTGATTAAAAGCTGTTGAACTACCCGGTTGGTAAAAGAAATGCGATGTCTGGCGTAGTTGCATAGTAGCACACTCAGTATTGATTATTGATGCTTACGTGAGAAGTCACTCATTATGCTCAATTATTACTTTCTGATAATTCTTTGCATCATATCTCTTATATTATTGATTCAATTATTGTCACGATATCATCATATAATATGTTATAGTATTAAATCAATAATTGAGACGACAAGTTATAAATGATTAATAATTGTTGAAAGATTAAATATGTGTTGATGAAAAAAAATGATTTGTGGTAAGTTTGATTATTTTATGGGGGCTCTATATGTCATCATCTAAGAGTCTCTTCAATCGATAGTATTTACCTTCGTCGATAGTAATTACCTTCGTCGATAGTAATTACCCTTGTGAATAGTATTTACCTTCGTCGATATAGTAATTACCTTCGATCAATAGTAATTACCCTTGTGAATAGTATTTACCTTCGTCGATAGTAATTACCTTCGTCGATAGTAATTACCCTTGTGAATAGTATTTACCTTCAATCGATAGTATTTACCTTCGTTAATAGTAATTACCTTTACCGACGTCCGAACCACTTGTCGTTTCACATTACGGTGCGTCCGAACCACTTGTCGTTTCACATTACGAGCGTCGAACCCGATTAAGTCGAGCCACTTGCCTTTTCACACGGCGGTGCTAAGCTAGAAATCTTCTATAAATAGAGGCCTGAGGGCTTCATTATTTTTCACGAATTCATTCAAGCTATAGAGAGAGAAGTATAGAGAATAAGAGAGAAAGAAGAAGAGTATTTTGTTACTACTTTGCTGCGATATTCAATCTCCTACCAAATGTAAGGGGTGTTATTCTTTCTTATTCATGAAGAGAACTGTTGTTATTCCATTGCTTATTATTACATTGGAATAACTTTGTATAAGTGGTTTACCCTATACTTGGTGACATTCTTCTATTATTACATTGGAACATCACATGCATGTGTTTTACAGGACTGGTTAAAATCTTTCTTTATTATTCATTTGGAACATCACATGCATGTGTTTTACTTGGACTGGTTCCGATTTTTATTATTACATTGGAATATCCTATCGTGTGTTTTACAGGATCTGGTTCCATCTTTATTATTACATTTGGAACATCACAGCCGATTGTGAATTTCACGACACGTTCCGTTATTTATTATTACATTGGAATAACTTTTATGCATGCGATCTATCGCATGCGTGGTGATTTCTTTTGTTATTCCATTCTTTATTATACCCAGTTGGTTAAAACTTTGACTTCTATACTCCATGAAATTAGTAGAATATCCTTGATATTTGCGTTTCATCGATATCTTTTCATGGAAATATTCTTACGATCATTCTTGAATTTTACTCTACAAAACGATGATCATGTTGACAATTTGGGCGTTAATAATTCTGGATAAAATAATTCTTGAACTTGTTTTATTGAATTCTTATATCATTGTCATCATCCTCATGTTTATATTTTTTTTTGAAAGTCATACGTGGCACATAGTGCATAGATGGACTTGGTATGATTATGACCAGAGACTATTGATTGTAATCATGGCCGTAATGTTACAAATGATGTGATAAAAATCCTCGATGGTAGTAGTGCATTGATGGGCCGATTGTTAGCATGATCATGACCATTAATGAATACACAAATATTCTTGGCATGTAGTGCATGAATAATTGTGGTCGTGATACTAAAGAATATCCTTGGCCGTAGTGCGGCGGGGTGATTCGATGATGTGAAATATTTATTAAAAGTGAGTCTCATTTATAAACGATGATGAAAACCTTTTAAAACCTAAAAGATAGTAGACTTTATTTTCTACTTGACTCTTTTAATGGATTGCATATTCATTGCTGCGATTAAACCGGTTGTCTATTGTATTTTATCGGTTTAACATTATTGAAGACTATTGATAATTTATTACGCATTATCTTAGTCATAATATTTCTTCTTTGGGCTAGTTGAGCTCACCCTTTCTTTCACTTTTTCTCTTGAGAAATGATAATATAGGCCGGGGACGAGTCGGGAAGCAGGTGATGGTCTGAAAGATAGCATTAGTAGTCCTCACTATTACGTAAAATAGTGTGATAATAAGCTGTAATGAGGACTTTTGTTTGAGTTTGTATAATATCTAGTAGAGCGATATTTGTATTTAAACTCACGGTTTATGTCGTATTGTACCTACAGCAGTTATGTTAATAAGTTGTTTTTTTTAAATTACATACCATGTAAGTATCGACCCAAGATGGGTGATGTATACCTAATTTTGGGGGCGTCACGGTTAGGTATCGAGCTTAGGGATATGATCCTGGCTAAGATGTGAGAATAGTACTAGGAGGGAGAGCAGGGAATACCTTCGCTAGTATGACCTACCTAAGTTTATGTGATATTTTATTGGTTGGTCGAAGATAGGGATAATTTGTTACATGTCGAATTAACCTTTTGTTTTGTGGCGATGTCTGAAAATGACATCGAGAATGTTGAGAATATAGCAATGGAGCGCAGCGATTGTTGATTCACCACATATCAATAATCTCAGGATAATGTGCATCGAGGCGACAATCCTCATCAAACAACAACAACAACGACCAAATGACGAATGATCGGATGTTCGAGGCTTTATGCAATTTATCAAAGACAATGAGAGGCGAGCGACTCTGTCCAAAAGTGTAGGTGGAAACACGGAAAACTCTCGGGCGGTCACCGCTAAACAATTTAAGGAGCTAGGACCACCGGGAGTTTAAGGAGAGCCAAACCACTTACGGCGGAAGCATGGATAAAGCAGATTACCAAGATATTTGATGTCTTGGGATGCTCAGGAGCAAAAGGTTCCCTTCTTGCTTTTATGTTGCGGCGGAGGCGGATTCTTGGTGGGAATCGATAAAAGCGTACTCAACCAATTTGTCTTGAAGATATCTTGGGAGAAGTTCGGGGAGTCATTCAACGACAAATACTTTCACGAAAGTATTAAGCCACACGAAGGAGGTAGAGTTTATCAAGTTGGAACAAAACAATATGGCCGTGTCATGATACGAGGCAAAATTTGCGAGTTATCACGGTTTTGCGTCCCACTTGGTGGATAATGAAGAGAATGGCGCGAATGTTTTTAAGAGGTTTGAAGCGGGAATCGTCGACATCTTATTTCTCATAAAGCGTGTTTGTATTCGGATGTTGTAAATAGGGCTCGATTAGTGGAGCGCGATAATGAGTCAACGACTAAAAGAGAAGCGGTAAGCAAAATTATAATACCAATGAGAATAGTCATCGGTGGTGACAACAAGCGTGGAGGGAATCAACGGGCGGATATGGTAACCACTTGGTGGTAATCGAGGCCAAAACAATAAGAATGGACATTTCAAGAAAAGGAGATTCAACAATGATGGAAAGACGTCGTCACCTGGCACCCATTGTTAAGGAAGGAGAAAGACCACCTATCATATGCTTCAAATGCGGAGGAGAGGGACACATCGATCAAGCTGCGTCAATGCCGTCCAAAGCATGTTATAATTGTGGAAGAGAAGGTCACTTAGCTCGATTTTGTCATTTCTAGAAGACAAATTCAGCTAGGATGGAGGCACCAAAGGCCATCCCGAAAATTCAAAACCGGTAGTCTGAGGAGAGCATTTGTTATGACCTCCCAAAGAGCAAGAAATCGAATGAGGTCATCACGGGTAAGCTTATCATAAACTCTAATGAAGTCTATACTTTATTTGATACCTGGGTTCTACCCATTCTTTTATTTCTCCTACTTGCGCTCATCGATTAGATTTGACTCAGGAGAAATTAGACTTTGACTTATCTGTGGAAACTCCGTTGGGAGAAACCTTCATTACATCCAATTTGTTTATAAGTCTTGTTTGGTTCAAATCGGTACCCTCACATTACACCGTCGATCTTATTTCATTAAAAATACTTGCATTTGACGTGATTACTAGGGATTGATTGGTTAACTACTTATCATGCAAAAATTGATTGTTTTCGTAAGGTTGTTAGCTTTCATATTCCTAATCAACCTATTATCTTGAATTCAAACGACCAAACTATTAAAATCAATCACGGTCATCTCAAGCCATAAAGCTATTCGTTTATTGAAAAGCGGATGTCAAGCTTTCTTAGCTCATGTCACATGATTTAAATAAAAATACGTCGGGTTTTAACGATATTCCTATTGTTAATAAATTTCTGACGTATTCCCGAAGAACTTCTGGCCTACCCCGGGCGTGAAATTGAATTTTGTATCGACCTTGAACCCGGTACAAAACCTATTTCCAAAGCCCCATATCGAATGGCTCTATTGAACTTGAGAGTTAAAGACCCAATGCGAGAATTTTGAGACATTGGCTTTATTAGTCCTAGTACTTCTCCTTGGGGGGTGCTCTATTCTATTCGTGAAGAAGAAAGATGGGAGTATCGACTTTGTATTGATTATCGGGAGTTGAATCACGTCACCATCAAAATAGGTATCCATTGCCACGTATTGATGACTGTTTGACCCGATTTGCAAGGAGCCAAATTCTTTTCAAAGATTGATCTTCGTTCCGGATATCACCAATTGAAGATTAGAACCGTGACATTCCAAAGGCTTCCGGAACTTCGATGCGGGCATTATGAATTCCTAGTCATGTCCTTTGGATTGACTAATGCTCTCTTTGCCTTCATGGATATGATGAACCGAGTATTCAAGGAATATTTAGATCACTTTGTGGTCGTCTTTATTGATGACATCCTTATTTATTCCAAAAGCCGTGAAGATCATGAAAGCAACACTTGAGGTGACACTCCAAAAGCTTCGTGAATATAAGCTTTATGCCAAGTTGAAGAAATCGAGTTACGGCTTGAAGAAGTAGCATTCCTTGGGCACGCGTGGTATCAAGTCATGGAATATCTGTTGACCCAAAGAAAGATTGAAGCTATTCAAAGTCGGGAACAACCTAAATCGATGGCCAAGAAATCGTAGCTTTCTCGGTTTAATTTGGTTATTATCGGAGATTCGTGGAAGGATTTTCTCGAATCGCTATTCCATTGACTTCGGTGACTTCGGAAAGATACAAAGTTCGGTTGGAGCGAAGAATGTGAGAAGAGTTTTCAAGAACTCAAGAGGAGACTTATTTCACAGACTACGACAATACCATCCGGCTCGGAGGATTTGTCATCTCTGATGATGCTTGAGCAAAGGGTTGGGATGTGTTCTCATGCAACATGGAAAAGTAATAGCCTTTATGCCTCGCGTCAACTCAAAGAATATGAGAGGAATTATCCTACTCATGATCTAGAGTTAGCGGTTGTTATCTTCTGCACTTAAAATTTGGAGGCATTACTTGTATGGGGAGAAAGTGGAGATCTTTACGGATCATAAAAGCCTCAAATATTTCTTCACTCAAAAGGAACTCAACATGCGACAACGACGTTGGCTTGAACTGTTGAAAGATTATGATCATACCATCCAATACCATCCTGGAAAAGCGAACGCGTGGTAGGCGGCGCATTGAGTAGAAAATCATATATGCAATCTGAGTGCGATATTGTCAACGTATGAGGACCATTTTGTGTGACTTGCAAAGGATGGAGATAGAATTAAAGACTCGAGGGGACGTGTGATGATAGCGAGTATCTGAGTAGAACCGACTTTAATTGATAAAGTTAAAAGTGCTCGAGCTCTGGGACACGGAGGTGATGCGTATGATGGAAGAAAGTGTGCAGAAGGTGCTATCTTAGGAAGCAAGAATCGATGAAGAAGGAATACTTGAGTCGACTCCGGACTTTGTGTTCCTAACGACCACGATTTAAAGTATAATATCATGATGGAGGCACACACACACCATTTGCAATCCATCACAGGAGTACCAAAATGTATCATGATATTAAATCATACATTTTGGTGGTGCAATATGAAGAGAGAGATAAGCGTTGTTTATCTCAAGGTGTCTAACTTGTCAACGAGTTAAAGCGGAGCATCAAGTACCAAAAGGTCCATTGCAACCACTTGAAATTCCGAATGGAAGTGGGAGCACATTACCATGGATTTAGTTCTGGGTCTTCCTAAGGTTTCTCAAGGCATTGATGCGATTTGGGTCATTATTGATAGGTTGACCAAGTCTCGCTCATTTCTTACCGATCTGAGAAACTTATACACTTGAACGTCTTGCTCGTATGTACATAAACGAGATTGTAAGACTGCATGGTATCTTAGGTATCCATAGTTTCCGATCGAGACCCAAGATTCACTTCACGATTTTGGGTTAGTTTGCAAAAAGCTATGGGCACAGGACTTACGATTTAGCTTCGACATATCATCCTCGAGACGGACGGACAATCGGAGAGGACTATTCAAACTCTTGAAGATCTATTAAGACTCTCTGTGTCCTTGATTTCAAGGGAGTTGGGACAAGTTCTTACCATTGGTGGAGTTTTCCTACAACAACAGATTATCAAGCAAGTATTGGCATGGCTCCATTCAAGCGTTGTATGGAAGAAAGTGTGGTTCTCGGTATCTTTGGGATGAGGTGGGTGAAGCAACGTTGTTGGGACCGGGAGTTGATACGTATGACTACGGAAAAGATTCAAACGATCCGACAACGTATAAAAACCTCACAAAATCGACAAAAGAGTTATCTTGATCTTCATCGAAAGGGCGTGGAATTCGATATAGGAGATCATGTGTTGTTAAGAGTTGCTCCATGGAAAGGAGTTACAAGATTTGGAAAGAGAGGAAAACTTAACCCTCGATTCATCGGTCCATTTTAATCCTCAATAGAGTAGGAACCGTGGCCTATAGACTAAACTTTCTGTGAAATATGTCTCGTGTTCATAACGTTTTTCACATATCTATGTTACGTAAATATGTGAAAGACCCGAACCATATTATTGAGTTAGAACCGGACGAAATAGCGGAAGATTTAACGTATGAAGAGGTTCTGTTCAAATTTTGGATAAGAAGGAACATATTCTACGCTCCAGTTATACCTCAAGTCAAAGTTTTGTGGAGGAACCACGATGTTGAGGAAATGACTTGGGAGTTAGAATCGAAATGAAATCAAGGTATCCTTACCTCTTGACATACCAGTATGCGTACCCTAATTTCGAGGGAGAAATTTCATAAGAAGGGAGGTTGTAAGACCCAGTTTTATAAATAAAGATGAATTTTTCTATAAATATTATTTTTGAATATTATGGAATAAATTTGATATAATGTTATAGTTGTGGGTAATATTTATAAATTTTGCAAAGTATGCAAGTTGTTATAAAATATTCGTTTGGTGGGGAATATTCTTTTGTTAGGGAATATTAAATATAATGCTCAATCATTGGTGGACCCCACAATGTAATTATTGTCGGATTGAAAAAATGACAAAATATTTTATAAAAATAACGGCGGAGAGGTATTCTGAATTAAAAGCTGTTGAACTACCCGGTGGTAAAGAAAGTACGATGTCTGGCGTAGTTGCATAGTAGCACTGCGGTATTGATTATTGATGCTTACGTGAGAAGTCACTCATTATGCTCAATTATTACTACGATAATTCTTTGCATCATATCTCTTATATTATTGATTCAATTATTGTCACGATTATCATCAGTATAATATGTTATAGTATTAAATCAATAATTGAGGCGACAAGTTATAAATGATTAATAATTGTTGAAAGATTAAATATGTGTTGATGAAAAAAAATGATTTGTGGTAAGTTTGATTATTTTATGGGGGCTCATATGTCATCATCTAAGAGTCTCTTCAATCGATAGTATTTACCTTCGTCAATAAGTAATTACCTTCGTCGATAGTAATTACCCTTGTGAATAGTATTTACCTTCACCATAGTAATTACCTTCGTCGATAGTAATTACCCTTGTGAATAGTATTTACCTTCGTCGATAGTAATTACCTTAAATCGATAGTAATTACCCTTGTGAATAGTATTTACCTTCGTCGAATAGTATTTACCTTAGTTAATAGTAATTACCTTTACCGACGTCGAACCACTTGTCGTTTTTTCACATTACGGTGTCGAACCACTTGTCGTTTCACATTACAGTGTCCAAACCAACGATTAAATCGAGCCACTTGCCTTTTCACACGGCGGTGCTAAGCTAGAAATCTTCTATAAATAGAGGCCTAGGGGCTTCATTATTTTCACGAATTCATTCAAGCTATAGAGAGAAAGTATAGAGAGAAGAAGAAAAGAAGAAGAGTATTTTGTTACTACTACCTTTGCGCATGATATTCAATCTCCTACCAAATGTAAGGGGTGTTATTCTTTCTTATTCATGAAGAAACTGTTGTTATTCCATTGCTTATTATTCTGCATTGGAATAACTTTTGTATAAGTGGTTTACCCTATACTTGGTGACATTCTTCTATTATTCTCATTGGAACATCACATCACATGTGTTTTACAGGACTGGTTCCGCTCTTTATTATACTGTTGGAACATCACATGCGTGTGTTTTACACCCGGACACAGTTCCGCTTTTATTATTACATTTGGAATATCCTATCTGTGTGTTTTACACCGGATCAGGTTCCATCTTTATTATTACATTTGGAACATCTGTCTCGGTGTGAATTTCACGACTGGTTCCGTTATTTATTATTACATTGGAATAACTTTTATGCATGCGATCTATATAGCATGCGTGGTGATTTCTTTTGTTATTCCATTCTTTATTATACCCGAGTTGGTTAAAACTTTGACTTCTATACTCCATGAAATTAGTAGAATATCCTTGATATTTGCGTTTCATCCAAAGATCTTTTCATGGAAATATTCTTACGATCATTCTTGAATTTTACTCTACAAAAGCAAAGATCATCGTGTTGACAATTTGACGTTAATAATTCTGGATAAAATAATTCTTGAACTTGTTTTATTGAATTCTTATATCATTGTCATCATCCTCATGTTTATATTTTTTGAAAGTCATCTCATGGCACAGTGGTGCATAGATGGACTTGGTATGATTATGACCGAGAGACTATTCTTGTAATCATGGCCGTAATGTTACAAATGATGTGATAAAAATCCTCGATGGTAGTAGTGCATTGATGACGATTGTTGTTGGCATGATCATGACCATTAATGAATACACAAATATTCTTGGCCCGTGATGCATGAATAATTGTGGTCGTGATACTAAAGAATATCCTTGGCCGTAGTGCGGGGTGATTCGATGATGTGAAATATTTATTAAAGTCGAGTCTCATTTATAAGCGATGATGAAAAACCTTTTAAAACCTAAAAGATAGTAGACTTTATTTTCTACTTGACTCTTTTAATGGATTGCATATTCAGCTGCAGATTAAACCTGGTTGTCTATTGTATTTTATCGGTTTAACATTATTGAAGACTATTGATAATTTATTACGCATTATCTTAGTCATAATATTTCTTCTTGGGCTAGTTGAGCTCACCCTTTCTTTCATTTGTTCTCTTGAAATGATAATATAGCCGGGGACAGTCGGGAAGCGAGTGATGGTCTGAAGATAGCATTAGTAGTCCTCACTATTACGTAAAATAGTGTGATAATAATCTGTAATGAGGACTTTTTGTTTGAGTTTGTATAATATCTAGTAGGCGATATATTTTGTATTTAAACTCACGATTTATGTCGTATTGTACCTTGGCAGTTATGTTAATAAGTTGTTTTTTTTAAATTCTGTACCATGTAAGTGTCGACCCAAGATGGGTGATGTATACCTAATTTTGGGGGCGTCACATCAGGGCTTAAAGTCAAATATCCAAGCTTTTCAGAAACTGAAAGCCACCAATGTGAAGGCTCGGGACGCTGCCATTGCTAAATTAAAGGCCCTAGCTTTGGCCCCCTTTAGTTTGATATGTTATGGCCCTTAGATCATGAATTTTTGTAGTTTTTTCTATTCATATATCAAAAAACTCATATACATATATTCCCTTTATCAGAATTGAGTTTCTTTAGCCTTATTAATTGCCTTTAATTTGATTTTTTTTAAGACTCAATGCTTAATTAACATTGAATCTCAAGTTATTTAAATTAATATTCTAACACAACAATTTGAATAATAAAAAAGCAAACATGAATTTTGTTAAAAAAACACATTTTTTTTCGCAAACCAACACTTGAATTCATACTTTTAAAATCAGAAAAATATTCAAGTATAAGTGAAAGTTTGACATTTTATTGATAATAATGTTGCTTTTAACGAAAAGCATAACGTTTCAAATTTTCATAATAATAAATCTTGTTTTTATCGGAGAAAGCATAACGTTCGCCACTTTTATAGATAAAGTGTAACTTTATTGGGTTTAAGGATTTAAACTCAAGTGCCTCTGTAAGACCTCAACTTTTTATGAATAAAAATTTAATTTTCTCTAAATATTATTTTGAATAGCAAGGTATTGATTTGATATAATGCTATAGTTATGGGTGATATGTGCAAATTTTGTAGCAAGTTGTCATAAAATATTCGTTTATCGGGAAATATTTTTTTTGTCGGAGAATATTCATACGACGACGCAATCATTGGTTGACCACATAACAGAATAACTGTCGGATATAGAAAGCGACAAAAATAACCTTTTCATAAAATAACGACAGGACTTTTACCGTTAAATTGTTGAAATACCCGGTGATAAAAGTACAGTAATACGCGTTGTTGCACAGTAACATACGATATTGCACTATCTCTGATTATTAATGCTTACGTAAGAAGTCACTCAGTTTCATTCAATAATTGTCATAATAGTTGCTGTAAAACCCCAACTTTTTGAATAAAGATGAATTTTCTATAAATATTATTTTTGAATATTATGGAGTGAAATTGATATAATGTTATAGTTGTGGGTAATATTTATAAATTTTACAAAGTACGCAAGTTGTTATATAATATTCGATTGGTGGGGAATATTCGTTTTAACGAGGGAATATTAGATACAACAGCACAATCATTGGTGGACCCCACAATGGAATTATTATGGATTGAAAAACGACAAAAATAATTTATGAAAATAACGACGGAAGTTTTACCGTTAACTGTTGAAACACCGGTGTTAAAAAAATGCGATGTCTGGCGTGGTTGCATAGTAGCACACGGTATTGATTATTGATGCTTACGTGATTAGTCACTTTCGGTTTTGTTGGTATTATTAATGTAATAATCTGAGAAAATCTTTTATATAAAAAAGAATACTTTTATAAAGTTATTCTATAAATAGAATATATTATATTCTATTATGCATAGTGTTGCATAGTGCCTGCATAGTGTTTGCATAGTAAAATCTTTTATAAAGTTATTCGTTTTATTAGATTATAAATAGAATATATTATAATTTATTTAAAAGATTTTGCTTTAAATATGGACCGTCGATTAAAGTAAATCAATCTGACCGCTTCATGGATTAGTTACTATACATTCCATTTTCCTATAAATAGAAGCTCATTCCTTCATTATTTTCTTACGAATTCATTTGAACTCTAGAGAGAGAAACTATAGAGAGAGACTATAGAGATATAGAAGAAAAGTATTACTAACTTCTTAACTACTTTTATATTCAGGTTTCTTTTACGGTGAGGGGTGTTATTCTTTCTTATTCATGAAGAAGAAACTGTTGTTATTCTATTTCTTATTATTACATTTGGAATAACTTTATATACGGTCTACCCCCCTATACTTGGTGATATTCTTCTATTATTACATTTGGAACATCACATGCGTATGTTTTACAGGACTGGTTTAAATCTTTATTATTATTCCGTTGGAACATCACATGCATGTGTTTTTACAGGACACGGTTAAAATCTTATTATTATTATTATTACATTGGAACATCACATGCATGTGTTTTTACCAGAACACAGTTCCGTCTTTATTATTACTGTTGGAACATCCTGCCGATTGCAAATTTTGCACGACACGGTTCCGTTCTTATTATTACATTGGAATAACTGCCTACATCTGAATACTGCATGCATGGTGATTTCTTTTGTTATTCCATTCTTTATTATACTCGATTCGTTAAAGTTTTGACTTCATACTCCATGAAATTAGTAGAATATCCTTGATATTTGCGCTTCATCCGAAGATCTTTTCATGGAAATATTCTTCCGATCATTCTTGAATTTTACTCTACTGTGGCGCCCCCAAAATTAGGTATACATCACCCATCTTGGGTGCGCCAGATACATGATGCAAATTCAAATACAACTTACTAATCAATTTATGTAGTATGCAATACGACAAAACATAAACTGTGAGTTTGAATACAATTATTGTCTACTAGAGATTATACAAACTCAAAAGGAGTCCTCATTACAATTATTATCACACTATTTCACAAAATAGTGAGGACTAATAATGCTATCCTCTGGACCATTACTCCGTTCCCCAACTCGTCCCGGCTATATTCTCATTTCTAAAGAAAACGGTGAAAAAAAAAGGGTGAGCTCAACTAGCCCGATGAAATATTATGACTAAGATAATGCGAATAAATTATCATTAGCCTTGAATAGTGTTAAAGCGATAAAATATAATAAACATCAAGTTTAAGCTGCAATGAACCAACAATCCATTAAAAGAGTCAGTAGAAAATAAAATCTACTATCTTTTATGATTTAAAAGGTTTTCATCACTTTTATAATTTGAGACTCGACAATAAATATTCCACATCATCGAATCACCCCCACTTTCTGACGAGGATATTCTTTAGTATCACGACCACAATTATCCATGCACTACGGGCCAAGAATATTTGTGTATTCATTAATGGTCATGATCATGCCAACAAGCGTCCATTAATGCACTACTGACCAATGAGGATTTTACCACATCATTTGTAACATTACGGTCATGATTACACAAGAATAATCCACAGTCATAATCATACCAAGTCCATCTATGCACTTTCGAGGCCATGATGACTTTCAACATAATATAAACATGAGGATGATGACAATGATATAAGAATTCAATAAAACAAGTTCAAGAATTAATTTATCCGAGGAACCAATAATATCAAAATTGTCGACATGATCTTTGCTTTGTAGAGTAAAATTCAAGAATACTTAGAAGAATATTTCCATGAAAGGATCTTTGGATGAAGCGCAAATATCGAGGATATTCCACTAATTTCATGGAGTATAGAAGTCAAAGTTTTAACCAATGAGTATAATAAAGAATGGAATAACAAAATAAATCACCATGCATGCGATACTTGCATGAGCGAGTTATTCAACGAATAATAATAACGGAACCGGTCGGCGCAAAATTTGCACAAGCGGGATGTTCAACGAGAATAATAATAAAATGGAACCGGTCGGTATAAAACACACGACGGGATGTTCCAGCGAATAATAATAATAAAGGCGGAACCCGTCGATGTAAAAAAACACCGAGACGGATGTTCCGAAATAATAATAAAAAAGCGAACCGGTCCAATGTAAAACACACAAACATGATGTTCAGATGAGAATAATAGAAGAATGTCACCAAGTATAGGGTAAACCGGCGTATCTGAGTTATTCCAACGAGAATAATAAGCAATGGAATAACAACAGTTCTCTTCATGAATAAGAAAGAATAACACCCTTTACTTTAGTAGGAGATTGAATCTACGAGATGTAGTGTAGTAATGAGAATACTCTTCTTCTTTCTCTCTTATTCTCTCTATACTTTCTCTCTCTATAAGCTTGAATGAATTAAGTGAAAAATAATGAAGCACTAGGCCTCTATTTATAGAAGATTTCTAGCTTAGCATTGCCATGTGAAAAAAATGAGTGTGAAAAGCTTGTGGTTTGGCCTTTGATGTGAAACGACAATTGGTTCGGCGCTTTTGTAATGTGAAAGCGAAAAGTGGTTCGGCGCTTTATAATGTGAAACGACAAGTGGTTCGGCGCTTTTATAATATGAAACGACAAGTGGTTTGAGAACTAGTAAAAAGTAATTACTATTGTTGAAGAAGAGACTCTTAGATGATGACATATATGGGCCCCCATAAAATAACCAAACTTACCACAAACGTCTCATAATGGACTCTTTATATACATCGAGGTGAATAAATATTACCATAAATTATTTTATTTTTAATCAACACATTTTAATCTTTCAACAATTATTAATCATTTATAACTTGTCGTCTCAATTATTGATTTAATAATATAACATATTATCTGAGATGATCTTGTGACAATAATTGAATCGATAATATAAGAGATATGATCTGACAATTCTTGTAGCAATAATTGAGTATAGGTGAGTGACTTCTCACGTAAGCATCGATAATCAATCTGAGTGTGCTCTTATTATGCAACCACAGCGTATTCTTTGTACTTTTTTACTCTTAGGGTAGTTCAACAATTTTAACGGTAACACCTCACATAGTTATTTTTATAGAAAGATAATTTTGTCATTTTCTAACTACGACAATACTTCCGTTTATGGGGTCCACCAATGATTGAGTAGTCGTCGTCGAATATTCTCAAACAAAAAGAATATTCCCAGACCCAAAGCGAATATTTTATAACAACTTGCTTACTTTGAAAAATTAAAAATATTACCCTGAACTATAACATTATATCAAATTTATTCCATAATATTCAAAAATAATATTTATAGAAAATTCATCTTTATTTATAAAAGTTGGGGTCTTATAACCTCCCTTTTTATGAAATTTCACCCTCGAAATTAGAGTGCGTGCACGGTATGTCGAAGAGGTAAGGATACCTTGATTTCATTTGATTCTAACTCCCAGTCATTTCCTCAACATCGTGGTTTCTCCACAAAACCTTGACTTGAGGTATAACTTTTGGCGTAGAATATGTTCCTTCTTATCCAAGATTTGAGCAGAACCTCTTCATACGTCAAATCTTCCGCTATTTTCAATCCGGTTCTAACTTCGATAATGTGGTTGGGTCTTTCACATATTTACGTAACATGGATATGTGAAAAGCGTTATGAACACGAGACATACTTAGCGATAAAAGCGTCTATAGGCCACGGTTCCTACTCGATCGAGGATTAAAAATGGGCCGATGAATCGAGGATTGAGTTTTCCTCTCTTTCAAAATCTTGTAACTCCTTTCCATGGAAGCAACACGTAACAACACATGATCTCTATGTCCAAATTCCGTCGTCCTTTCGATGAAGATCGGCATAACTCTTTTATCGATTTTGTGAGGTTTTTATCGTTGTCGGATCGTTTGAATCTTTTAAAAGTAGTCATACGTACCAACTCCGGTCCCAACAACGTTGCTTCACCCACCTCATCCCAACATATCTTTGAGAAACGACACTTTCTTCCATCTGGCGCTTGAATGGAGCCATGCGATACTTGCGATAAGCTGTTGTTGTAGGAAAACTCCACCATGGTAAGAACTTGTCCCAACTTCCTTGAAATCAAGGACACGAGTCTTAATAGATCTTGAGAGTTTGAATAGTCCTCTCCATTGTCCGTCCGATGCGAGGATGATATCTTAGAGCTAAATCGTAAATCATGCCCATAGCTTTTTTTGCAAACTAACCCAAAATCGTGAAGTGAATCTTGGGTCTCGATCGAAAACTATGGATCTGGGCATACCATGCGATCTTACAATCTCGTTTATGTACATCTGACAAGGCGTTCAAGTGTATAAGTTTCTCGTATCGGTAAGAAATGAGCGGAGACTTGGTTAATCTATCAATAATGACCCAAATCGCATCTATGCCTTGAGAAACCTTAGGAAGGCCGGTAACAAAATCCATGGTAATGTGCTCCCACTTCCATTCTGGAATTTCAAGTGGTTGCAATGGACCTTTTGGTACTTGATGCTCCGCTTTAACTTCGTTGACAAGTTAGACACCTTGAGATAAACAACGCTATCTCTCTCTTCATATTGCTCCACCAAAATGTATGGCGAATATCATGATATATTTTGGTACTCCCAGAGATGGATTACAAATGGGTGTGTTGTGCGCCTCCATCATGATTTTATACTTTAAATCGAGGTCGTTAGGAACATAAAGTGCAGAGTTGACTCAAGTATTCCTTCTTCATCGATTCTTGCTTTGGCGTAGAACCTTCTTGCACTTTCTTCCTCATACGCATCGGCTCCAGTGCGTAGCTTGGCGACTTTAACTTTATCGATTAAAGTCGGTTCTACTCGTATATTCTCCATCGTCACATGGGTCCACAGAGTCTTTAACTCTATCTCCATCCTTTGCAAGTCACACAAAATGGGCCCTTTGCGTTGACAATATCGCTTTTCGTGCTTGCATATGATCTTCTACTTTCGATCGTCGGCTACCACGTTTACTTTTCGGGATGGTATTGGATGGTATGATCATAATCTTTCAGCAGTTCAAGCCAACGTTGTTGTCGCGTGTTGAGTTCCTTTTGAGTGAAGAAATATTTGAGGCTTTTATGATCCATAAAGATCTCCACTTTCTCCCCATACAAGTAATGCCTCCAAATTTTAAGTGCAAAGACAACAATTTGCCAACTCTAGATCATGAGTAGGATAATTCCTCTCATATTCTTTGAGTTGTCGCGAGGCATAAACTATGACTTTTCCATGTTCCATGGAGAACACATCCCAACCCTTTGCCCAAGCATCCTTGTAGATGACAAATCCCTCAAGGCGGATGGTATTGTCGAGCAGTCTTGAAATGAGTCTCCTCTTGAGTTCTTGAAAACTCTTCTCACATTCTTCGCTCAGCAGAACTTTGTATCTTTCCGAGTCACCGTTTGAGTCGATGGAGTAGCGATTAGAAAATCCTTCCACGAATCTCAGATAATAACCGGCTAAACCGAAAAGCTACGTGCTTGATCAGCGATTTAGGTTGCTCCCGACTTTGAATAGCTTCATCTTTCTTTGGGTCAGCGGATATTCCATGACTTGATACCACGTGCCCAGGAATGCTACTTCCTCAAAGCGAACTCGCATTTCTTCAACTTGGCATAAAGCTTATATTCACGAAGCTTTTGGAGTGTCGACCTCAAGTGTTGCTCATGATCTTTCACGACTTTTGGAATAAATAAGGATGTCATCAATAAAATGACCACAAAGTGATCCAAATATTCCTTGAATACTCGGTTCATCATATCCATGAAGGCGGCGGGGCATTAGTCGATCGAAAGGACATGACTATGAATTCATAATGCCGTCTGGGGAGTTACGAAAGCGATCTTTGGAATGTCATCGGTTCTAATCTTCAATTGGTGATATCCGGAGCGAAGATCATTCTTTGAAAAGAATTTGGCTCCTTGCAATGGTCAAACAGGTCATCAATACGTGGCAATGGATACCTATTTTTTGATGGTGACATGATTCAACTCCAGATAATCAATACAAAGTCGCATACTCCCATCTTTCTTCTTCACGAATAGAGCAGGAGCACCCCAAGGAGAAGTACTAGGGCGAATAAAGCCAATGTCTAACAATTCCTGCGGTTGGGTCTTTAACTCACGAAGTTCAATAGAGCCATTCGATATGGGGCTTTGGAAATGGGTTTTGTCTGGGTTCAAGGTCGATACAAAATTTAATTTCACGCTCTGAGGGTAGGCTAGGAAGTTCTTGAGAAATCGTCGGAAATTTATTAACAATGAAATATCATTCAAAGTGGCGTATTTTTGTTTAGATCGTGACATGAGCTAAGAAAGCTTGACATCCGTTTTTTAATAAGCGAATAGCTTTATGGCTTGAGATGGCCGTGATTGATTTTAATGGTTTGGTCACTTGAATTAGCATAATAGGTTGATTAGGAATATGAAAGCTAACAACCTTACGAAAACAATCAATTTTGCATGATGAGTAGTTAACGATCAATCCTAGAATCACGTCAAATGCAAGTATTTTCAATGAAATAAGATCGACGGGTAATGTGAGGTGCCGATTTGAACCAAACAAGACTTATAAGCGATGGATGTAATGAAGGTTTCTCCCAGCGGAGTTTCCATAGATAAGTCAAAGTCTAATTTCTCGGGTCAAATTTAATCGATGGCGCAAGTAGGAGAAATAAAAGAATGGGTAGAACCGGTTATCAAATAAAGTATAGACTTCGTTAGAGTTTATGATAAGCTTACGTGATGACCTCATTCGGGTTCCTTGCTTTTGGGAGGTCATAACAAACGCTCTCCCTTGCACTCTGGCTTTGACCTTTACGGGAATGACCTTTGGTGCCTCCATCCTAGTGAATTTGTCTTGATTGAGCGACAAAATCGGGCTAAGTGACCTTCTCTTCCATAATTATAACATGCTTTGGACGACATCGCGCAATTTGGGTGATGTGTCCCTCCCTCGCATTTGAAGCATATGATGGGTGGTCTTTCTCCTTCCTTAACAACGGGTCTTTGGTCTTGACGTCTTTCCATCATTGTTGAATCTCCTCTTCTTGAAATGTCCATTCTTATTGTTTTGTACGATTACCACCAAGTGGTTACCATTTACGGCTTTGTTGATTCCCTCCACGCTTGTTGTCACCGCTTCGATGACTACTCTCTCATTTGGTATTATCATTTTGCGGCTATCTCTTTTTGGTTACGTTGACTTTCGTTATCGCTCTCCACTAAGCGAGCCCTATTTACAACATCTCGAATACAAACACGGTTTATGAAAAATAAGATATTGGCGTATCTCGACTTCAAACCTCTTAAAAACATTAGCGACATTCTCTCTTCATTATCCACCAAGTGGGGCCTTGAAAAGGGATAACTCATAAATTTTGCCTCGTATTGCGACACGGTCATATTATTTTGTTCCAACTTGATAAACTCCACCTCCTTATTGTGGCGAATACTTTTGGGAAAAAGTATTTGTCGTTGAAACGACTCTGGAACTTCTCCCAAGATATCTTGATCTGATGGTTGAGTACGTTTTATCGATTCCCACGATGTCTGCCTCTCCGCGCATGACATAAAAGGCGATAAAGGAACCTTTTGCTCCTCGGAGCATCCCAAGACATCAAATATCTTGGTGATCTGCTTTATCCATGCTTCCGCCATAAAGTGGTTTTGGCTCTCCCTTAAACTCGGTGGTCCCGGCTCCTTGAAGCTGTTTAGCGATGACCGCAGGCAAGAGTTTCGATGTTTCCACCTACGTTTTGGACATGAGCCGCTCTCTTTTCTTTGTTGCATGAATTGCATAAAACCTCTGAACATTTGATCATTCATCATTTGGTCGGTGTTGTTGTTTGCATGAGGATTTGTCGCCTTCACGATGCACATTATCACGATTATTGATATGTGGTGAATCAGCGATTTGTCGTTTGCTATTCTCAACATTCTCGGATGTCATTTTCAAATCTTGCCACAAAACAAAAGGTTAATTGACATGTAACATATTATCCTATATTACGTGAGCCAATAAAATAGCACATAAACTTAGGTAGGTCATACTAGCGAAGGAATTCCCGTCTCTCCCTCCTAGTACTATTCTCATATCTTAGCCGGGGATCATATCCTAAGCTTTGATACTGTTGTGGCGCCCCCAAAATTAGGTATACATCACCCATCTTGGGTGCGCCCGGATATATAGTGCGAGAATTGAATACAACTTACTAATACAAGCGTATGTATACAATCGATACGACAAAACATAAAGCTATGAGTTTGAATACAATTATTGTCTACTAGAGATTATACAAACTCAAAAGGAGTCCTCATTATAATTATTATCACACTATTTCATAGAATAGTGAGGACTACTAATTCTATCCTCTGGAACCATTACTCCGTTCCCAGGCTAGTCCCGGTATATTCTCATTTCTGAAGAGAACGGTGAAAAGAAAGGGTGAGCTCAACTAGCCCAAAGAAGAAATATTATGACTAAGATAATGCGAGAATAAATTATCATTAGTTCTAACAATGTTAAACGATAAAATATAATAAACATCAAGTTTAAGCTGCGGTGGAACAAGCAATCCATTAAAAGAGTCAGTAGAAAATAAAATCTACTATCTTTTATGATTTAAAAGGTTTTCATCACTTTATTATCAATTGAGACTCGACAATAAATATTCCACATCATCGAATCACCCCTTTACTACTGACCAAGGATATTCTTTAGTATCACGACCACAATTATCCATGCACTACGGGCCAAGAATATTTGTGTATTCATTAATGGTCATGATCATGCCAACAACTCGTCCATCAATGCACTACGGGCCAATGAGGATTTTTACCACATCATTTGTAACATTACGGTCATGATTACAAGAATAATCCACAGTCGTAATCATACCAAGTCCATCTATACACTCTGGGCCACCAGATGACTTTCAACATAATATAAACATGAGGATGATGACAATGATATAAGAATTCAATAAAACAAGTTCAAGAATTAATTTATCCGAGAACCAATAACATCAAAATTGTCGACATGATCTTTGCTTTGTAGAGTAAAATTCAAGATTACTTAGAAGAATATTTCCATGAAAGGATCTTTGGATGAAGCGCAAATATCAAGGATATTCCACTAATTTCATGGAGTATAGAAGTCAAATTTTAACCAATTGAGTATAATAAAGAATGGAATAACAAAAGAAATCACCATGCATGCGATGCGCATACTTGCAGAGCGAATAATAAATAACGTTATTCCAACGAGAATAATAATAACGAAACCAATTCGAGGCAAAATTTTGCAACCGGTCGGGATGTTCCAACGAGAATAATAAAGAGCGGAACCCGAGGTCGGTGTAAAACACCTGCATGGGATGTTCCAACGAAATAATAATAAAAAGGCGGAACCCGGTCCGTGTAAAACACACGAGCGAGGATGTTCCAACGAGAATAATAGAAGAATGTCACCAAGTATAGGGTAAACAGCGTATCTGAGTTATTCAATGAGAATAATAAGCAATGGAATAACAACAGTTCTCTTCATGAATAAGAAAGAATAACACCCCTTACTTTAGTAGGAGATTGAATCTTTACGATAGTGTAGTAACGAAATACTCTTCTTCTTTCTCTCTCTTATTCTCTCTATACTTTCTCTCTCTATAAGCTTGAATGAATTAAGTGAAAATAATGAAGCACTAGGCCTCTATTTATAGAAGATTTCTAGCTTAGCTTAGCACTTGCCGTGTGAAAAGGCAAGTGGCTTGACGATTGATTTGATGATGTGAAAAGAAAAGTGGTTTGGCGCTTTGTAATGTGAAACGACAATTGGTTCGGCGCTTTGTAATGTGAAACGACAAGTGGTTCGGCGCTTTGTAATGTGAAACGACAAGTGGTTCGACGCTAATTATGAATTACTATTAGTGGTGGTTTGATTACTATTGTAAAGGTAATTACTATTGACGAAGAGACTCTTAGATGATGACATATGGGCCCCCATAAAATAACCAAACTTACCACAAACGTCTTATAACGGACTCTTTATATACATCAAGGATTGAATAAATATTACCACAAATCATTTTATTTTTAATCAACACATATTTAATCATTCAACAATTATTAATCATTTATAACTTGTCGTCTCAATTATTGATTTAATAATATAACATATTATCTGAGATGATCTTTGTGACAATAATTGAATCAATAATATAAGAGATATGATCTGACAATTACTATAACAATAATTGAGTATAAATTGAGTGACTTCTCACGTAAGCATCGATAATCAATCTGGTGTCTTCTACTTATGTAACCACAGCGTATTATATACTTTTACTACTAAGGTAGTTCAACGGTTTTAACGGTAACACCTCCGCCGTTATTTTTATAGAAAGATAATTTTGTCGTTTTCTAACTACGATAATACTTAGTTAATGGGGTCCACCAATGATTGAGTAAATCGCGAATATTCCCCGAAAAAAGAATATTCCCCGACCAAACGAATATTTTATAACAACTTGCTTACTTTGCAAAATTTATAAATATTACCCACAACTATAACATTATATCAAATTTATTCCATAATATTCAAAAATAATATTTATAGAAAATTCATCTTTATTTATAAAAGTTGGGGTCTTACAAAATAATTCTTGAACTTGTTTTATTGAATTCTTATATCATTGTCATCATCTTCATGTTTATATTTTGTTGAAAGTCATCTGTGGCCTGTAGTGCATAGATGGACTTGGTATGATTATGACATCGATTGTTATTGATGTAATGATGACCGTAATGTTACAAATGATGTGGTAAAAGTTCTCATTGGCTCGTAGTGCATTGATGGATAGTTGTTGGCATGATCATGACCATTAATGAATACACAAATATTCTTGGCCGTAGTGATGGATAATTGGATAATTGTGGTCGTGATACTAAAGAATGATTCGATGATGTGGAATAAAAGATTCGATGATGTGGAATATTTTTTAAATCGAGTCTCAAAGATAGTAGATTGATGAAAAACCTTTTAATGTTGGCATGATCGCTGACCATTAATGAATACACATGGCCAGTAATAAATTGGATATTTTATCGTGATACTTATCATTTCCTCGTCAGAATAGTGCGAGAGACTTAATTTTATTCTCGCATTATCTTAGTCATAATATTTCTATATTCTACTTGGGCTAGTTGAGCTCACCCTTCCTTTCAACTTGATGTACATTATATTTTATCGTTTAAATGAGAATATAATTTATTACGCATTATCTTAGTCATAATATTTCTTCTTTGGGCTAGTTGAGCTCACCCTTCCTTTCACCGCTTCTCTTGAAAATGAGAATATAAATTTGGGGCCGAGTCGGGGAGCGGAGTGATGGTCCGAGGATAAGCATTAGTAGTCCTCACTATTCTCGTGAAATAGTGTGATAATAATTGTAATGAGGACTCCTTTTGAGTTTGTATAATCTTTAGTAGATAATATTTGTATTCAAACTCATAGTTTATGTTTTGTCGTATTGTACCTACGACAGTTTGTATTAGTAAGTTGTATTTGAATTACGTACCATGTATCCGCGTAATCAAGATGGGTGATGTATACCTAATTTTGGGGGCGTCACAGTTGCTGCATAGTATCTCATATTATTGATTCAATTATTATCATAGTACCATCTGCATAATATTTTATATTATTAAATCAATAATTGAGACGACACAGTTATTCATATTATTATTTGCTTTATTGAAAATATCTAGAAAGCTATGTCGAGAAAAGGGGTTTGGTTATTTAATTGCGCGCTAGTAAGGAGAAATCCTTATCGGAAAGCCCCCTCTTTCCTGGGAAAGATCTTGTTGTCAATATTGTGAGTTATAATATTAAATGATGAATAATTTTTGAAAGATTAAAAATGTGTTGAGTGAAGATAAATGAATTGTGGTAAATATTTATTCAATTTTTGATATAAATAGAGGGGTTTGTCATGAGGCATTTTTTATAAGTTTGGCTTATTATTCAATGGGGAGATGTGCTAATTTTTCAGACCGTCGTTTGAAGTTTTAATAGTAAATCAATACGGACCGTCAGTTAAAGTTTTAATAGTAAATCAATATAGACCGTCAGTTGAAGTTTTAATAGTAAATCAATATGGACCATCCGTTTTAATAGTAAATTAATTTGGACCGTCCGTGAATCAGTTACTATTTAGTCCATTCTCCTATAAATAGAAACTCATTTCTTCTTTCTTTCTCACCAATTCCCTAAAACTCAAGAGAGAGAAACTATAGAGAGAATTAGATAGAAAGAAGAAGAGTATTCTGCTACTACACTATTGCAGTATCCAATCTCCTACTAAGGTAAGGGGTATTATTTATTTCATGTTCGTAAATGATGTTATCTTCTTTCATATTTGTACGTGATATTGCTTCATACTCATAAGGGTTGTGCTTCGTATTCATTCTTTATTAATTTGTGGGTATAACCTGTCTATGCGGATTATCGCATGCCTGGTAAATAACCCTTTGTATTCATTCTTTATTAATATATGGGAATAACATGTTTACGCGGATTACCGCATGCATGGTGCATAACCCTTCGTACTTATTCTTTATTTGTGGAAATGATCTGTCTACGCGGATTACCGCATGACGAGTAAAAATCCATTTGAAGTTTCGTATATTCTTTCATACTCTATAAGTTATCATTTTTTTGTATTCATCAAGGGATATCGTCTTATTTCACATTTCTTCATTTATGGTACGAATTTATTGTTTGTTTCCATAACCTTATTATTACCGCATGCCTAGTGAATAATCCTTTGTATTCATTCTTTATTAATCTATGAGAATAACCTGTCTACGCGGATTACCGCATGCATGGTGAATAACCCTTCGTACTCATTCTTTATTTGTGGAAATGATCAGTCTACGCGGATTACCGCAAGACGGGTGAAAATCTATTTGTAATTTCGTATATTCTTTCATACTCTATGAGATATCATTTGTAAGACCCCAACTTTTTAATGAATAAAATCGAATTTCCTCTAATTATTATTGTGAATAATAAGGTGTTAATTTGATATAATGCTTTGGTTATGGGTGAAATGTGCAAATTTTGCAAAATAAGTAAGTGGTTATAAAATATTCATTATTGTCGGGGAATATTCGTTTGGTCGTGGAATATTCTTTCTGGCGGGGAATATTCGTACGACGGCGCAACCATTTATGGGACCCATAACGAAAAACGGTCGGATAAAGAAAACGATAAGTTTGAGTTTTTATAAATAACGACGTAGTTATTGCTAATTAACTTGTTGGAATACCGGTGGTTAAAAATACGATGTCTGGCGTGGTTGCACAAAGAGCAGATGCACTGCGGTATTACATTATTTTTTTGATTATTGATTCTTACATAAGAAGGCACTACTCAATAATTGTTATAGTAATTATCGCTCAATATTTTATTTTATTGATTCAATAATTGCTACGTTGATATTTTATATTATTGTTATTTGATAATAATTGTCATTTACGATGGTTTCCATTATCAGATCAATAATTCATATTATTTGAATAATATTATTAGATAGCATTATTGGTAATGTCTAAGGAAGCTCTATCTAGGAAAGGGGTTTGATCACCTAATTGCGCGTCAATAAGGAGAAATCTTTATCGGAAAGCCCCTCTTTCTCGAGGAGCGACTTTCATTATCATAATTGTGATTTTGTAATATTATTTGTGAATAATTAATTATTGATTTATATGATGAGAAAATATTTATTTTATGTGGATATAAATGATGGATATATTTATTGTGGTTATAAATGAAGGAATTAATGCTGAGGTGTTTTATTAGTATTTTGTCGGAATGGAGGTTTTGAAAATCGTTCGTATGTGGATTTCGGTCATTTTTCGTTTGGAATTTGGAAAAACTTAAATCTACAAAGTTGTAGAGAATTTAATTTCCCATGGAATGAACATAAAATTCGTATTTTTCTGATAAAAGGGCTATTTATTATGAATTATTGAAGTTTCAGAAATAAATATTTTTATTAAAAATATGGTGGGCCCCACTTTTGGTTGGTGAGAAATGAAATGTGCTGGAATTTATTTTCAAAAGTGGTGGGCGTGAATAGTAGCAGGTAAAGCCATCAGGTAGCAGGTTAGTCTGCTTTGGCATTCTAAGCATTTTCCTATAAATAAGGTGCTTAGTTAGAATTGAAAATCACACCAGAAATAAGTTTTCTCTCTCTATATTATCGAGTATTTTTGTGAGTATTTAGATATTTTGTGAGTTACTATTCATCGATTGTAAAGTTCCTTCACCTTTTATACTTTGATATTTCAAATAGGAAGTCTTGCTCTTTTTGAGGTAAGGGATGTTATTTTCTTCATAATGATGTTATTCTTTCAATATTATTATACCAAAATATTGGTATGGATTTTATTGTGAAATTTCTACCTTTTTCATGTTGGGGTTACTATTCACGTATACTGTAAGACCCCAACTTTTTGAATAAAGATTAAATTTTCTCGAAATATATTTTTGAATATTATGGTGTGGATTTGATATAATGTTATAGTTGTGGGTAATATTTACAAATTTTGCAAAGTACGCAAGTTGTTATATAATATTCAATTGGTCGGGGAATATTCGTTTTAACAGGAATATTCGCATAACCAAGACAATCATTGGTGGACCCCACAATGTAATTATTGTCGGATTGAAAAAACGACAAAAATACTTTTTATGAAAATAACGGCGAAAGTTTTATCATTTATCGTTGAAACACCCGGTGTTAAAAGTACAAAGATACGTCTGGCGTGGTTGCATAATGTAGCACACCGGTATTGATTATTGATGCTTACGTGAGAAGTCACTCGCTTATACTCAATTATTGCTAAGAATTCTTTGCATCATATCTCTCATATTATTGATTCAATTATTGTCACAGTATCATTTGTATAATATTTTATATTATTAAATCAATAATTGAGACGACAAAGTTATTCATATTATTATTTGCAATATTGACGATGTCTAGAAGTTCTGTCAAGGAGAGGTTTGGTCACCTAATTGCGCGCCAATAAGGAGAAATCCTTATCGGAAAGCCCCCTCTTTCCTGGGAACGATCTGGTTGTTAAATATTGTGAGTTATAATATTAATGATGAATAAGTTGTGTTGATTAAAAATGAATTTTGATAGTTCCATTGTGTTGGGATTATTAGTGTTAGTTGAAATCGACATCTATTCCGATGATAATTGATGTCTAGGGGTTATATTGATAAATCGGGTAATTTATCGGATAAATGAGCAATTAATTTCTACTAATTCATATACTTATATAACTATTTGTTCACATGTGTGTACTATTGAATCACATTATTTACTATTAGGGGAGTTGGTGCAAGATTGATAATACTTGCATGACTAAGTTAAAAATGGAGGTATAGATGGAGGTACTATACTGTAATTCGTATTTTTCACATGATTATACTATTGATTCACATGATTGAACTATTGATTCACATTATTTACTATTAGGGGAGGTGGTGCAAGTTTGATAATACTTGCAGGACTAAATTAAAAATGAAAGAAAAGTTGGAGGTATTGTATTGTAATTTTTCGAGCCCCAAAACGTGCAATTATCGAAACTATATTTTCCTATAAATAGAAGCTCATTCTTCCTTCATTTCTCACCAATTCACAAAAGCTTTAGAGCGATTATTATAGAGAGAAATTATAGAGAGAAAGAAGAAGAGAAGTCTGCTACCTCACTATTCCAAAGATCTAATTTTTCCAAGGTAGGAGTATTATTTCTTTCTTATCCATGAAGAGAACTTCATTATTCCATTCTTTATTATTCTATTGGAATAACTCAGATACGCTGCTACCCTATACTTGGTGAAATTCTTGTGTTATTCCATTCTTTATCATTCTGTTGGAACAACTTTCTCACATGCGTTCTCACGCCGGACCGGTTCCGCTTTTATTATTCTGCTTGAATATCACGTGCATGCGTTTTACTGTGGGACTGATTTCGCCTTTATTATTCTCGTTGGAATATCACATGCATGCGTTTCTACGCCGGGACTGATTCCGTTATTTATTATTCTCGTTGGAATAACTTTTGCTGTGCGGTCTATCGCATGCTGGTGATTTCTTTTGTTATTCCATTCCTTGTTATACTCAATTGGTTAAAGTTTTGACTTCTATACTCCATGAAATTAGTGGAATATCCTTGATATTTCAAGCTTCATCCAAAGATCTTTTCATGGAAATATTCTTCCGAGCATTCTTGAATTTTACTCTACAAAGCGAAGATCATGTTGACAATTTGGACATTATTAGTTCCTGTATAAATTAATTCTTGAACTTGTTTTATTGAATTCTTATATCATTGTCATCATCCTCATGTTTATATTTTTTGAAAGTCATCTGTGGCCTGTAGTTCATAGATGGAGTTGGTATGATTATGACCAGGGATTATTCGGTGTAATCATGACCGTAATGTTACAAATGATGTGGTAAAAGTCCTCATTGGCCCGTAGTGCATTGATGGACAGTTGTTAGCATGATCATGACCATTAATGAATACACAAATATTCTTGGCCCGTAGTGCATGAATAATTATGGTCGTGATACTAAAGAATATCCTTGGCCGTAGTGCACGGGTGATTCGATGATGTGGATTATTTATTAAGTTGAGTCCCAGCGATAAAAGTGATGAAAAACCTTTTAAATCATAAAAGATAGTAGATTTTATTCTCTACTTGACTCTTTTAATGGATTGCTTGTTCATTGCCGCAGCTTAAACTTGATGTTTGTTATATTGTATCGCTTTAACAACGCTTAAGGCTAATGATAATTTATTTTGCATTATCTTAGTCATAATATTTCTTACTGGGCTAGTTGAGCTCACCCTTTCTTTCACTGTTCTCTTCAGAAAATAAGAATATAGCTGGGACGAGTCGGGGAACGGAGTGATGGTCCTAGATGGTGCATTAGTAGTCCTCACTATTCTGTGAAATAGTGTTATAATAATTGTAATGAGGACTCTTTTCGAGTTTGTATACTCTCTAGTAGACAATATTTGTATTCAAACTCACAGTTTATGTTTTGTCGTATTGTACATGACAGTTGTATTATTAAGTTATATTTGAATTCTGTACCATGTATCTGGCGACTCAAGAATAGGTGATGTATACCTGTTTTGGGGGCGTCACAGTTTGTATCAAAGCTTAGTGATATGATCCCTGGCTAAGATGTGAGACTAGAACTAGGAGGGGAGAGACAGGGAATTTCTTCACTAGTATGACCTACCTAAATTTTTTGGTATTTAATTAGTTGGTCAGAGTATAGAGATAATATGTTGCATGTCAATTAACCCTTGTTTTGAGGCAGTATTTGAAAATGGCATCCGAGAATATTGAGAATAACAATGGGGCACAAGAGACCGTTGAGTCTCCACAGATCAACAATCTGAATAATGTGCATCAGGAAGGCGACAATCCTCATGCAAGCAACAACACTGACCAAATGATGAACGATGGAATGTTCAGAGGCTTTATGTAATTCATGCAACATCAGGCGAGAGCGGCTCCTGTTCAAAATGCAGGTGGAAACATTGGAAACTCTCGAGCGATCCCGCTAAACAGCGAAGGAGCTGGGACCACCCGAGTTTATTGGAGAGCCAAAACCACTTAAGGCGGAAGCGTAGATAAAGAAGATCACCAAGATATTTTATGTCTTGGGATGCTCCGAGGAGCAAAAGGTTCCCTTCGCCACCTTCATGTTGCGTGAAGAGGCAGATTACTGGTGGGAATCTGTAAAACGTACCCAGCCTGACGCACTTAAGATGTCTTGGGAGAAGTTTCAAGAGCTATTCAACGACAAGTAGTTTCCTGAAAGTATTCGTCACACGAAAGAGGTGGAGTTTATCAAGTTGGAGCAAAACAATATGACCGTGTCGCAATACGAGGCTAAATTTGCGGAGTTATCCCGATTTGCATCCCATTTGGTCGATAATGAGGAGCAAATGACACGAATGTTTTTAAGAGGTTTAAAACCGGAGATACGTCAATATCTTATTTCTCATAAACTGTGTTTGTACTCAGATGTTGTAAATAGGGCTCAGTCATCGAAGCAGTGACAACAAACGTGGAGGGAATCAACATGCCAAAAATGGTAACCACTTCGGTGGTAATCATGGCCAAGACAGTAAAAATGGATATTTCAAGAAAAGGAGATTCAACAATGATGGAAAGACGTCAGCACCAGCAACCGTGGTTAAGGAAGGAGAACGACCACCTATCATATGCTTCAAATGCGGAGGGGAGGGACATATCAGTCCAAACTGCACGATGCCATCCAAAGCGTGTTATAATTGTGGAAGAGAAGGTCACCTAGCCCAATTTTGTCGTTCACCGAAGACAAGTTCAGCTACGATGGAGGCACCAAAGGCCGTCCCAGAAAAGTCAAAGCCGGTGGTGCAAGGGAGAGCATTTGTTGTGACCTCCCGAAAAGCAAGGAACCCGAACGAGGTCATCACGGGTAAGCTTATCATAACCTCTAGCTAAGTCTATACCTTATTTGATACCGGTTCTACCCATTCTTTTATTTCTCCTACTTGCGCTCAACGATTAAATTTGACTCCGGATAAATTAGACTTTGACTTATCTGTTGAAACTCCGTTGGGAGAAACCTTCATTACATCCATTGTTTATAAGTCTTGTTTGGTTCAAATTGGTACCCTCACATTACCTGTCGATCTTATTTCATCGAAAATACTTGCATTTGACGTGATTCTATGGATTGATTGGTTAACTACTCATCATGCAAAAATTGATTGTTTTCGTAAGGTTGTTAGTTTTCATATTCCTAACCAACCTATTATGCGAATTCAAACAACTAAACCATTAAAATAAATCAATGTCATTTCAAGCCATAAAGCTATTCATTTATTGAAAAACAGATGTCAAGCTTTCTTAGCTCATGTCACGGATCTAAACAAAAATACGTCAGTTTTGAATGATATTTCTGTTGTTAATAAATTTCTGACGTATTCTCAAGAACTTCCCCGGCTACCCCAGAAGCGTGAAATTAAATTTTGTATCGACCTTGAACCCGGTGACAAAACCCATTTCCAAAGCCCCATATCGAATGGCTCTATTGAACTTCGAGAGTTAAAGACCCGATTCTGCGAAATTGTTAGACATTGGTTTCATTCGTCCTAAGACGTCTCCTTGGGGTGCTCCTGTTCTATTCGTGAAGAAGAAAGATGGGAGTATGCGACTTTTTATTGATTATCGGGAGTTAAATCATGTCACCATCAAAAATAGGTACCCATTGCCACGTATTGATGATCTGTTTGACCAGTTGCAAGGCGCCAAATTCTTTTCAAAGATTAATCTTCGCTCGTGATATCATCAATTGAAGATTAGAACCGATGACATTCCAAAGACGGCTTTCGAAACTCAGACGGGGCATTATGAATTCCTAGTCATGTCCTTCTGATTGACTAATGCTCCTCCGCCTTCATGGATATGATGAACCGAGTATTCAAGAATATTTGGATCATTTGTGGTCGTCTTTATTGATGACATCCTCATATATTCCAAAAGCCGTGAAGATCATGAAAGAGCAACACTTGAGGCTGATACTCCAAAAGCTTCGTGAAAATAAGCTATATGCCAAGTTGAAGAAATGTGAGTTCTGGCTTGAGGAAGTTACATTCTTTGGGCACGTGATATCAAATCATGGGATATCGGTTGACCCGGCAAAGATTGAAGCAATTCAAAGCTGGGAGCAACCTAAATCGATGGACCGAAATCGTAGCTTTCTCGGCTTAGCTGGTTATTATCGGAGATTCGTAGAAGGGTTTTCTCGAATCGCTACTCCATTAACTCAGTTGACTCGAAAAGATATAAAATTCGATTGAAGCGTGGAATGTGAGAAGAGTTTTCAAGAACTCAAGAGGAGACTCATTTCAGCACCTGTTCTGACAATACCATCTGTCTCGGAGGGATTTGTCATCTACAGTGATGCTTCGGGCAAAGGGTTAGGATGTGTTCTCATGCAACATGGGAAAGTCATAGCCTATGCCTCACGACAACTCAAAGAATATGAGAGGAATTATCCTACTCATGATCTAGAGTTGGCAGCTATCATTTTTGCGCTTAAAATTTGGAGGCATTACCTGTATGGGGAGAAAGTGGAGATCTATACGGATCATAAAAGCTTCAAATATTTCTTCACTCAAAAGGAACTCAACATGCGAAAACGACGTTGGCTCGAACTGTTGAAAAATTATGATCATACTATTCAATACCATCCTAGAAAAGCGAATGTAGTAGCTGATGTGCTGAGTAAAAGATCATATGCGAGTACGAGTGTAATATTGTCAACGCAAAGGCCCATTTTGTATAATTTGCAAAGGATGGAGTTAGAGATAAAGACTCTAGGGACCCATGTGATGATGGCGAATATATGAGTAGAACCGACTTTAATCGATAAAGTTAAAGCTGCTCAAGCTACAGACCTGGGGCTGATGCGTATGAGGAAGAATGTACAAGAAGGTGCTATGCCGGAAGCAAGAATAGATGAAGAAGGAATACTTCAAGTCAACTCCAGACTTTGTGTTCCTAACAACCCTGATTTAAAGTATAAAATCATGATAGAGGCGCACAACACACCGTTTGCAATCCATCCTGGGAATACCAAAATGTATCGTGATCTTCGACATACATTTTGGTGGAGCAATATGAAGAGAGAGATAGCAGAATTTATCTCAAGGTGTTTAACTTGTCAACGAGTCAAGGCGGAGCATTAAGTACCAAAAGGTCCATTGCAACCATTTGAAATTCCAGAATGGAAGCGGGAACACATTACCATGGATTTTGTTACTGGTCTTCCCAAGGTTTCTCAAGGCATAGATGCAATTTGGGTCATTGTTGATAGATTGACCAAGTCTGCTCATTTCCTACCTATACGAGAAACTTATACACTTGAACGTCTTGCTTCAGATGTACATAAACGAGATTGTAAGACTGCATGGTATGCCAGTATCCATAGTTTCTGATCGAGACCCAAGATTCACTTCAAGATTTTGGGTTAGTTTGCAAAAAGCCATGGGCACGGATTTACGATTTAGCTCGGCATATCATCCTCAGACGGACGGACAGTCGGAGAAGACCATTCAAACTCTTGAAGATCTATTAAGACTCTGTGTCCTTGACTTCAAGGAAAGTTGGGATAAGTTCCTACCATTGATGGAGTTTTCCTACAACAACAGTTATCAACCAAGTATTGGCATAGCTCCATTTGAGGCGTTGTATAGAAGAAAGTGTCGTTCTCCAATATGCTGGAATGAGGTGGGTGAAACAACGTTGTTGGGACCGAAGTTGGTACGTATGACTACAAAAAAGATTCAAACGATCCGACAACGTATAAAAACCTCACAAGATCGACAAAAGAGTTATGTTGATCTTCATCGAAAGGACGTGGAATTCGATATTGGAGATCATGTGTTATTACGTGTTGCTCCATGGAAGGGAGTTACGAGATTTGGAAAGAGAGGAAAGCTCAACCCTCGATTCATTGGCCCATTTTAATCCTCAATCGAGTAGGAATCGTAGGCGTATAGACTCGCTTTTTTCCGCCATGTATGTCTCGTGTTCATAACGCTTTTCACATATCTATGTTACGTAAATATGTGAAAGACCCGAACCACATTATTGAATTAGAACCCAGACGAGATAGAAGAAGATTTAACGTATGAAGAGTTACTTGTTAAAATCTTGGATAAAAGGATCATATTCTACGCCCAAGGTTATACCTCAAGTCAAAGTTTTGGAGAAATCACGATGTGGAAGAAATGACACGGGAGTTAGAATCGAGATGAAATCAAGATATCCTTACCTCTTCGACATACCAGTACACGCACCCTAATTTCGAGGATGAAATTTCATAAGAAGGGGAGGTTATAAGACTGAACTTTTGAATAAAGATTAAATTTTCTCGAAATATATTTTTTGAATATTATGGTGTGGATTTGATATAATGTTATAGTTGTGGGTAATATTTACAAATTTTGCATAAATCATGAAGTTGTTATATAATATTAGATTGGTGGGGAATATTCCCTTTTAAAATGAATATTCCCCACCAATCGAATCATTATATACCCCTAATGACTGTGCATACTTTGCAAAATTTGTAAATATTACCCACAACTATAACATTATATCAAAAACACACCATAATATATTTCGAGAAAATTATTCTATATTCATAAAAGTTGGGGTCTTATATTTATATTTTTTTGAAAGTTATCTGTGGCCTATAGTGCATAGATGGACTTGGTATGATTATGACCAGGGATTATTCGGTGTAATAATGACCGTAATGTTACAAATGATGTTGTAAAAGTCCTCATTGGCCCGTAGTGCATTGATGGATGATTGTTGGCATGATCATGACCATTATTGAATACACAAATATCCTTGGCCCGTAGTGTATGGATAATTGTGGTCGTGATACTAAAGAATATCCTTGGCAGAGTGCAGGGGGGTGATTCGATGATGTGGATTATTTATTAAGTCGAGTCCCAAAGTGATAAAAGTGATGAAAACCTTTTAAATCATAAAAGATAATAGATTTTATTCTCTACTTGACTCTTTTAATGGATTGCTTGTTTCATCAGTAGTTAAACTTGATGTTTGTTATATTGTATCGGTTTAACAATCGCTTAAGGCTAATGATAATTTATTCCAGATTATCTTAGTCATAATATTTCTTCTTGGGCTAGTTGAGCTCACCCTTTCTTTCATTTGTTCTCTTCAAGAAATGAGAATATAAATTTGACGACGAGTTGGGGAACGGAGTGATGGTCCTAGATGGTGCATTAGTAGTCCTCACTATTATTACGTGAAATAGTGTGATAATAATTGTAATGAGAACTCTTTTTGAGTTTGTATACTCTCTAGTAGACAATATTTGTATTCAAACTCACAGTTTATGTTTTGTCGTATTGTACACGACAGTTGTATTATTAAGTTGTATTTGAATTCTGTACCATGTATCTGGCGACTCAAGAATAGGTGATGTATACCTGTTTTGGGGGCGTCACATATACGACACTATTCACAGAAAAAATGAAATTTTCTTTTCTTTGTCCAAGTTATCTATTATGATTACTATCTTTGATTGTATCCATGTTTTGATCTTTATTCTTGAATTTTGCTCCACAATTGATTATTATAAGGTATCTTTGATCTTTATTCTTTGATCTTTTATCTCACTGGATTTGTTTTCTTTAAAATATTTTTTATCATCCTCAGTCCTAAATGATGATATTACTGAATATCTTTGGCCTGTAGTGCAAAGATGAATGATTACCTAATGAATATCTTTGGCTCGTAGTGCAAAGATGAACAGGTGTTGAGATGAACATGACCAACTGGTGATATAAATGAATATCTTTGGCCTGTAGTGCAGAGATGAATATTTGATTCAAGATGTATATTGATTGATGTTACAGGGATAAAATATTGATGATGGACTTTTAAATCTTAAAAGATAGTAGAATTCTTTCTCTACTTGACTCTTCTAATGGATTGATGTTTCCGCTACAGTTGTTAATCTAAAACTTGTTATCTATTATATTTTATCAGATTTTTCCCTGTTAAAGACTAATGATAAATTGTTGTATATTATATTAGTCATAATATTGTTTACTGGGCTAGTTGAGCTCACTCTTTTCCTTTTTGTTCCATTTTTCTTTTCAGGAGGTAAGAACATAGTAGGAACTAGCCGGGGTTTGGAGTGATGGTTCAGGATAGTTGTTTTAGTAGTCCTCACTATATTGTAAAATAGTGTATCAATAATTATAATGAGGACTCCTTTTGAGTTTGTATACTGTCTATTAGACAATATTTGTATTCAAACTCATAGTATATATGTGTTAGAGTTTATGCCCTAGAGGCCAATTATTTGATATAATTGCTTAACGTTTTGATATTATATTTGATTAAATAAATGAATGATTTTATTATGGATTTATTTACTGCGTTATATAAATGTTAACCTAATAAAAATCCTTAGAATATTGATACAAATTATATAGTTTTAAGTATGTGACTTGAACATGAGATTATATAATTACAATTAGTATCATTTTTCTTAAATGTCCCTAGTCGAGTATCATTGTTAATGGGACAACAATGATGCATTAAGACTAGTATGTGGATTGAATGATGACCAAATCTCATTGGTCATAAATATATGAGATATTAAGTCAATGCATAGGTACATGTTAGAGAACGATGTACTGGATAGACCCACCATGAGAATTCTAGGTGGAGCATTATGCGAAGTGTCATTAGCAATTCTCATAGTGACAATGATGTAATGGTCCTCCGACCTGAAATCACTATATTTCTACACGGGAATTTATGTACTTTGATATCATCAAATGTCACCTTTAATAGGGTGGACTATAAAGGTGATTATTGGGTACATCATGAATCGTGTGAGGATTATGAGTGATCTAGATGAAATTTAACCATCCTATATATTAGGGGTGATATCCATAGGCCTCTTGATTGACTAGGACTATGAAATGCATGGCCATGCTCAAATAGTGATTTGTTTCATATAGTCTACTCATTGATCAAGAAAAACTCAGATTAAATTATGAAGAGTATGACACATTCCATGACTCTAGTTTAATCTAGGATATTAAGGTTAAAAGGATTAAATTACATTGAAACATTGGTCACGAAAAGGTTGTATCGAATCATTGATTTTATTATTACTTGGGTAGCAGTGATGCATTACTAGATGCCGCTCACTGTTTATAATTTTATAATATGATTTTAAAATTATTGCCAACGTAATAATAACCTATAGGGTCACACACATAAAACGTAATTAAAAAGGGAATTAATTTAAATTATAAAGATTTAAGTATATCAATATGATTGATAGTATTTAAATTATGAATTTAAATTAATAGGATAATTTATATATAGGTATATTAATTAATTAAGACTTAATTAAGATATATATAAAAATTCGGATTTTATTTTAATGAGATTAGGGTTTTGATTAATTTCGATTTACTGCTATATATATTATATATTAGCGTATTAGGGAAGTTAATCATAACCCAAAACCTTAGCCGCTCTTAGAGAGAGACTAGAGAAAACAGCTTCAAAAATCCTCATCCTTGGTGGCTAAGTCTGCAGCCCTTTTTACCGCAGATTGCATTATACATGACGATTCATGGGCGTTCGTGTGGATACCATAGAGACGATATTCCGTTGGAGATTCGACCGTATCATTTCTAGCTTTCATAATCAGTATAATATCTAAACCACTAAATTAATTTCTGTTTCGCATGGATCCTGTTTTGGGTTTCTGAAATTTCTTTGATTATTTTATATTTCCGTTGCGTTTTTGTGCCGAAAACCCTACAATGTGTTGTCATATTTTGCACGGCAATTGTATTACTGAAGTTTTATTTGTTTCTGTACCATGTATTTGGCGACTCAGAATGAGTGATGTATTCCTATTTTGGGGGCGTCACATCATTTTTTTGTACTCATCAAGGGATATCATCTTCTTTCATATTTCTTCATTTATGGTACGAATTTATTGTTTGTTTCCATAACCTTATTATTAAATGGTGAAAACCCTTAAAATTAGATGAATATTCATAATACTTTGTGCTTCAACTAATATCATTTCACTATTGGACTGAACTTTCTTATTAAAATTTTAATCTTTTTATGGCGGGGTACTATTCATGTCAGGGTACTATTCATTTGGGGTACTTTTCATTCAAGTACTATTCATCCGAGGTACTATTCACGCTGGGATACTATTCACGACGGAATTTAGTTTCTCTTCTTTGTCTAAATTATCTTTGAAATTTGAATCTTAAATATTATTCTTGAATTTTACTCCACAATTGGTGATCATGTTGACAATTTGGACATTTTTGAACTCTGGATAAATTGAATTATAAATCTCTAATATTTATCCATTATCCCACTTGATTGATTCTTTATATCATTGTCATCATCCTCATGCTTATATTGTGGTGAAAATCATCTTTGGCCCGTAGTGTATAGATGAACTGTTGATTGGTATGATTATGACCAAGAATTGTGTATTGGTATAATCATGACCTGTAATGTTACAGACAAAGGTTTGAGGTGAAAGTCCTCTTTGGCCCGTAGTGCATAGATGGACAGTTTTTTGGCATGATCATGACAACTGGTGATACAAACAAATATCCTTGGCCCGTAGTGCATGAATAATTCGTTGATTTGAAATATTTATTGATTGGTGTTATTGGGATAACATATTGATGATGGACTTTTAAATCATAGAAGATAGTAGACATCATACTCTACTTGACACTTCCAATGGATTGTTATTTCTGCTGCAGTTGTTGATCTAAAACTTGTAGTCTATTGTATTATATCAGGATTTTTCCTATTGAGGACTAAGGATAATTTGTTTTACATTATCTTAGTTATAATATTCTTTACATGGTTAGTTGATTTCACCATTTTCCTTTTGGTTCCATTGATCTTCTTAGGAGGCGAGAATGTAGCTAGGACTAGTAGGGGAGTGGAGTAATGGTCCAAGATGGTTATTATAGTAGTGCTCACTATTTTGTAAAATAGTGTGACAATAAATATAATGAAGAGTTTATTTGAGTTTGAATATTGTGTACAAGACAATATTTGTATTGAAACTCTTAGCTTATGTGTTGTTGTAAGACCCCAACTTTTATGAATAAAGATGAATTTTCTATAAATATCATTTTTGAATATTAAGGAATGAATTTGATATATGTTATAGTTGTGGGTAATATTTATAAATTTTGCAAAAGTACGCAAGTTGTTATATAATATTCGATTGGTTGGGGAATATTCGTTTTAACGGGAATATTACATGCAATCAATCATTGGTGGACCCATTAACGGAATTATTATTTTGATTGAAAAAACGACAAAAATACTTTATGAAAATAACGGCGGAAGTTTTATCGTTAACTATTGAAACACCCTTGTTAAAAAATGCGATGATATACGCGTGGTTGCACAAAAGAGCACACGGTATTGATTATTGATGCTTACGTGAGAAGTCACTCAATTTTGTTCAATTATTATTCACGATAATTCTTTGCGATCTCTCGTTATTTGATTCAATTATTGTCAATATTTTATAATCAATAATTGAGATGACAAAGTTATTAATATTATTATTTTTGCAATATTAACGATGTCTATAAGTTACATCGAGGAGAGGTTTGGTCACCTAATTGCGGCGCCCGATGGGGAGAAATCCTTATTGAAAGCCCTCTTTCACGGGAACGACACAGTCGATTAATATTGTGAATTATAATAATGATGATGAGTTTTGTTTTATTAGTATTATTAATGTAATAAAAGCGAAATTTTTTTTATAAAAAAATACTATATTATAAAGTTATTCGTTTTATTAAACTAATAGTAAAATCTTTTTATATAAAACAAAATACTTTTATAAAGTTATCTGCTTTATTAGACAATAATTAGAATATATTATATTTTATTATGTATAGTATTTGCATAGTGCCTGCATAGTGTTTGCATAGTAAAATCTTTTTATATAAAACAGAATATTTTTATAAAGTTATTCGTTTTATTAGATTATAAATAGAATATATTATATTTTATTGTAAACCAATCTGGACCGTCCTTCTAAAGTAAATCAATTTGGACCGTTCATGAATTAGTTACTATGTAGTCCATTCTTTTATAAATAGAAGCTCATTCCTTCATTATTTCTTACGAATTCACTAAAACTCTAGAGAGATAAACTATAGAGAGAGTTCTTCTTCTATAATCTTGAGCGTATTTCTTTAGAGTTTAAAAAAGCTTTGAGCGTAGTACAAGTTTTCTTTGAGTATATCCTCACCTTTTCAGTCAAAATACTCTTCTTTACGGTAAGGGATATTATTTGTTGTACTCGTTCAGGGTATTCCTTCTTTCTTATTGGTGAAATTCTTTTGTTATTCCATTCTTTATTATTACATTGGAATAACTTTGTATCTGCTTAGAGATACCTATACTTGGTGAATTTCTTACATTATTCCATTATTTATTATTACATTGGAACATCACACATGCATGCGTGCGTTTATGCATGACACGGTTCCGTTGTTTATTATTCATTAGAACATCACATGCGTGCGTTTACGCAAGATCACGCGTGATCTGGTTCCATTATTTATTATTACATTGGAATATCCCGTCATGCGCGTTCTGCGCATGACTGGTTCCATTATTTATTATTACGTTAGAATATCCTCGTCAATACGTTTACGCATGACTTCGGTTTCTATTATTTATTATTACATTGGAATAACACATGCATGCGATTACTATCGCATGCACAGGTGATTTCTTTTGTTATTCCATTCTTTATTATACTCGGTTGGTTAAAGTTTTGACTTCTATACTCCATGAAATTAGTGGAATATCCTTGATATTTGCGTTTCATCCAGTATCTTTTCATAGAAATATTCTTCTGAGCATTTTTGAGTGTTACTCTATAAAGAAGTATCATGTTGAAAATTTGGACATTATTAGTTCCTGGATAAATTAATTCTTGAACTTGTTTTATTGAATTCTTATATCATTGTTATCATCCTTATGTTTATATTATGTTGAAAGTCATCTGTGGCCTGTAGTGCATAGATGGACTTGGTATGATTATGACCAGGGATTATTCGGTGTAATCATGACTGTAATGTTACAAATGATGTGGAAAAAGTCCTCATTTACCTGTAGTGCATTGATGGACAATTGTTGGCATGATCATGACCATTGATGAATACACGAATATCCTTGGTTGTGGTGCATGGATAATTTGTGGTTGTGATACTAATGAATATCCTTGGCCGTAGTGCAGGGATGATGTGAATTATTTATTAAGCTGAGTCTCAGCGATAAAAGTCATGAAAAACCTTTTAAATCATAGAAGATAGAAGATTTTATTCTCTACTTGACTCTTCTAATGGATTGCTTGTTCCACTGCAGTTAAACTTGATGTTTGTTATATTTTATCAGTTTAACACTGTTGAAGGCTAATGATAATTTATTCTGCATTATCTTAGTCTTAATATTTCTTACTGGGCTAGTTGAGCTCACCCTTTTGCTTTCATTGTTCTCTTCAGGAAATGAGAAGCAGAGACTAGTGGGGGAACAGAGTGATGATCCAGATAATAGCATTAGTAGTCCTCACTATTATATGAAATAGTGTGATAATAAATGTAATGAGGACCCCATTGAGTTTGTATATTGTCTAGATGACAATACTTGTATTAAAACTCACAGCATATGTTTAGTCGTATTTTACATGACATGTGTATATAATTAAGTTGTATTTGAATTTTGTACCATGTTTTTGGCGACTCAGAATAGGTGATGTATACCGATTTTGGGGCCGTCACACAGTTGGTATCAAAGCTTAGGGATATGATCCCTGGCTAAGATGTGAGAATAGAACTAGGAGGGGAGAGACGGGGAATTCCTTCGCTAGTATGACCTACCTAAGTTTATTTGGTATTTAATTGGTCGGTCAGAATATAGGGATAATATGTTACATGTCAATTAACCTTTATTTTGTGGCAGTATCTGAAAATGACATCCGAGAATGTTGAGAATAGCAATGGAGCACAGGCGACCGTTGATTCACCACATATCAATAATCAGGATAATGTGCATCAGGAAGGCGACAATCCTCATGCAAACAACAACACTGACCAAATGATGAATGATGGAATGTTCAGAGGCTTTATGCAATTCATGCAACAACAGACGAGAGCGGCTCCTGTCCAAAATATAGGTGGAAACACTGGAAACTCTCGGATGGTCACCGCTAAACAGTTCAAGGAGCTGGGACCACCGGAGTTTATTGGAGAGCCAAAACCACTTAAGGCGGAAGCATGGATAAAGCAGATCACCAAGATATTTGATGTCTTGGGATGTTCTGAGGAGCAAAAGGTTCCCTTTGCCGCCTTTATGTTGCGAGGAGATGTAGATTACTGGTGGGAATCGGTAAAGCGTATTCAACTGCCGCCATGATCAAGATGTCTTGGGAGAAGTTCCAAGAACTATTCAACGACAAGTACTTTTCCCAAAAGTATTAAATCACATAAAAGAGGCGAGAGTTCATCAAGTTGGAGAATAATAATATGGCCAGTGTCGCAATCGAAGCTAAGTTTGCGAGTTGTCTCGGTTTTGCGTCCCACTTAGTGGATAATGAAGAGAGAGAATGACGTGAATGTTTTTAAGAGGTTTAAAAGCGGGAGATACGTCAACATCTTATTTCTCATAAAGCGTGTTTGTATTTAGATGTTGTAAATAGGGCTCGATTAGTAGAAGCGCGATAACGAGTCAACGCAACCAAAAGAAGCGGTAAACAAAATGATAATACCAGTGAGAGCGATCATCGAAGCGGTGACAACAAGCGTGGAGGGAATCAACGGGCGAAATGGTAACCACTTGGTGGTAATCGGGCCAAAACAATAAGAATGGACATTTAAAGAAGAGGAGATTCAACAATGATGGAAAGACGTCGTCGACTGACACCCGTTGTTAAGGAAGGAGAACGACCACCTATCATATGCTTCAAATGCGGAGGGAGGGACACATCGGTCAAACTGCGCGATGCATCCAAAGCATATTATAATTATGGAAGAAAGGTCACTTAGCCCGATTTTATCGTTCACCAGAAGACAAGTTCAATGCTAGGATGGAGGCACCAAACACCGTCCCCGAAAAAGTCAAAGCCAGATGGTCAAGGGATAGCGTTTGTTGTGACCTCCCGAAAGCAAGGAACCCGAATGAGGTCATCACGGGTAAGCTTATCATAAACTCTAGCGAAGTCTATACTTTATTTGATCTGGGTTCTACCCATTCTTTTATTTCTCCTACTTGTGCTCAACGATTAAATTTGACTCGGAGAAATTAGACTTTGACTTATCTGTGGAAACTCCGTTGGGAGAAACTTTCATTACATCCACTTTGTTTATAAGTCTTGTTTGGTTCAAATCGGTACCCTCACATTACACCATCGATCTTATTTCATTGAAAATACTTGCATTTGATGTGATTCTAGGATTGATTGGTTAACTACTCAACATGCTAAAATTGATTGTTTTCGTAAGGTTGTTAGCTTTCATATTCCTAATCAACCTGTTATGCGAATTCAAGCTACCAAACCATTAAAATCAATCACGGTCATCTCAAGCCATAAAGCTATTCTTTTATTGAAAAATGAATGTCAAGCTTTCCTAGCTCATGTCACGGATCTAAACAAAAATACGTCAGTTTTGAATGATATTTCTATTGTTAATAAATTCCACGACGTATTCCTCAAAGAACTTCTGCCTACTACCCGGGCGTGAAATTGAATTTTGTATCGACCTTGAACCCGGTACAAAACCCATTTCCAAAGCCCCATATCGAATGGCTCCTATTGAACTTCAGAGTTAAAGACCCAATTACAAGAATTGTTAGACATTGGTTTCATTCGTCCTAGTACGTCTCCTTGGGGTGCTCCTGTTATATTCGTGAAGAAGAAAGATGGGAGTATGCGACTTTGTATTGATTATCGGGAGTTGAATCAATGCACCATCAAAATATAGGTACCCATTGCCACGTATTGATGACTGTTTTGACCCGATTGCAAGGAGCCAAATTCTTTTCAAAGATTGATCTTCATTTCGGATATCACCAATTGAAGATTAGAACCGATGACATTCCAAAGACGGCTTTTAGAACTCGGTACGGGCATTATGAATTCCTAGTCATGTCCTTTGGATTGACTAATGCTCCTACTGCCTTCATGGATATGATGAACCGAGTATTCAAGGAATATTTGGAACACTTTGTGGTCGTCTTTATTGATGACATCCTTATTTATTCCAAAAGCCGTGAAGATCATGAGCAACATTTGAGGCTGACACTCCAAAAGCTTCGTGAATACAAGCTTTATGCCAAGTTAAAGAAATGTGAGTTCTGGCTTGAGAAAGTAGTATTCCTTGGGCATGTATTATCAAGTAATGGAATATCTGTTGACCCGGCAATGAATGAAGCAATTCAAAGCTGGGAGCAACCTAAATCAGAGACCGAAGTACGTAGATTTCTCGGCTTAGCTGGTTATTATCGGAGATTCGTGGAAGGATTTTCTCGAATAGCTACTCCATTAACTCAGCTGACTCAGAAAAATACAAAGTTCGGTTGGAGCGAAGAATGTGAGAAGAGTTTTCAAGAACTCAAGAGGAGACTCATTTCAGCACCTGTTCTGACAATACCATCTGGCTCGGAGGGATTTGTCATCTACAGTGATGCTTCGGGCAAAGGGTTGGGATGTGTTCTCATGCAACATGGGAAAGTCATAGCCTATGCCTCAAGACAACTCAAAGAATATGAGAGGAATTATCCTACTCATGATCTAGAGTTAGCAGATGTTGTCTTCGCACTTAAAATTTGGAGGCATTACTTGTATGGGGAGAAGGTGGAGATCTTTATGGATCATAAAAGCCTCAAATATTTCTTCACTCAAAAGGAACTCAACATGCGACAATGACGTTGGCTTGAACTGTTGAAAGATTATGATCATACCATCCAATACCATCCTGGAAAAGCGAACGTGGTAGCTGACGCATTGAGTAGAAGATCATATGCAAGTACGAGTGCGATATTATCAACACAAAGGCCCATTTTGTGTGACTTGCAAAGGATGGATATAAAGTTAAAGACTCCAGGGACTCATGTGATAATGGCGAATATACGAGTAGAACCGACTTTAATTGATAAAGTTAAAATTTGCTCAAGCTACGACACTGGAGTCGATGCGTATGAGGAAGAAAGTGCAAGAAGGTGCTATCTTAGGAAGCAAGAATCGATGAAGAAGGAATACTTGAGTCAACTCCGGACTTTGTGTTCCTAACGATCACGATTTAAAGTATAAAATCATGATGGAGGCGCATGACACACCATTTGCAATCCATCTCAGGAGTACCAAAATGTATCATGATATTCGTCATACATTTTGGTGGAGCAATATAAAGAGAGAGATATCGTTGTTTATCTCAAGGTGTCTAACTTGTCAACGAGTTAAAGCGAGATATCAAGTACCAAAAGGTCCATTGCAACCACTTGAAATTCCGAATGGAAGTGGGAGCACATTACCATGGATTTCGTTCTTGATCTTCTTAAGGTTTCTCAAGGCATAGATGCAATTTGGGTCATTGTTGATAGATTGACCAAGTCTGCTCATTTCTTACCTATACGAAAACTTATACACTTGAACGTCTTGCTTTCAGTATGTACATAAACGAGATTGTAAGATCGCATGGTATGCCAATATCCATAGTTTACGATCGAGACCCAAGATTCACTTCAAAATTTTGGGTTAGTTTGCAAAAAACTATGGGCGCGGATTTGATTTAGCTCGGCATATCATCCTCGAGAGATTTGACGATCGGAGAGGACCATTCAAACTCTTGAAGATCTATTAAGACTCTGTGTCCTTGACTTCAAGGAAAGTTGGGATAAGTTCCTACCATTGATGGAGTTTTCCTACAACAACAGTTATCAACCAAGTATTGACATGACTCCATTTGAGGCGTTGTATGGAAGAAAGTGTCGTTCTCCAATATGCTGGGATGAGGTGGGTGAAACAACGTTGTTGGGACCGGAGTTGGTACATAAGACTACGGAAAAGATTTAAACAATCCGACAACGTATAGAAATCTCACAATATCGACAAAATAGTTATGCTGATCTTCATCGAAAGGACGTGGAATTCGATATAGGAGATCATGTGTTGTTACGTGTTGCTCCATGGAAAGGAGTTATGAGATTTGGAAAGAGAGGAAAGCTCAATCCTCAATTCATCGGCCCATTTTTAATCCTCGATTGAGTAGGAACTGTGGCCTATAGACTCGCTTTACCGCCAAGTATGTCTCGTGTTTATAACGTTTTTCACATATCCATGTTACGTAAATATGTGGAAGACCTGAACCACATTGTTGAGTTAGAACCGAATGAAATAGCGGAAGATTTGACGTATGAAGAGGTTCCTGTTCAAATCTCAGATAAGAAGGAACATATTCTACGCTCCAAGGTTATACCTCAAGTCAAAGTTTTGTGGAGAAACCACGATGTTGAGGAAATGACTTGGGAGTTAGAATCTGAAATGAAATCAAGGTATCCTTACCTCTTGACATACCAGTGCGTACCCTAATTTCAAGGCGAAATTTCATAAGAAGGGAGGTTGTAAGACCCCTTTTTATGAATAAAGATGAATTTTCTATAAATATCATTTTTGAATATTATGGAATGAATTTGATATAATGTTATAGTTGTGGGTAATATTTATAAATTTTTTTAAAAGTACATGCAAGTTGTTATATAATATTCGATTGGTGGGGAATATTCGCTTTTAACAGGGAATATTAAATACAATGGCACAATCATTGGTGGACTCCATAAACGAAATTATTATTTCGGATTGAAAAAAACGACAAAAATACTTTATGAAAATAACGGCGGAAGTTTTACTGTTAACTATTGAAACACCGGTGTTAAAAAAATACGATGTCTGGCGTAGTTGCATAATAACACGTGGTATTGATTATTGATGCTTACGTGAGAAGTCACTCGGTTTTGTTCAATTATTGTTACAATAATTCTTTGCGTAAGATATCTCACGTTATTTGATTCAATTATTGTCAATATTTTATAATCAATAATTGAGATGACAAAGTTATTAATATTATTATTTGCAATATTAACGATGTCTAGAAGTTACATCAAGGAGAGGTTTGGTCACCTAATTTAGCGCCAATTGGGAGAAATCCTTATTGAAAAGCCCCTCTTTCACAGGAGCGACTCAGTCGATTAATATTGTGAATTATAATAATGATGATGAGTTTTGTTTTATTAGTATTATTAATGTAATAAAAGCGAAAAAGTTTTTATATAAAATGTAATACTTTTTTAAGTTATTCATTTTATTAGACTATATAGTAAAATCTTTTTATATAAAAAATGAAATACTTTTATAAAGTTATACTTTTTTATTAGACAATAATTAGAATATATAATATTTTATTATGCATAGTGTTTTCATAGTGCTGCTGCGTAGTGTTTTGCATAGTAAAATCTTTTTTTATATATAAAACATAATACTTTTATAAAGTTATTAGTTTTATTAGATTATAAATAGAATATATATATATTTTATTGTAAACCAATCTGACCGTAGATCTTCTAAAAGTAAATCAATATGGACCGTTCATGAATTAGTTACTATCTTGGTCCATTCTTACATAAATAGAAGCTCATTCCTTCATTATTTCTTACGAATTCATTGAAACTCTAGAGAGAAAACTATAGAGAGTTCTTCTTTTCTATAATCTTGGCGTATTTCTTTAGAGTTTAAGAAAGGTTTGAAGCGTAGTACAAGTTTTCTTTGAGTATATCCTTGCCTACACCAATTGAAATACTCTTCTTTACTACGGTAAGGGATATTATTTGTTGTACTTGTTCAAAGGTATTCCTTCTTTCTTATCATGAAATTCTTTTGTTATTCCATTCTTTATTATTACATTGGAATAACTCATATATCGCGAGGATACCCTATACTTGGTGAAATTCTTTTGTTATTCCATTATTTATTATTACATTTGGAACATCCATGCAATGCGTTTACATGACTTTTTCGTTGTTTATTATTACATTTGGAACATCACGTCTGTATGCGTTTACGCATGACATGGTTTCTTTGTTTATTATTACTGTTGGAACATCACATCTGCATGCGTTTTCTGGCATGACTGGTTCCATTATTTATTATTCTATTGAATATATCACATGGCCGATTACGTGTCGTTTTTACGCATGACTTGGTTCCATTATTTATTATTACATTGGAATAACTTGTATGCATGCTATCATCATCGCATGCACGTGATTTCTTTTGTTATTCCATTCTTTATTATACTCGGTTGGTTAAAGTTTTGACTTCTATACTCCATGAAATTAGTGGAATATCCTTGATATTTGCGCTTCATCGATATCTTTTCATGGAAATATTCTTACGAGCATTCTTGAGTGTTACTCTCTACAAAGAAGTATCATGTTGACAATTTGGACATTATTAGTTCCTGGATAAATTAATTCTTGAACTTGTTTTATTGAATTCTTATATCATTGTCATCATCCTCATGTTTATATTATGTTGAAAGTCATCTGTGGCCTGTAGTGCATAGATGGACTTGGTATGATTATGACCAGGGATTATTTGGTGTAATCATGATCGTAATGTTACAAATGATGTGGAAAAAGTCCTCATTGACCCGTAGTGCATTGATGGACAGTTGTTGGCATGATCATGACCATTGATGAATACACGAATATCCTTGGCTGTGGTGCATGGATAATTTGTTGTTGTGATACTAATGAATATCCTTGGCCGTAGTGCAGGGATGATGTGGATTATTTATTAAAATTTGAGTCTCAAATATAAAAGTCATGAAAAACCTTTTAAATCATAGAAGATAGTAGATTTATTCTCTACTTGACTCTTCTAATGGATTGCTTGTTTCGTTGCAGTTAAACTTGATGCTTGTTATATTTTATCAGTTTAATACTGTTGAAGGCTAATGATAATTTATTCTGCGTTATCTTAGTCATAATATTTCTTACTGGGCTAGTTGAGCTCACCTTTTGCTTTCATTGTTCTCTTGAAAATGAGAACGTGGCGAGGGGACTAGTCGAGGAGCAGAGTGATGGTCCAGATAATAGCATTAGTAGTCCTCATTATTATATGAAATAATGTGATAATAAATGTAATGAGGACCCCATTGAGTTTGTATATTGTCTAGATGACAATATTTGTATTAAAACTCACAGCATATGTTTAGTCGTATTTTACACGACTGTTGTATAATTAAGTTGTATTTGAATTTTGTACCATGTATTTGACGACTCAGAATAGGTGATGTATACCGATTTTGGGGGCGTCACAGTTGTCGTACTTTGCACGACAGTTATACAGAAAATGATGTTTGTATTTGAATTCTGTACCATGTATTTGGCGACTCAGAATGAGTTGTGTGGCCATATTTTGGAGGTGTCACAGCCTCAATTACTTTTAAAGTTGAAATTATTAATTTTCTATGATGACTGTCTCATGTATAATATTTCTTTACCCATTTTAGGTTTAATGGGCCCGAGATAGCATCTGATCCCACACGAGATATTTTGCAATATCTTCTTTCGGAGATCTCTCGCACCCTATACGCCCTTGCGTATGCTTTTCATGTTAGTCTAACTTATCTACTAAACATTGATTTATGTTAAGTATTTTACATTCGTAATGTTCGTCTTTTTATTAGGATTAAAACATTACACAAGGTTATAAACACATGTCATGGCATTACAACATATGCGTTAAATCAGACGGATTGCTGTCACGAACACCCAACATCGCATGACCAACCAACTTGGATAGCCCCCAGAACCTCTGGACCCTTGGCACTGCCGCACCATGAATATGCCTAGGAGTGGCGTTGTCGTGTCAACCCTCCAGCGACAGTTTCCAGTTTTGCCAGTTTGGTTGGACCTACTTCGCTGCTTCATAACTTCATCATCCGATATCATAATGAGTCCGTTCTTGAGCCATTTTTTTGCTCGTAACATCCTCCGCAAATCCCCCTAGATGGAATAATTTTTTTGATTCTCTAACAAGCCTAAAAATTGGCTCAAAAATCCTTCGTGAACTAGTTTTTCGACTTAACATTCATAATGTCAGATTTTCAAATTATCGTAACTTACTCATCCGAAGTCAAAATGAGCTCGTTCTTGAGCCTACAACTCCCTTATACTACACTCTACAAAACCCCCAGAAAACATATTTCTTCCAGAAGCATTAATTCACCATAAACTTTGCCCGAAAGCGTACCAAGCTAGGTTTTTTTTTTGTCTTTTAACATCTTTTACTAAAATTCTCGCCATAATTTCGTTATAACATATTTTTACCCCGTTCCATTGGAACATTTCCGTAACTTACATATATATATATTTCCTTCTTTTCGGATTTTAAATATTGGCTTACGAAAATGACTTACATTAGTCTGATAAACAATAAATAACATGTTTTTCATACTTTCTTGAAATTATTTATGGTTTTAATCTTTTAATTCCATTGGATTTGTCACTATTACCTCTTTTTGAATTTACTAATATGGATGGAAAGAAAAAATTTGAATTTGTTAAGTAGATACATAAGAAGGCGAGACTCAACATTGAAAGGAGCACGGAACAATATACTAAGCAGGCCAATAAGGGTTGTCATTAAGTCATATTTGAACCATGAGATTGGGTATGGTTGAATATGCAGAAAGAGCATTTTCCAACTCAAAGACCTTCGAAAATTGCTTCCTAAGGAGATGGTCCATTCCAGGTTCTAGAGCACATTAATGACAATACCTTTAAACTGAATTTGCTGGGTGAGTATAATGTGAGTGCAATATTCAATGTTTTTTATCCGAGATTGTTTGATGTAGCCATGTAGGTGATGATTCGAGGGAAAATACTTTTCATGAAATGTCCAATTAGGTTTTGCGCCCACGTGGCAGAAAGATGGCACTAATTCTTACCGACCCGTTTCAGCCGTACGGGCAATAACTAATTCTTACTGACCCGTCACCAATCAAATATAGCTTACTTACCCTCCCTCCCTCCCTCCCTCCCTCTTTCTTGAAGAATACTGAAAAGAAGAACGACATAATCTCGTCAGTTCATATGTGTTTAAGGTATTTCTATTATTTAAAACTCTAGAAAACTTCTGTTCAATTTCGTTTTTTGTAGCCAAGTGAAATTAATCAAATAGAAACTATAAAGAGAAATTGAAAAAAGTTTCGGATCTTAATCTATGTTCTGTATTGATGATGAACTAGTATCCAAAAAGTGGAATTGTAATTCTGTATGGGAAGATTTAAAACATTCATATTTAACAAATGATTTTAAATTAAACTGGGTTTGCAGTATTTTCATGATTTGATATTTTTGTGTGTGTATGTTTTGGGCAAAATATTGATGTTCATATCTAATAATTGACAAGGTTTAACTGGTACGAGTTCATTCTACAGAGCTCTCTTTCATCTTTATTTACTATGGGTGATAGTCAGTACTCTTTCTCTCTCACTACTTTCAGGTATTGACTCACTGCCCATCTTGTAATTCATATTTTATGTGTTTTTTCCTTATCTGTCTCGGTGTCTGGGAAATTTCATATATTCATTTATTTGTTCCACCATATTTTACTAGTATAATTATTTGTATTAATTATGTGTGTTTTTTTATAATACTAATTTTACTGATTTCTTAGTATGATTTGCTTTGATAGCCCTTCTGGGAAGCTTGTTCAGATTGAACATGCATTAACAGCTGTAGGATCTGGCCAAACATCTTTAGGGATCAAAGGTAATTCCATGATTCACCTTCTATCTGTAATTCTTTCATGTGTTTATGAACCATTGTTTGGATTCGATAGATGTAAAGTTTATACCAAAATTTGAGATGTAAGTTACATCTTTTATGAAAAGTGATAGTATATATGAATGTACATACAAACATATATATATATATATATATATATATATATAATAGTTTCTTTAATATTATGTTTGTCCCAGAACCAGTTTTATATGATGTCCTGTTCTGTAGCCTGTCACTGAATTTGTGATATAGTTTGGTCATTGGTGAACCTGGAGTCTCCAACTATGTTATAATACACTCCTTAATGTTATAGAAGTATACATCTTGATCAAAATTTTATGTGAAAAACAGATGATTGAATGTAAAGTAGTTTAAGAGTGGTTCATCTGTTAAATTTATATACGCATTCTACCTTATTGAGGGAGGACCTCCGTTTGTAAGATTGTTGCACCAATTCCTTATCACATGACAAATGCCTTGTACAATGTTAGACTTTATTTTCATTATCAATTTTCTTTTTCCTGAATTCCACTTTGACGCCTGTTCTAAGGCTTTTAAACCCAAGATATGGACCTACTTTCTACTTTTAAGTATCTAATTGAGGGTAGTTTGTTTGAGAACAAAATTCTTTGAGTAATGCTCAAGTGGGCCTAGTTTTTCAAAAAAGAAAAGGCTCAACTGAATGAAGAAACATAGCATGTGTCATTCATCTAGTGTATATATGTTCAATAGCATAACTCAATCCTCAGAGAAGAAGAAGCCAAGATGTGTATCATTACACTTAATTAGAAATGAATGCTTTACATAACTTCATACATTTCTAATTGAAAATAAAAGTATGCACGTTGTTTATATCTCCCAGAATGCAGCTATCTTATTCTATACAAAGTATAAAAATCATTTATCGTCATTATTATTTTGCTGTTGATGTAATTTGTAGTTATATTTTATATTGTTATTGCAATTGCTCACATGTTCACCTGGTGCGTGCAGCTGCTAATGGTGTTGTTATTGCGACAGAAAAGAAGTTACCATCTATATTGGTCGATGAAACATCTGTGAGTTCATTTCTCTGGCCACAATTATAGTTTACCTGGTCTAATGTGTAGCAAACGTGTGGTAATTTTTATTTGTTTGAAAACATCGCTTCAGTAGTTATTTTATCTATGCTGATAATCTTGCTATGTGGGCTTCAATTTTATTAGTATATATACCTAAGATGGCAGATTCATTCATCAATCTGGTCTTGTTGTGAATATGTTATTTGCTAAGGAAGATCTTTGATTTCACCACGGGTCCACAAAGTCCCTAGTCCTAAGTGCTTCTGCTTTCTAATTGGAGAAACATGTGTACTTTCTTTTAGTGATGTTAAGACACATCCCACTTTACCACTGCTGCCATGGTTTAACCTTGGTGAATGCAACCTTCTTGTTCAAGGGGAAGGTGATGTTGATTCTCGTGGAATGCACTATATAGACTCTGGTATTTTAAAGATCTCCAGGTTATGATCAATAACACCAATATCTGTACACAGTTAAATTGGTCTCTATTTTGGCTGATAGTAGGTTATTGGCGATTTCCATTGTTAGAATTTCAGGAGTGAGACTTAATCATGCGGTGTTATAAGGACCATGAGTTGCTCTGTGACTCTGTCACCAATTTATTAGGCACTAACTCTAGACAAATATGACCCAAGTAAATGTCTTATTCTTATTACTCTGTTAATTCTCCAAAGGAGAGAATCATATACTATTTTCATCAAACAAGTCGAACAATATTTTACAATCATTATTAGTAAAAGAAATATCAGATTTACGATTTTAATGTCGTGTTATCCTTTTCAAAGGAAGTAAAAGAGTTCTTGGTCTGACGACCATCTTATTACAAATGACCATTATGTCGTTTCAAAAATATCCGTCGGAACTCGGATATTTTCGAGGGACTTATCTTCGACAGATTATTCTGTCAGAAATATGATAATATCGACGGAATATCGTCCGTCGAGAATAATTTCGTCGAAATTAGCCATTTTTCTTGTAGTGACGTATTGAAGAATCCAATAAGGATAAAGGAAGGAAAACGAGGAAGGGACAGAAGATCTTGTAAGAACTTAATATTACTATGTAATATGTAATATTATGACATTATGAATATGTAATGGTTACAGAATCTGGGATTGAACGGATATGATGTAATAATATAGTAATTACATTCGTGTCATTAAGCTTATACAACTAGATTTATGTGGATGTTGTAGTACCATGTAGCACCAAACTCAGGGTTAAAGGTACCCAGATTTGGGGGCGTCACAACACGCCCTTGCGTATGCTTGGCATGTTAGTCTAACGTGTCTACTAAACATTGATTTATGTTAATTATTTTACATTCGTAATGTTCGTCTTTTTATTAGGATTAAAACATTACACAAGGTTATAAACACATGTCATGGCATTACAACATCTGCACGTTTGTACGCCCGGATTGCCTATGCGAACGCCCAACTTCGCACGACCAACCAACTTGGACAGCCCCAGAACCTCTGGACCCTTGGCACTGCCGCATCATGAATATGCCTACGAGTGGCGCTGTCGCGCCAACCCACCAGAGACAGTTTCCAGCATTGCCGAAATTTCTAGCTTTGGCAGTTTGGTCGGACCTACTTCGCTGCTTCATAACTTCATCATCCGATATCAGAATGAGTCCCGTTCTTGAGCCATTTTCTTGCTCGTAACATCCTCCACAAATTCCCCTAGATGGAATAATTTTTTTGATTCTCTAACAAGACTAAAAATTGGCTCAAAAATCCTTCGTGAACTTTCAAATTATCGTAACTTACTCATCCGAAGTCAGAATGAGCTCGTTCTTGAGCCTACGGCTCCCTTATACTACACTCTACAAAACCCCCAGAAAACATAATTCTTCCAGAAGCGTTAATTAACCATAAACTTTACCCGAAAGCGTACGTAGCTAGGTTTTTTTGTATTTTAACATCTTTTACTAAAATTCTCGCCATAATTTCGTTATAACATATTTTTACTCCGTTCCATTGGAACATTTCTGTAACTTACATATGTATATTTCCTTGTTTTCGGATTTTAAATATTGGCTTACGAAAATGACTTACACTAGTCTGATAAACAATAATTAACACATTTTTCATACTTTCTTGATTTGGTTTGTTACTTTAATTTTGTTTTCAGTTTTCATACATATTACTGGTGATATTTAGTCCTCTAATATCATCATCCTTATTTCTTCAGATCCTTCATGATCCAGAACCACAACCAACAACAAAGCAATACATAAATATACATAAAGCTTTAAAGAGATTGATTCTAGGGTTTTACCTTCTTTGTTCTTGCTTCTTGATCTTAATTAGCTTACGAAGTGGCTAGCTCTCTTTCTCTCTCTCTCTCTCTCTCAATATGAGTATAGTTTCTTTTCTTGCTTTGGTGAATTAGTTAAAATTATGAAGAGAATGGCTTGCTATTTATAAGTAAACCAAGAGTTGGGGTATAAAGGTCATCTTACTAACTCTCCTAAGTTAACTTAACCATGATTTGTTGGTAGGGGATGGGATGGCATGCTTGTTTAGCACCTTCTCCTCTTTGATTGGTCCATTTTCCTTCCCTTGGATTGAGTTACTACTTAGTTAGTTTAGCTAGGTTTTCTTTCCCTAGTTTGGTTACTCCAACTAGTTAGTTAGCCGTAATTGTTTACTTTGACTTTTTCGTATTTCTACCGTATAATTTTGTATTATATTAGGTTAACTTTCGTAATTCGTTCGATTAGCCGAAAACTGAATTTTTCTTTCGTAAATTTTATATTATGAAATGTCAAATATACACATACTTGCCTCCATTTATTTCAGGATTCATTCAAGAAGTGAGTACTTTGACTCTTAGATCGAGCACAACTTATATAATAATATAACAATTACTACAGATTTAAATCCACAATTTCGACATATCTTCAAAATCAAATGTCTCACCAGAGAGGGATACTACTAAGTCATGAGAATTGTGTTAGATATTAATTACTTGAACATAAAATTCTAGTCATGCTCACATAATATAAGGGCATATTATATCTATTATATCTATAACATTATAACACTCCAATATTTACCTAGGAGCTATATATTTCTTACATTTTCAACACAATACTAATAGTCGGATTCTGATTTTAAATAGTTTGTTTTGAGGCAGCCATATAAAAATGAGTTGTATTTATAAAATTAGAGAGTTGAAATTGTATAATATTCTATAATATATATACTTCAACTCTCTAACATACCAATGCAACTAATTTTTATAGAATAGCGGATTACCCAAAACGAACTGTATGAAACCAAAGCCCTAATAGTCATATATAGGTCTCCATAAGTCCTATAACAAGTTGATAATTAGGTCTTTGGGAGTACGAAAACGGGGGAATTTTTTCTTTGGACCCCTCCTCCATTTTCCCTCCTCCCTTTAGCAGCAGAAATCACACTAGTTCTGCTAGGTTTTGGTGAAATTGGCCACTGCCCACAAGTGATAGCCATGTCCCTTAGCTGCTGCAATCCTTCAAGAGTTTTAATAATAGCCAGCATTCTCGGCCTGCCTTTAGGATTCAAACTAACGCATTGTAGTGCTAAAAGGGCCATTTCTTTCGCTCCTTTAACCGAGTACTGCCCTGCAAGTCTAGGGTCCATGATGCAGCGTAACCTTTGGCTACTAGTCAAGTAAGGTTTTGCCCAATCAACTAGGTTTTGGTCGGTTTTCGCCCTTGTTTTATCCATGGCTCTTCTTCCTGTTAGTAGCTCTAGCAGAACAACCCCAAAGCTATAAATATCACTCTTTGTGGTTAAATGCCCTACGTAAAAATGAATAAATCAGTTATTTGCAGTGTAAATCATTCTCATATAACCATGCAGTAAATTAAGAATACATTTTGATTAGCGCTACATTGTTTATGCATGGTAATTTGAAATTGTTATCACACTCACACGCACAAAAAGCGCGAATCCTAAATTTGAAATCAGGAAAAAATTATTTAATTTTAATATAAAGAGCTATAAAAATTGTAAATTATATAAAAAGTAGTACTAATATTTAAGATTTCAAATTAACTTCAAAAAAGTCAAAATGTGTTTGTAATTTAAAAACCCAGTATATATACTCGATCAAGATTTGCAAAAGAAAATTATTATTATTAGTATACTAGACATCTAAATGTGACCTTAGATTTATCAAATCCTTGAGTGGCTTCTTGATTTGGTCAAGCTTGGGTGATAATATTTTACCAAATAAAAAGTTGACTAATAGGCTTGTGGTTAAAAGAAGTACCTGTGCTGACATATTCAGGAGCTGCATATCCATAAGTACCCATTACTCGAGTAGTGACATGCGTGTTTGATCCTTCAGGGCCCATAGTTGCGAGTCCGAAATCTGATAACTTGGCATTAAACTCCTGCGAATGAAAATTTGAAAATTATTTGAAATCGCTCTAGCATTTCATTTAAACTTAATGCCCGTGAATTTCTATAAATAGAACTCGTGCTCACTAGATTTTTAGTTTTTTTATATATTAATTTAACATTTCAATTAACAAATGGATACTGATGACAAGAATGCATACAGAATCTAGCAGGATATTTGAAGTCTTGAAGTCGCGGTATATGACAGGCTTCTCAGCACAATGCAAGAAGGCGAGGCCTTTGGCTGCGCCGATGGCAATCTTCAATCTTGTACCCCATGCTAAAGAAACAGAGATCCCTGCAGTACAGTGATGGCAATAAAACCAAAACAGGTAGATTATTGTGTTTAATTCCTTGAAAATAATCGATCAAATTACTTACTCTTAAACAAATGATTTTCCAAACTTCCCCTAGGCATGAACTCGTATACGAGGAGTCGTTCTTCATCTTCACAGCAATATCCGATCAATTTAACCAAGTTTTGGTGCCTAAGCTGCCCGAGAAATATCACTTCCGCCTTCAAGGGAAAAAAAGGAGTGGAAGAATTAATCATTCACAATTAATTCCTTAATTGTAATTTTTTTGAATATTTAAGAAAACATGTTGCCATAATTAACCATGTATATGTCTGATATAGCCCATATGTGAAATTCTGTGTGGCGGTTGTATGTGATAGTAGATTTATTTAATAAAATAATTGTAAGTTGTGCACATAAAATTCAAAGCATAACAATCTTACAAGCCATTCCCTATGCCCTTGTAGTCCTTCAATATCAAGCAGCTTAACAGCAACAGCTTGAGCCTTCAATCCCCCCCTTAAATTATCATCCACATACCCTTTATGAACTGTCCCAAATCCCCCTTCACCTAACAAAAAACTGCTCGAAAAATTCTGCGTTATGGCACGCAACTCGCTCAGCTGAAAATCATACAAATCCGGGCCAAAAGACTGCGCCAAATCCTCGTTAATCCGAGTCGACGACGAACGGCTAAGGTCGGATATCATCGAAATACGGCGAAACGAAGAGGGCAATGGGGCAACGTTCTTAGAGAAATCGGAGTGCGAGCTCCGACATCGGCTAAAATTGCCGAGAATTGTTTGTTCATCAGCTGAACAACAATTTGCTGTAAAGGGTGTCCAGGGCTTTGATTCTTTCATTGTTGGTAAGGGGGAATGAATATATGCGAAAGGAAATCCTTATATTATGTAAAAGCTAGGTAAAGATAAAGATGATGACACTCTTTGTCTAACTACTCCAACCACTCTACTAAATTGACTAGTACTCTGTTCTACTAATGGAGTAGTATTTTTTGTCATTTAGTTTGCTTGGGGATTGAAATTTCGGTTTGATTGGGAATATGTCATTGTCGATTGAACTCTACATGAATATGAACAGATTATTCCTGAAAGTCTTTATGGGATATGCATACAGTACAGATACAGGTGTATTGTATTGTATTGATCAATTTATTTTATTTTATTTTTGTCTGACAAACAACATCAATAATGGTGTTTAGGCTCACAATTGAAGAAGAAAAATCCCCTGTTTCTGATTTTCCTCTATCTTATTTCTTCCAGTTTCTTCTATTTCCTCCTCCAAGCTCAACAACTTCTTGATTATTATCCACAAGGAATAGGAATAGGAATAGGAATAGCCCAACCAACTTCTGTAAATCTCCCTCCATCGCCATCTCTTGCTATGGTCTGCCTGCTCAGGTAATCACATAATCGAATTAAAACAGAACATCTCAACAAACTCTGTCTCGGAATTTCTATGTTTTGGTCATATTTCGATCCCTTTAATCTTAAATGTATGTAATGTCTTTATGCAAAATCACTTCTACCTCCTAAAATGAGACTCTTATCAAGTACATACACCATTTTTTAGCATTTATTATTTTAGTATTAATTTTTTATTAAATAAAATTTTGCTTAAGCAAAAATTACTTATTCATTATCAACCATATTTATTGTTCTGCTACCATAATTTTTGTTCATAACAATATCAATTTTTTTTTTATATAAAAAAAGACCAAATGTCGGCTTTGGGTGGGGGTTGGGGGGTGGGGGGGGGGGGGGGTACCTTGGAAATGAAGCAACATGAAGCAACATTTTAAGTGTGATAGGTATAGAATAAGACACCAAATACTATAATCTTGGCATGGTGGCCAAATTGGAATTAACAATGTAGTGGGTAGAGTACCAAATGCAGCATGAGAAAGTCCCCACTTGGCCTGTTTTTTTAGCACTTTTTCAAAGTTAGGAAAACAAGAATATTATGTGTGTGACACAAGTATTATCCATTCTTATTCTATTCGATCGCATGACGAACAAATATAATTTTTCAAGAATATCTGTGATATGCAGCCGAGTTGCATTATATTGCATGGTTTATCAATAGATAATAAGTTATATAAGGGTGAACGGTAAAATTAGTGTTTTATATTATTTAATAGTAATATGTCATGTAAATAAATTTAGGAGAAAAAAATTAAATATTAAATGACATAAATAGTAACTATTGGTTATAATTATTAAACTCACATGTATAGTCAGTGGCGGAAGAAAGGTTTTATGTGAGAGATCAAATACATCAAGAAAAAAATTTATTTATCGACGCTGTTGTCTTCTTTCAACAGTTATTACTTAAGAGAGGAAGCAATCAGATCACGTAAGTCAGATAATTTGAAAACGTCTCAAAATTTGCTCGTTTTCAATTGTTGGAAAATATAATAATTCAATGTGTTTGTAAAAATTGTAGGAATATAGAAATGAGCATATTTGATTGAATCTCTTCACAAAGATTTCTTGATTACATATTAACTAAAGGTTAATTTGGAGTTTTTCCGGAGAAGAATGCATTTAAAAATTGAGATGCTTATTATATCACCCATTAATTTAATTAAAGGCTAATTTGGAGTTTCTAATGCATCAAATAAGAAAGAAATTGTGTTTTCATGCGACTTTTAATTGATTTTGACTATTGAGAGCATGTGCCTCATAATATTTAAAATTAAAAAATTATATTAATTTAGAGTTTAAAAATATCTTAATTTGATTTTAAAAAGTTCATAATAATTTTATATTGAACAAAACAAAATCGATTCTTTATATTTTTTATTTGCAAACATTTTGTCATTATTTAGACAATTCAAATTTACGTTTCTCACTCGCATTGAGATGTAGGACCTATAAGAAAAAAATTACAGAAAAGATATAAAATATATGTAAATATCATTTTTTCCCTCCAAACCTTAACCTTAGTACTAGCCTACCGTGACCCCCTGGTTCCGCCTCTGTGTATAGTGAAACATTCACTAATTATACATTATTTTATATTAAATTTTTTACAGCCATCTTTTATCACCCGTAGTAGTACTCATAAATCAAATCCTCTAAAAATGTATATGTTAGACCTCTAAAATAATTATATTAGAACTAAACTCTATTTACTAATGAACCGAGACTTAGATCAATATATATAAGTAAAATTAGATGATCAAACAAACATATAATACAAACCCAATGAGGCATGCCTACGTGATAGACTCCATCACACGCTTGCATAAGGTGGTCTAAATCGTTTTTAACAAAGGTATATGGTGAATTGGTCGCAACTCCTTAACCTCTCGCCTATATATAGACGGTAATCTTGATACAATTGCTCGCACTCGAAATTCTGCGTTGAATGGACGCCAACGACACCTTGACCTCTCGCTTATATTGAAGCGGTAATCTTGGTAATACGTACAATCCACGATTGATGCAGTAAAAGACGCCACATATAATTATGTATTGTTGTATGATAAGTCGAATTGGATCTCAAAGAAAAATTTAAAAAATAACTTAGAAATTCTTCAAAAAATCAAAAGTAAAGAATAATCTCACAAGAGTTGATAAAAATCTTAATATTATTGAATGTTGTTTGAATTACAATCATAAAGCTTATTTATAGTAGCTATAAAACCCTAGAATCCTTAAAAGAAATCAACAATTAATTTGGAATTAAAATATAATCTAAAGTATCCTAATTACAATAGAAATATGATAATATAATGAAAATATCGAGTTTAGGAAACAAATCTGAGTTCCAAACTGTCAAAAATGCATCTGCCTTGAAAAAAACGTCAATAAAATTTAGTTGAGTTCGCCTGGGCGAGCTCGTTTGGCTTGGTGAACTCGTAGGGGCGAAGACAAACAGAGAGCAGCCTCGTTAGCCTTGAGCTCGTGGTTTGCGGTAGCGAGTGCTGATAGAGCCGAGCCTCGTCGAGGGCGAAAGCTCTCGGCTTGATGTTGTTGGTTGATTTCACAATCAATAAAAACATACAAGTATGCACAATCAACAATTAATAAAGTGATAAGAAGAATATCGTCCCACGAGGAATTATTAATAAAAATTACTAAGCACTAACTCTTAACCAAATTAATTTTATTTAAACATATGATTTAAGATTTTAAATTAAAATAATTAATTAAATTAATACTAACTACCAGTAGTTGAAAATATTGTTATGCAGATTTAAGATCACAACTTCACTTATTGATTCACTTATATCAACACATTTCATATTAATTATGCTCACTATTCTGGACTGTTAATCATGAACTCACGAGTATTTATAACCATCTTTCGATGTATCACAAACATATCAATCCAAATCCACAGTTGATAGAATTAAATCAAACAACCTAATTAACTAATTAACTATATTCTTATGCGAATTACATTTAAAGAGGATTTAAAGCACAAATTCCCTTATAAAATTACATGCGGCGTAAATGTATATCCATATCCTAAACACAAATCACGAATTCCATCACCATACAGAAAACACAATCATATGTTATTATGATCATATCTAAATCTATACTTCATCTCCCGAATTCATATAGATTATCACGGTAATTTTTGATCAGACAATTAAACAATTATGCAAAAATCATAATAGACAATCCCATAATAATTAACAAAACTAACAAGGAAGCATATTAATAGAAGCTACACAATAAGATCCATTGTAATCTTAAAATAGAATTTAGTTCATAATTGAACTAAAATCCATAATCCACAATTGATAAACATTCAAAATATAAAGTAAAAGATAAAGAAGAGAATAGAATCTGTATATGCAATCCTTGAGTCTCTTCTTCAGCTTCTGATTTGAATTCTTCGTGTTCTCCCAATTGCTTCAAGCCTCCAAGTCTAAATCTCAAACTAGGGTTTTGAATGCTAAATCTAATGGAATATCTCATCTCATCTCATCTAAAGTCTTCTCCCTTTTATAGCTTTTGGTCCTCCTTAAGTCAACCCTCTTTCCAGTCCTTTTCTGAATAGAAATCCATTATTTTCCTTTTTTCTTTCCCAAACTCGGCCAACTGCTACTGTTGCCCAGCACCTCGACGCTAGGTTCCTTCCTTAACTGAGCGTCCCGGCGCTTCACTAGTGTGGAAAATTATAATTATGCCATCTGCTTTACCAGAAATCCCCATTTTGCCCCTACTTTACTCTAACTTACAAAATACAAACTAAACTAGTAATAACATCTTAACATACTTTAAAACATGCAAATAATTAAATTTTAAGATACCTAAATCATGGGTATATTACTCACTCATCACTTGATGAGCTCGCCGAGGCGAGCTCCCTGGTTTTACCAACTTTATGATTTTTCCTTCCTGGCTTGGAATATTGCTTGGATCAAGATCACTGCTTTGGTCCATTATTCCTATCATATTCACAAACTTATAATCCACCTCCATAGCTCTCAAACTCGTTCTTTTCTCATTCCAAGTTGTTTGAATAAGAACAAATAATACCTCCTTGAATCAATTAGCCCTAGCCTGCGCCACTTGTCCAAGTGGAACTTGCACCGGATTCGATCCATGACCTCTATTTGAATCCAAACTAGGAATGTCCTCATCATTCCTTTCCTCTTGAAAATAATTTTCCTTCAAATCATCACATACATCAAACGGACTCGGATCAGAAACATTGAATGTTGTACTCACATTATACTCACCCAGCAAATCCAATTTGTATGTATTGTCATTAATGCGCTCTAGAACTTGGAATGGACCATCTCCCCTAGCAAGCAATTTTCGAACGTCTTTGAGTTGGAAAATGCTCTTTCCGCATATGCAACCATACCCAATCGCATGGTTCAAACATGACTTAGTGTCAACCCTTATTGGCCTGCTTAGCATAATGTTCCATCTTCATTTCAATGTTGAGCCTCACCTTCTCATGTATCTGCTTAACAAACTCAATTTTTTTCCCATCCATATTAGTAAATTCAGAAACAGGTAATGACAACAAATCCAATGGAGTTAAAGGATTAAAACCATAAACAATTTCAAATGGTGAAAATTTAGTAGCAAAATAAACAGATCTATTATATGCAAACTCAATATGATGTAAACATTCTTCCCAATGTTGGATGTTCTTTTTAATGATAGCCCTTAACAATGCATATAATGTCCTATTAACTAACTCAGTTTGTGGATGACAAATAGTGAAAAATAACAATTTAGACCCAATTTACACCATAATGTCTTCCAAAAGTAACTTAAGAACTTGACATCTCTATCATAATCAATAGTTTTAAGCATACCATGCAAACGTACAATCTCCCTAAAAAACTAATCAGCAACATGGGATGCATCATCAATTTTGTGACATGGAATAAAATGTGTCATCTTTGAAAATATATCAACGACCACAAATATTGAATCATGACTCTGCTTAGACCTAGGTAAACCCAACCCATGAGGTTGAACACGAGATTTAGAATGACGACAAGTAATGCATCTGTCACATATTTTTTCTACATCTCGTTTCATATGAGGCCAATAAAAATATTCTTTCAAAAAGGCCAAAGTTTTATCAACACCAAAGTGTCCCATCAAACCACCCCCATGTGATTCTCTCACCAATAACTCATGTAAACAACATGCATATATATATAGTTTATTCTCACGAAACAAAAATCCATTATTTTTAAAGTATTTACCTACATCATTCTTTTCACATGTTTTAAACTCTTCATCGAAATCAAGGTCATTAACATATAAATATTTAATTTGCTCAAAACCCAACAATTTTGTATCAAGAGTATTTAACAACACGTACCTTCGCGAAATAACATCTGCAACGACATTTTTGTTGCCCCACTTATGTCGAATGACATATGGAAATGTCTCGATAAATTCCATCCATCGCGAATGTCTCTTGTTCAATTTATGTTGACCCTTTAATTATTTCAATGATCCGTGATTGGTATGAATCACAAATTGTTAGGGTTGTATATAGCGTGATCATGTAATCAAATCACATAAAAGGTGCGGAAGAGTAATAAAATTGAATTTAAAAATTTTCATACAAACCATTACCATGATCATACTATGGGATTAATTATCAGTCCAATAGAAAAGAGATGGAGATTAGATTCATACCCTTGTAAAAACCAGCTTCCCCAGGAACGAGTTCTCTTCCAATTCCTTTTCACGTTCAACTTAAATCCACCGGGTTTGATTCCTTCATTTGATCAATGTTGAGTCATGATTATTTGGGCCTTTGGAATGTAATGTGCCATTAATTATGTGGAGTTGTTTGGGCTTGGACCAGAAGTGGATTTAGTGGACGGGGGATTTATGGGTTGAGGTTCCTAATTGTATTTGGATTCTGATTATGGAAGGAAGTGTTGGACTATGGATCCACTTCCTTAATTATAAGAGATTTGATACAATTCTATTATGGATTAGATGTTGGAATCTTAACCTGATTCGGAGAAGGATTACTTACAAGGCGGTGATAACATTATAAATACAAGGCACTTCATTGATTCTAAGGTACATGCAATTTACTTTCCAGTATTAGAGCATTAAGCCTCCATTGTTAACCTTATAGCAGCTTGTACTTATTCTCACACCGGAGCAATCCCTCGGCGGCCCAAGCTGTCAAGCTTTTGGTGTTTACTCGTTTCTGTGCAAGATGGGACGCGCTTTAGTGATTGGAACGCATGGACGGATCTTAGCGTTAACATTGGCGCTAGAAAGAGGGTTTTTCTAGTGTTTCTGGATTTCAATCACGTTCATTAAACGTCCTACATCAGAAGTTATGGCCGGTGAAGGGCAACCAACGACGACGAGTTCTTCTCAACAGAGAATTTCTTTCAAGGATAGGTTGGGGCTGTCAAAGAGTGTCCATGATAGACTTGGGCCACAAGGTGCCCCGATAAGGTCTCAAGCTAGAGGCCACGATGATGTCAGAAAGAAGTTGTTTTCCACGGGCAATAAAGGGCCTGAAGGATCGAAAAAGGGTAGAAGGCACACCGCCTAAAACCCAACACCGAGAAGACCAGACAGACATGACATCTACTCTGGCCAAGATGGCACATGCCACTGATAAAGCTTTGAAGGTGCTATTGTAAAAGAGGGAGGAGATTGCCAAACAGATGGTTCTTATGGCCAGACTGGAAGATGAGGCATCCAGTTATGCTCGACCCAAAGAATATGGCAGGTCTCCAGATAGACGAAACATGAGGGATGAGGATCATGGACGGTCTGAAAGCAGGTTTTAGAGCCATTCTCGAGACCAAATAAGAACAAGGGGTCGTACTCCCGAAGATCCAAAGAGGGCACCTCGCCCTGAGGATTCTCGTGATGACGATAATAATAGACGCCGAAGTAGATCAAGGGGACGCACACCCAAGGGTTCAAAGAAGGCACCTCACCTTGAGAATTCTTGGCATAGTGAGAGGGATAGACGCCGAAGCAGATCAAGAGATCGTATTTTTGAGAATATAAAGGGGGCACACCGCCCTGTGGAATCTCGTCACAGTAGGAACGACAAACGAAACCCCTCTAGAGTAGGCAGTTCGGATGGGAAGGGAGATCTGATCATAAGATGAAGGGTTCCCCGAAGAAGGAGGTCTCTTCACAGCCAGAAGGGGTAGAACTGTTAGCCAGAGAGGTGAAGGAGCTGCAGAAGCAACTGGCTGAAGTTCAACATGGGAAGGAAAGCTCAGGCAAAAAGGCATCCCTTTTCTCCTCAGAAATTCTTTGGGAGAAAGCGGATCCTAGTAAGAAGCTCCCATATATGGAAAGTTAGGATGGCTCGGGAAATCCTTACGACCACAGCCAGGCGTATGATAAGCTAATGGACTATTATGATTACTCAAATACAACAAAGTGTCAGACTTTTGTGACAACGTTGAGGAAAGAAGCCAGGCAGTGGATGGGAACCTTGGCTCCAAACTTAATTTCGTCCTGAGAAGATTTGTGTGACAAGTTTCATGCTCGGTTCGGGAGTAATAAGAGGAGAGAAAAGCCCACATGCTCGTTGGCCCAGGTCAGATAATATTTTAATGAGTCTCTGGGCCAGTACGTAAAAAGGTTTAGAGAAGCAGTAGGCCAGGTGATAGATCTCAATGATCTTCAGGCTGTGGGACTGTTTCAAAATAGTTTAGATCTGGTGAAGTAGGAGAAATTGGTGAAGAAGCTGATGTTTAACCATCCGAAGAGTCTAGTAGAAGCATTAGAGAAGGCAGAAAGCTTCATAGTGGTGGAAGAAGCCATGAGCAGCCTAAAGTAGGGCCCTTTGGAAAAGCCAAAGGAGAAAGACAAGGATAAATCTGATGGTAATCAGAAGAAGAATGGTGGAAATAATGATCGGACCGATGGGAACCCGAAGAAGTACAATAACAATTGGGGCTCGGAAGGAAGTCTCCCACCTTTTCTGGGTCAGAAGGTGAACAAGGTGTACACTAAACTTAACACTAATTGGGCTACCATTCTGGAGCAAATAAAGGACCAACCCTACTTTAAAGCTCCTCGGGACAACCTTAAACCAGGGTCTGGGAATCCTTACAAATACTGTGATTACCATCAGGCGGCAGGGCATGATACGAATTCTTGCTGGAATTTGAGAGAATTTATTGAAAGGAAAGTACAAAGTGGGGCGTTGGTTCAGTATGTGGCAGGACGAGAGCCCCAGAAGAAGCATCAAAAGAACAGTATGTCTGTCCAAAACAGTCAACCCGAACAGCCAAGTCAGAATCAAGGGGCAATACATGTTGTGGATGTGATCACAGGAGGAAACATGGGTAAAGTTGCAAGGAAGAAATGTCATGGATACCCGGATTCGGTGATGACAGTGGCGGATAAACCCCCGAGGACTGAAAGAGCGTAACCGGGTTCGGTGATTTCTTTCACTGATGACGACTTCCTTTCAAAACCAATCGAACCACACGAAGGAGCTCTGGTAATTACTGCACATGTGGGTTCGGGGGATATGAAGCGGATGATGATAGAAAATGGGTCTTCAGTAGATATTTTGTACGTACATGCTTACCAGATGATGAATATGGATGGAAGGAAGATGAAGATCGGGCAAGAGGCTCCTCTATACGGGTTCAACAATGAGCCAGTTAAAGTTGCAAGGACTATTGAGCTGCCAGTCATCTTCGGGACGGCTTCTCAGCAGGTAGAAATTATGTGCAAGTTTTATGTGGTGCATGTGGACTCAACATACACTACCATCTTGGGAAGGCCCACTCTGACAGCTCTTCAGGCAGTTGCGTTGATTCTCCACTTCAAGATTAAGTTCCCGATGCCACATGGAGTAGGAGAAGTTGCTAGGGATCTAGACTTAGCAAAAAGATGCTACCGGAATGCATTAATCACTTCGAGTGTGGGGGTCAGTAAACAAAAGCAAACCACGACTATTTAAATCGAGCCATTTACGAAAAGTAGTACAGAGCCATTGGTTATACTGGCAGATGAGACCGAAGAGGTTGAGCTGATTCTGGGAAAAAAGGAGAAGACCATAAAGATAGGTTCTGTGACACCCCCAAATCCGGGTACTCCATTCCCACAGGATTTGGTGCTCACTATCAAAACTATTACATCTAACTACCCATCATGAAGGATAAAGACATAATTTAAATAACTTAAACAATAATCTTTCCCATTAAAGGGTTACATCATCTTGAAACAATCCCAGGTAATCTAACCTTAAATTATTACATAAGTTTGCGGAATACATCATAAAATAAAACAAGTCTTATAACATATTTCATTTAAATAAATTTTCATAAATCTTCAACACTTGGACATCTTGCCCTTTCCTTTGCTAGTAGATGGCTCATCGACTTTCTCAACTTTAGCTGCAGTATTAAATACAAGAGTGAGCAAACAATTGCTCACTGATATAAAGAGTAGCAACAATAATAACGTGAGAGTGAACAGCGAATGCGGAACAATGGTGAACTTGTTCTACAAATCAGAAAATAGAAAACAAGTTCGAACTTTAATGTCTGAGGGTCTTAAGACCACAAACTATGTCCCCGATAATTAGGTGTTATTACCCAACCTTAACAATCATTTAGACTATATAGACCCTTCTTTATGTACTTAGGGGGATCAACCCTTTGTACCATGTATTGTGTACAAACATCTAAACGTTACACGTACAAAATCCCCTATATTAGGGTTGTTCATCTCAGTTTGAATTTAGGATTTCCGCACTAAAAAAAGTTTAGCTCGGAACTAGCTTATCAATGGTTCTAGAATTTTAGAACACTATTTCATCATAGATTAGTTCAATCAATAAGAGTTTGCTTACTAGTTGAAGGTTTAACACAATAATATAGAATTAAACACGATTATTTAAGTCAAAGTTTGAGTGACGACAATATTCATTGGAATAGACATGGTATATATATACAAAGTACTATATTCAAAAGAGTTAGAACAATCTCATTTGAATCAATATTTTAAAACAGTATATGCTTTGAATAACAATAACAAGAAATAGGAATGTGAAATTCACTCGATGTAACGAATTAGGTTACAAGAGCATGTTCAACCATACATAAGATAGAATCAATAGGTTTGCTCAACTTTAATATAGGATTTGCAAAAATGATAATTTAGAACTAGAAAGCTTGTTTGACAATAACAAATATCGGAATTATGAAACTTGCATTTATTATAAAGAGAATGAAGTTAGAGAACTTATCTCGTGTGTAAGCTACACAAGTATAATAAATGTTCGCCAAATATCCTACACATATCATTAGGATCACAATACCAATTAGTTATACTAACATCAATTTCATTAGTTTATTTTTCATTTCAATCAAGTCTATAATCTTTAACTTAAGACTTGATTATCCTACCCATTCACGTAACATGAAACTGAATTCTCAACTACATCATAGTACACAACATGGTGGTTGTAGAACAACACCAATTCAAATGACATCACATTACGAACTTTCACAACTTACTAAATTATAATTTATAGTTTTGGTGTTGTGATTACAATACATTACTACGCCTTGTAACATGTTTTAGGTCCTTTACAAATTATTAAAATATGTTAAGTTAACAATTTCCAAGCTATGTCATTAATGAACTCTTTACTAGGTCTCGATCGACCATTGGCTAGCCGCCACCATGTCTCCCTTTTGAATCCAAAGGCTTGCAAGGCTTCAAGACTGTAACCGCTTTTCTAGAGACACGATCACAGACTCTGCTCTTATACAAAAACTCCAATTTCTTAATTTCTACAGCAACATAGACAAACCCTTACACTACAAACTTAACTAAGGCCTTATAACACAAACAATCAATCATTCTAATACCTAAAACAATTTACATAACCAAATTTAGAGGATTAAAACTTTGTTTTTACCAATTTCTTCATATTTCACACTTTTAGCGAATTTGATCGCCACGACTTCGTTTCTTAACGAATTAACACGATTCAAACTACGTCATTTTCATTTCTTAACATACTAACACAATCTAACATAAATTTACAGATTATAGCAGGTATTGGACATGAAATTTTGTATTTTCTTAAGCCATTTTTCATACATATAACACTTTTATTTGCTTTTCCTCCTACAAACCAATTTCTTATATTCTAATCATCAAATAGTACTCACATATGATGATTGACAGATTATAAAACTTAATTACATGCATATGTATCAATCCCACATAACTATCAATAGAAATTTTGAAACATAAAAGTTACAATTGAAGTAAGTTATACCTTATTCTTTGATTGTATGTTGCAGAAGATGGTGACCCTCTCCTTCCTCTTGGCAAAATCACTGAGATTTACTCTCTCAATTTTTCACTGTGTTTTTCTCTCTTGTTCTACTCTCTGACTATAGCCTTAGAAAGAAAAAGAACGAGTAACATATAAACTGAAGGCTTCCCACGTTCGTCAGGTAAGAACCAAAAAGTCCGCGTCAGTTAAATTAGGCCAAAGGCCACAAGGCCTTGTTTGGCTAACCACAATTCCCCTCTATTAGATTATTCATATAATATTTTTATTATATAGTTTTATTTGCCACACATGTAACCAATTTACATAACTTATAATTATAACTACAATAATTTTAATTTTCATTATAATTATATTTATGATTAATAAATAATTATCTATCTAATTTTAATTATTAAATTAGACTTAAACATCACTTTATATAATTTATTTTCTTAAGTATTAAACAATTCATTTAATTTAATTATTTTCATTAAATTAAATTCGGCAAAACTATGTTTTTCACCACTATACTTGGCAAGTTTTACTTATTACACCACTGAATTTTTAATTTTTTGTATTACCCCATTAAACTAATTAAAATATTAAAATTGGGTCATTCCGTCCAAAATAGTTGACAGACGTTAAAGTGGCGTTGACGTGGAAAAAAAATAAAAAAATATTGCTTATGTGGCAAAAATAATCAAAAACAAATTTTTTTTAAAAAAAATTAACATTTTAAAATTTTAAAAATAACAAAAACATAATAAAATAAAACAAAAAAAAAATTTAAAAAATAGAATTTTTTTAAGCTGATTTTTAAAAAATAAACAGATTTAAAAAAAAACATAATTATATAAAAATATATATTTTAAAAGAACATATTTTTTAATTTTTTTTTTAAAATAAAGAATTTTTTAAAACAAATTTTTTAAAAAATAGAATTTGTAAAAAGGACTTTTTAAAAAATAGATTTTTTTAAAAATGTATTTTTTAAAATATTTTTTTAAAAATAGAATTTTTTAAAATGTATTTTTTAAAAAATAGTTTTTTAAAAAAATAGAATTTGTAAAAAAGGACTTTTAAAATAATGATTTTTCAAAAAGTAGAACTTTTTTACAAAACTGATTTTTCTTAAAAAATGTAATTTTTTTACAAAATTGATTTTTTTTAAAAATATAAAGATTTTTTAAAAATAGAACTTTTTAAAATGTATTTTTTAAAAAATAGATTATTTTTATTAATGATTTTTTAAAAAAATAGAATTTTTGAAAAATATACTTTTTTAAAAAAAAATAGAATTTTTTAAAAAATAGAATTTTTTTTAAAAAATAAATTTTTTTTAAAAAAATAGAATTTTTTTTAAAAAATAGTTTTTTTAAAATATACTTTTTTTAAAATGATTTTTAAAAAATAAATTTTTAAAATAAAACTTTATTTAAAAATGATTTTAAAAATTATGTTTTAAAAAAACTATTTTTTAAAAAGGCAATTTTAAAAAATTTATTTTTTAAAAATTCTTTTAAAAAAAAAATTTTGTAAAAAGTTCTACTTTTTTGAAAAATCTTTTTTTAAAAGTTCCATTTTTAAAAAATCTATTTTTTAAAAATTTGTTTTAAAATTTTTTTTTTTTTTTTAAAAAGTATATTTTTTTAGAATGCTATTTTTTTTAAAATATGTTTTTAAAATTTTTTTTTTTAAAAAATCATTTTTTAAAAAATTCAATTTTTTATAAATTCTATTTTTTTAAAAGAATCTGCTTTTTTAAAAAATATATTTTATATAGAATTCTATTTTTTAAAAAATCTTTGTTTTAAAAAAAGCTGCTTTGAAAAAAAATATATATTTTGTAAAAAAATTCTTTTTTTTTTAAAATCTTTTGTTTTATTCTATTATGTTTTTGTTATTTTTAAAACTTTAAAATGTTAATTTTTTTTTAAAAATCTATTTTTGATTTTTTTTGTCGTATAAGCAATATTTTTTAAATTTTTTCCACATCAGTGCCACGTCAGCGCCACTTTAATGTCTGTCAACTATTTTGGATGGAATGACCCAATTTTAATATTTTAATTTGTTTAATGGGGTAATACAAAAAATTAAAAGTTCAGTGGTGTAATAAGTAAAACTTGCCAAGTATTGTGGTGAAAAACATAGTTTTGCCAATTAAATTCTCAAATAATAAAATTACCATTAATCAATTTAATTAACATTACTCAATTTAGTTACTAAATTCTTGCATCACAATTTCATCAATTATTTATTTATCTCCATAAATAAATTAATTAAAATATTTATATAATTCAATATATATTTAAAATAAATTACAAAATTCTCAATCTTTACAGGTTCGGGTCTTCCGGAACCTTTCCAGACGAACCTGGTGGTGTTATTTCGGTGTTATCCTGATATCTTTGCTTGGGTACCTAGTGACATGCCTAGGGTGAGTCGAAAGGTTGCTGAACATAGGCTGCATGTGGACCCAACAAAGAAGACACTTCGGCAAAAGAGGAGAATTTTCGCGCCAGAGAGACAAAAGATAATTGACGAGGAGATCGCAAAGCTATTGGAGACGGATTTTATATTTGAAATTGACTATCCGGAGTGGATGGAAAATGTGGTACTGGTGAAGAAGCAGAATGGGAAATGACGTGTCTGCATAGATTACACCGATCTGAACAAGGCGTGCCCGAAGGACTTTTATCCTCTGCCTCACATCGATCAACTTATTGATGCGACTTCGGGATATGCTCTGCTCAGTTTTATGGATGCTTTCTCTGGGTATCATCAGATTTCTATGTGCAAGGAGGACATCCCGAAGACAACTTTCATCACTCATCAGTCGGTGTATACTTATAAGAAGATGACCTTCGGCTTGTTGAACGTGGGAGCTATTTATCAGAGGATGATGAATTACGTGTTCACAAGGCAACTATGACGTAGCATGGAGGTCTACGTCGATGACATGATTGTCAAAAGCATGTCAGTTCGGGGTTATTTGGATGATTTGGAGGAGTGTTTTTAGACCGTGCGTCACTATAATTTAAGATTGAACCCGACCAAATGCACCTTCGGGCTAGGAGTAGGAAAATTCCTGGGTTATCTGGTCAACAAAAGGGGAATAGAGGCTAATCTAGAAAAAATCCAGGCTATTTTGGACATGAAGTCTCCACAGTCTTACAAGGATGTTCAGCGTCTGACGGGTCGGATAACAGCTTTGAGGAGATTTCTATTTAAGTCGGCAGAAAGATGTTTATCGTTCTTTGATAAGTTGAAAGGGCTGAAGAATGCAAAGAGTTTCCATTGGACTTCAGAATGTGAGGATGCCTTTCAGGGAATAAAGGAGTATTTGTCTTCGGAGCCTTTGTTGGTGAAGCCAGTTCCTGCTGAACCTCTGTATTTGTATTTGGCGACAAGTTCATTTGCAATAGGAGCAGTTCTGGTGCGGGAGATTGGGGGTAAGCAGCACCCGGTTTACTATGTGAACCACGCCCTAAGGGATGCATAAACAAGGTATACGAACCTTGAGAAGTTTGCCTTTGCCTTGATAATAGCCAGTCGAAAGCCTCGGTAATACTTTCAAGGTCGGTTAATAGTGGTGTACATAGATCAGCCATTGAAAAAGGTGCTGGGAAGACCAGAGGTTTCGGGGAGGCTCGCTGCATGGACAAAGGAGCTGTCTCAATTCTTCATAGAGTATCATCCTCGGACAACTATTAAGGGTCAAGCATTGGCTTATTTTGTGGTCGAATGTTCGTTCTCTAATGCTGACGATAGTTTGGGGGAAGTTGAAGGGTCTGAGAAGACAATCGCAGTACTCCAGCAGATGCAAAGTTTATGGACGTTGTATGCCGATGGGTCGTCTATTTCGGATGTCAGTGGAGCTGGGATTATCCTGACAAGTCGAGATGGGTTCAAAGTACAGCAGGCTATCAGGTTTGAGTTTAGGGCAATGAATAATGAGGCTGAGTACGAAGTAGTTTTAGCAGGGCTACGGTTGGGGAAGAGTCTTGAGGTCCAGAGGTTGATTATTTACAGTGACTCTCAGTTGGTCGTCAACCATGTTTCAGGGGAGTATGAAGCTCGGGGTTCAAGAATGGTGAGATATTTGGTAGAGTTGAAGGATCGGTTTCAGTGTTTTGATTCTTATGAGTTACAAGGGATAGACAGAGTAGATAATTCTATAGCAGATGGATTGGAAAAACTAGCTACAACTGAAGCTAGTACGTTCGATGGGTCGGTTTATTTAGAGGTCTTGAAACAGCCGAGTGTTCAACATGAAGAGGTGATGTGTGTGGAACGTTCTAACTGCTGGATGACTCCTTATCTTGACTATTTGGCAGATGGCGTACTGCCTTCGGATCAGATGTTAGCTTAAGAAAGTGAAGTACATGAGCTCGAATTTCGTGCTTATTAATGGAGATCTTTATCGAAGGGCTTACTCATCTCCTTTGTTGAAATGTTTGCTTCTTTCTGAGGCTGAGTATGTTCTTTGAGAAGTTCATGAGGGGATTTGTGGTGATCACATGACAGCGGAGTCACTAGCATATAAGTTGCTTTGACAGGGGTATTACTGGACAACAATTTTCAAAGAAGCTACTGATTATGTGAAGAAGTGTCTGAAGTGCCAATTGAAAAGTTCGGTCCCCCATCAGCCACCAAAAGAGTTGTATTCGGTCCTATCTCCTATACCTTTTTCTATTTGGGGTGTGGACATACAGGGTCCATTGCCGAAGGCTAAGGGGCAAGTCAGTTTTGTTATAGTGACGATTGACTATATGACTAAGTGGGTGGAGGCGAAACCTCTCCGGGCGATCACGGAGAAAAAATGCTTGAAATTTCTAAAGGAATATGTGGTGTTTCTCTTTGGCATTCCTATGGTGGTAGTTTTGGACAATGGACGCCAGTTTGTGGGTTCGAAGTTCGAAGAATTCTTAAAGGAGTTGAGAATTCAGCATCGGAAGACTTCGGTGGCTCACCTGCAGTCGAATGTGCAAGTTGAGGTAACTAACAGAACACTCCTAAATGGTATTAAAAGAAGGCTTGATGAGACAAAAGGAAGGTGGCCGGAGGAGTTACTTAGCGTGTTATGGGCCTATCGAACTACACCAAGGACTACTACGGGAGACTCGCCTTTTAGATTGGTTTATAGTTCAGATGCTTTGGTTCCTGTAGAGATTGGTTCACTAAGCCTTCGGGTTAGTCAGTTTCAGGAGGTGTATAATGACAAGGGACTTAGGATCAACCTGGATTTGCTTGAAGAATTTAGGGAAACATCTTTGGTGAAGCTGGCAGCATATCAGCGTCGAGTGGATAAATATTATAACAAAGGGGTAAAGCTTCGAAGATTTGAAGTAGGGGATCTTGTTCTTCTGGAAGTGGAAGCTTCTATGCCTCAGAATTTGGGAAAGCTGATGCCAAACCGGGAAGGTCCTTATGAGATTGTCGAGGTATTGAAGCCAGGAACTTATCGGTTGCGAGCGTTGGATGGGACAGAGATAAAGAATACTTGGCACGCGGGAAGGCTTCAAAAATATTTTCAGTTGGGTCAATATCAGAGTACATGAGTCTGTAATCCTTCCAACTGTTATCAATAAAAGAAGCTTTTTTCTCCAATGATGTTTTATCTACTAGTTGTTTATGGGTTTGGTGGCCTGTTCATCCTAAAGATGGTGAACAGGGTCCTGATTCGTCCTAAAGATGACGAACTGAATTTTTTGGAGGTTTGGTGGTCTGTTCATCCTAAAGATGGTGAATAGGGTTCGGATTCGTCCTAAAGATGGCGAACAAGATTTTCTGGAGGTTCGGTGGTCTGTTCATCCTAAAGATGCTGAACAGAACCTGTTCATCCTAAAGATGGTGAACATGGTCCTGATTCGTCCTAAAGATGGCGAACTGAATTTTTTGGAGGTTCGGTGGTCTGTTCATCCTAAAGATGGTGAACAGAACCTGTTCATATTAAAGATGGTGAACAGGGCATGTTCATCCTAAAGATGGCAAAAAAGTTTGTTGAGAAGTTTTCTGTGCATCCTAAAGATAGTGAAAAGAATTTGTTCGTCTTACAGATGACAAACATGGTGGTTAAAGATCTTGTTAGGAATACGCATGTGAATGATATTCCTATTTATATAAGATTTGGTTATGATCTTAATGAATGAATATGCAAATATGTCTGCATCAAAATAAGTTGTAAAGTCCTTGAATAGATAATAGAAATATATGTACAAGGACTTAGACTGGAATGATCAAATATGTTAGGTTAATTCTACATGAACAAAACATCTTTATAAAGTCCTTAAAAAGAATATGGTGTACAAGGACTAAAGATAGAAAGATCAAGCTTGTTATATTGATCTTATATGATGTAATAGATAGGCCTTCTTGATCGTCGAATACTGCACAAACCTTAGAAGTCTAGGAGAAACAAAGTATTCAGTGACTATCAAGGCAAAATCGTAGACCGTCGAGCCAGCCGAGGGATTAAAGAAACCAAGGCAGAATCATAGAGTATCGAGAAAATGGCTATAGATCGCAGTCTGCCTAGAAGGGCCTCACTCAGAATCGTAGAGTTGGTCCAAGCACCTGCCAAGACAAGTCAAGAATCGTAGACCACACTTGAAGTCGTAGAGTTTACTGATCATACAAGAAGCATAAATCGTAGTCGAGCTAGATCAGACAAGAACAACAAGTATTAAAACAGAAATCGTAATCTGATGTATAATCTGCTCTCGGAGTCGTAGTGTCTGCAGAACCAAAGCTAGATCGAAGTTTACAGAACAAATTCTTCAACAAATCCAATCAGTGCTCACAATGCCAAGGAAAAATCGTAGTGTTAACACGATTCTCAACACATGAGCACTCCCAAAGCATCCAAAGAATGAAGCCTCTGATCAGAACTGTAAAAGATGCAATCTACCTGAAGGAAGCCAGAGAGCATTCACCTAATGGCTTGCAAGAAAATAGAAGATTGAAGCACCAATTCAATCAACATCCTGATTGAGTGGTGAAGCCATTTAAGGGAAGTCTTACATAAGCAATGTAGTAGGCGCCAAGATAAACAAAGGATAACAATCTTGGGAATAACCATGATTGTAGTGCTAACCAAGTTAGAAGCAGAAATTGATGGGGTCTATAACAGAGACATTGGTCAACCTATACAGAATAGACATAGAAGATTAAACATGGGTCAGACAATTGATGATATATGAACGGGAGAACACAAAGAGAAAGAGACTGAGCATGTCAAACCTGATAAGTCATGAAGTTAAGGAGGGCCAGAGTAATCAGACAAGTTGTTAGTACCTAATGTAAGTCAAAGAAAACATAAGTGATGAAGCACTTCATGAGTGGAGTAAGAGAGGTTCTACATTACAATTCCAAAGAACACTCTTAGAATCGTAGTGTTGTCTCAATCAGTTAACGAGCAATATTCAACAGACTAACTACGATCAAGTTCGAGGTCATCTGTATCAGAATCGTAGAGTTCAGTCATCTGAGTATTGAAGCCTTGACAACGTCTCAATGCAAAGACTGACATTCAAACATTGGATATTGAAAGCATCGATGCAGAAGGACAACTTCTGATGTTCTGATTGAGGAATCAAAAAGAAGAAATAAAGGTGACTACCTGCCTGACACACTAAAAGGACATCTCAGATGGGGTAGGTGAAATAGTAGACTACAGTGTCAGAAAAGTGAAAAAGGAGTTGTCATGTCACATCTGCAGTCTGCACCAAATAACTCGAGATCTGCGAATTAATTCAAATAACTCCTAAAGGCTATAATCCAACGGGATGCTCATGAAAGGTTATTTAACAGCAGAAGCTCAAAAGAAGAAGTGTTTGGTTCAAGTAAGGTTTTTGACTCTAAGAGTTCTATAGAGCAAAACAGAATATTTCTCAGTGGCAGTGAGACTACGAAAGTAGAAAGTGAAGCAAGAAAGGAGAAAAGCTCTACCAGGAAAAGGCTTCACTAAACAACAATGAGAATGCCATTAAAAATGGTAGCTAAGTTGAGAGATGAGAAAGCCAAGAAAATAGCTTTCAAAAGATTGACAGATCAGATAGGAGATTCAAAGAGCCAGTCTAAAAATCACCATGAACCATCAAAAGTTGAAGAAGAACATATACAGAACCAAATCTGTACACAAGTTAACCAAGGTTCAAAGGATGCTAAGTGCCAGACGAAGTCTACTAAAGATACAAAGACTTAGCAAACCTCATGTGGTGAAGAAGTGCAAGCTGAGATTAGAAAAGGACCAATCACAAGATCAGCTGCACCAATGAAGAAGTGACAGACTGCTAAGCACTCAAAGAGATCGAGCTTAATGAACAACTTAGTAATATGTCCAATGGTGATCCAGTCTCGATGCAGAATCGAAAGAGGATCACAACAAGCTGCCAAGAATCAAAGATAAACAAGCTTAAAGTCATCTTGGCAGCTCTGCACCAACAACAACAACAAACAAGAAGCCAAGGCCAGAAGGGTCCTTGTCCAAAGGGACTAAACTGAGTTCCAAGGCTGTAGGCCTTGAAGAGTTCTTAGTGAACTGAAGTTTCAAGTCTACTGGACTTGAAGAGTTCTTAGTGAACTGAAGTTCCAAGGCTGCTGGCCTTGAAGGAATCTTAGTGATTCAGTGATGTAAAGCCTTCCTTAGTGGAATCCCTGCTTGTAAGACCCCAACTTTTATGAATAAAAATTAATTTTTCTCGAAATATATTTTTGAATATTATGGTGTGGATTTGATTTAATGTTATAGTTGTGGGTAATATTTACAAATTTTGCAAAGTAAGCAAGTTGTTATAAAATATTCAATTGGTCGGGAAATATTTATTTTAACAGGGAATATTCGCATTTACGACAATCATTAGTGGACCCTACAACTAAGTATTGTCGAGTTAGAAAAAAGCGACATAAATATCTTTTATAAAAATAACGGTGAAAGTTTTACTAGTTAAACTGTTGAACTACCCGGTGATAAAAGTACAAGATGTCGTGTGTGTTGCGTAGTAGCACGATATTATATTAATTATCGATGCTTACATGAGAAGTCACTCAGTTATACTCAATTATTACTACGATAATTCTTTGCACGTATAATATCTCTCATATTATTGATTCAATTATTATTATAGTATCATCTGCATAATATTTTATATTATTAAATCTATAATTGAGAAGACAAAGGTATTCATATTATTATTTGCAATATTGACGATGTCTAGAAAGTTCTGTCGAGGAAAGGGGGTTGGTCACCTAATTGCGCGCTAATAGGGAGAAATCCTTATCGGAAAGCCCCCTCTTTCCTGGGAATGATCTGGTTGTTAAATATTGTGAGTTATAATATTAATGATGAATAAGTTTGTGTTGATTAAAGATGAAATTGATATTTCCATTGTGTTGTGATTATTAGTGTTAGTGGAAATCAACATTTATTTCGATAATAATTGATTTCTGGAGGTTATATTGACCAATCGGGTAATTAATCGGATAAATGAGCAATTAATTGCTATTATTTCATATACAAATTACTGTTGGTCCATATGTATGGAAATATTGATTCACATGTATGTACTATTAGGGGAGGTGGTGTAAGATTGATAATACTTGCATGACTAAATTAAAAATAGAGGTATAGATGAAGGAGTTACTGTAATAATTCGAGCCCCTAATCGTGCAATTATCGAAACTATGTTTTCCTATAAATATAAGCTCATTCTTCTTTTATTATCACCAATTCACTAAGACTCACAAGAGCAATTATAGAGAGAAAATCTATAGAGAGAAAGAAGAAGAGTATTCTACTACTTCAATACTCTAATATCCAGTCTTCTTCTAAGGTAAGGGATATTATTTTTGTTCAGTATTCATAAGGAATAATATTTTCTTTCATACTATGTAGTATGTGAGTAATATTATTTTGTCTCGTATTCCTGATTATACCCTCATTTTGTTAAATTATTGCTTCTATACTCCGTGAAATTGGTAGAATATCCTTGAAATTTGCAATTCATCTAGTATCGTTTCACAAGGATATTTTTCTGCACATTCTTGTTAAATTTTAAGCTTTTTATGCTGGAGTGCTGTCCATGAGTACTATTCATTTATACGGTACTATTCATAAAGTACTATTCACGAGTGCTATTCACAAAGTACTATTCACGGGGTACTATTCCCGAGGTACTATTCACCCAGAGTACTATTCATGACAAAATTGATTTCTTTTCGGTCCAAATCACTTTTGATACAATATTATTCTTGAATTTTACTCCACAATACAGTATCATGTTGACAATTTGGACATTATTGAATTCTGGATAAATTAAATTATAAATCTTTAAAATTTATCCTTTGCTTTTATTTAATTGAATTCTTATATCATTGTCATCATCCTCATGCTTATATTGTGATGAAAGTCATCTTTGGCCGTAGTGCATAGATGGACTGTTGATTGGTATGATTATGATCAGGGATCATTCGGTATAATCATAACCCGTAATGTTACAAATGATGTCGTAAAAGTCCTCATTGGCCCATAATGCATTGATGGACAGTTCTGGTATGATCATGACCATTGGTGAAAACATGAATATCCTTGGCCCGTAGTGCATGGAAAATCAATGGTCGTGATACTAATGAATATCCTTGGCCTGTAGTGCAGGGATGATTCGATGATGTGGTTTATTTATTAAGTTGAGTTTCAATGATAAAATTGATCATAAACCTTTTAAATTATAGAAGATAGTAGATATCATGCTCGACTTGACTCTTATAATGGATTGCTTATTCCGTTGCAGTTAAACTTGTTGTTTATTAGTTTAACACTGTTGAAGGCTAACGATAATTTATTATGCATTATCTTAGTCATAATATTTCTTACTGGGATAGTTGAGCTCACCCTTTTTCTTTCATTATTCTCTTCAGGAAATGAGAACGTAGTCGGAACTAGTCGGGGAACAGAGTGACGGTCCAAGATGGTGGCTATAATAGTCCTCGCTATTTTATGAAATAGTGTGATAATAAATGTAATAAGGACTTCATTTGAGTTTGAATACTGTCTATGAGATAATATTCGTGTAAAAACTCTCAGCTACGTTTTTGTCATATTGTATAAAAGAAGTTTGTATTTGATTTATGTACCATGTATTTGGCGGCTCTGAATGGGTGATGTATACCTATTTTGGGGGCGTCACATTTGGTATCAAAGCTTAGGGATATGATCCCTGGCTGAGATGTGAGACTAGAACTAGGAGGGGAGAGACGGGTAATTCCTTCGCTAGTATGACCTACCTAAGTTTATATGTCAATTAACCCTTATTTTGTGGCAGTGTTTGAAAATGGCATCTGAAAATGTCGAGATAAGCAATGAAGCACATAAGGTCGTTGAGTCACCAACGATCAATACCCGGGATAATGTGCATCAAGAAGAAAATAATCCTCAGGTAAACAATAACACCGATCAAATGATGAATGATGGGATGTTCAAAGGCTTTATGTAATTCATGCAACATCAGGCGAGAGAGACTCCTGTTCAAAATGCAGGTGAAAACACTGGCAACTCACGGATGGTCACTGCTAAGTAGTTCAAGGAGCTGGGACCACCGGAGTTTTTGGGAGAGCCAAAACCACTTAAGGCGAAGACGTGGATAAAGCAGATCACCAAGATATTTGATGTATTGGGATGCTTCGAGGAGCAAAAGGTTCCCTTTGCCACCTTCAAGTTGTGAGGAGAGGCAGATTACTGGTGGAAATCTGTAAAGCATACTCAGCCTGCCACAATGAAGATGTCTTGGGAATAGTTCTAAGAACTGTTCAACGATAAGTACTTTACCGAAAGTATTCGTCACATTAAAGAGGTGGAGTTCATCAAGCTGGAGCAAAACAATATGATCGTGTCGCAGTATGAAGCTAAGTTTTTTGAGTTGTCCTGATTTGCATCCCACTTGGTTGATAATGAGGAGAGAATGACGCGGATGTTTCTAAGAGGTCTGAAACCCGAGATACGCCAATATCTCATTTCTCACAAACTTTGTTTGTATTCAGATGTATTGAATAGGACTCAGTTATTGGAATGCGATAATGAGTCAACCCAACCAAGAGAGAGCATCCGATAAAATTATAATACCAGTGGTAGCAGTCATCGAAGCGGTGACAACAAACGTGGAGGGAATCAATATGCTAGAAATTGTAACCACTTCGGTAGTAATCATGGACAAGATAATAGAAGTGGAAATTTCAAGAAGAGGAGATTCAATAATAATGGAAAGACGTCAGCACCAGCACCGATTGTTAAGGAAGGGGAACAACCACCGATCGTATGTTACAAATGCAGAGGGGAAGGACACATCAGTCTGAACTATACGCATCAATCCAAAGCGTGTTATAATTACAGAAGAAAAGGTCACCTAACTCGATTTTGTCGTGCAGTGAAGTCAAGTCCAGCTGGGATGGAGGCACCAAAGGCCGTCCCAGAGAAGTCAAAGTCGGTAGTTCAAGGGAGAGCGTTTGTCATGACCTCCTAAAAATCAAAGTCTATACCTTATTTGATATCGGTTCTACCCATTCTTTTATTTCTCCTACTTGCGCTCAACGTTTAAATTTAACTCTAGAAAAATTAGACTTTAACTTATCTGTTGAAACTCCGTTGGGAGAAACCTTTATTACATCCACTGTTTATAAGTCTTGTTTGATTCAAATTGGCAATCCCACGTTACATGTCGATCTTATCTCTTTAAAAATACTTGCATTTGATGTGATTTTAGGGATTGATTGGTTAACCACTCATCATGCAAAAATTGATTATATTCGTAAGGTTGTTAGTTTTCATATTCATAACCAAGCTATTATGTGAATTCAAGCAACAAAACAAATAAAGTCGATCACTGTCATATCAAGCCATAAAGCTATTCGTTTATTAAAAAATGGATTTCAAGCTTTCTTAGCCCATGTCACAGATTTAAACAAAAATACTTCAGATTTGAATGATATATCTATTGTTAATAAATTTCCTGACGTATTCCCTGAAGAACTTCCTGGTTTACCCCCAGAGCGTGAAATCGAATTTTGTATTGACCTTGAACCTGGTATAAAACCCATTTCTAAATCCCTATATCGAATGGCTCATATTGAACTTCAGGAGTTAAAAACCCAACTGCAGGAATTGTTAGACATCGGTTTCATTCGTCCTAGTACGTCTTCTTGGGGTGATCCTGTTCTATTCGTAAAGAAGAAAGATGGAAGTATGCGACTTTGTATCGATTATCGGGAGTTGAATCATGTCACCATCAAAAAATAGGTAACCATTGCCTCGTATTGATAATCTGTTTGACTAGTTGCAAGGCGCCAAATTATTTTCAAAGATCGATCTTCGTTCCGGATATCATTAGTTGAAGATTAAAACTGATGACATTCCAAAGACTGCTTTCAGAACTCGGTACGAGCATTATGAATTCCTAGTCATATCTTTTGGATTGACTAATGCTTTTGCTGCCTTAATGAATATGATGAACCGAGTATTCAAGGAATATTTGGATCATTTCGTGGTTGTCTTTATTGATGACATCATCATATACTCCAAAAGCCGTGAAGATCATGAGCAGCGCCTGAGGCTGATACTCCAAAAGCTTCGTGAAAACAAGCTATATGCCAAGTTGAAGAAATGAGAGTTCTGGCTTGAGGAAGTAGCAATCTTTGGGCACATGATATCAAATCATGGAATATCTATTGACCCAGTGAAGATTGAAGTAATTCAAAGTTGGGAGCAACCTAAGTCAGTAATCAAAGTACGTAGCTTTCTCGGCTTAGCTGGTTATTATCGGAGATTCGTAAAAAGGTTTTCTCGAATCACTACTCCATTAACTCAGCTGACTCGGAAAGATACAAAATTTTGTTGGAGCGAGGAATGTGAGAAAAGTTTTCAAGAACTCAAGAGAAGACTTATTTTCACACCTGTTTTGACAATACCATCTGGTTTAGAGGGATTTTTTATATACAACGATGCTTCAGGCAAAGGTTTAGGATGTAGTCTCATGCAACATGGGAAAGTCATAGCCTATGCCTCACGATAACTCAAAGAATATGAGAGGAATTATCCTACTCATGATCTAGAATTGGCAGCTATCGTTTTTGTGCTTAAGATTTGGAGGCATTACCTGTATGGAGAGAAGGTGGATGTGAAGCCCCCAAATTCGGGTCCTCTGACCCCTGTTCGGTCATCACGATAAAATACAAACATCTACCTTGAAACAAAATACGATAACTAAAATGCGAAAAATAATAAACATACTTCGTTCATTCAAAAGGTGTTACTAGTCCCAAGATTCGATAACCTTAATAGAATCTTTCAAACATACACTATAATAGTTCTTAGGGTTCATATTACATAACAATAATTTAAATTAAGCATAAGATAAATTCTGCTCCTGGTGACTATCCTACATCTTTCCTTTACCCTTGTCCTTTCCCGAGGTCTTAGGCTTAGCTGCAATATAATTCATGATATAGAAAGGATGAGCAACGAGTTTGCTCAGCAAGTTTAAATACAACAATAAGGATATATCACGATGAATGGAAAGTATCTGACAATGAATTCAACAATATAAATATCTAAAGGATTCAACAATATGAATATTAGAAGCAAAGAAAATGATTTCTTTTAGAATAACTATTAGTCAAGTAGACTTTGAACTATAACACTCCAATGGAATCAATCGCTAATTGACCCTTTGGTTACTAGCTACAAAATAAGTACTTGAGGGGATCAGCCTCGCGTACACCATGTATATGCATAACATTTAAATCTGTTTTTTGTATCTTATATTAGATACATGGGGTACTCCCCTATCATAAAAAGGGGTGTCTTTCAGTTTAAGAATCCTTACCATCAATTGGTTTGGATAGCTTTTATAAAACTTCATACACTTGTCTGACCGAACAAAGGTTCAGATTCTATCTAACATAGTTTAAGAATTATAGAACTTTAAACGATGTATAAGTCCAAGACTGTACGAACTCAAGTGCACTAAGTGCGAATATTAGTAATATCGATGTGGAATAATTGTAAGGTAATTAACCCACTTAATAGCATGCTTGGAAATAAAGTTCAAGCTTAAATGAATAACTTGCAATTCAACGATAACCTGCTCAATGAAATATGAGAAGGATAGGAATCTTTTACAAAACTCATAGTTGTGTAAGTTAGGAAACTTGCAACACAATAAAAATAGTGTTCGGATACTTGCTCAAGTAAAAGAGTAGGAATTAAGGAACTTGCACAACCAAATAGTGAAGTTCAAGGAAACTTGCTCAATAATAATTGGAGTAAGTTTAGGGAACTTACCTGTTTGCTCAGCTACAAATAAATCTAGTTGTAATTAACTTGCGTTGAAACGACCTAACGTTTAACAAGTCGGTCTTTCCAAATTAGTATGTATAAACTAGTACGAGTCTACACTTAAAAGAATCAAGCCATCACATATCATGCTTCTCAACACATTATATGGCATATTGGTCATATATTACAGGGCAAAGAAATCATATAAGTATGCCTTAAATTTCAGAACCAAAAACAAAATATTAGCAAGACTGCAGGACGGCGTAGATGCGCCTGGTCTAGGCTTAGGGGATCAGTGTAAACTGCTTGTCCCCTCAGCCGCACTGTGGTTGAGCCTTGCACTCCCTCATGCTTCTCCTTGACTCTAACATACCCCTATACATACATATTAACATACATACATGCTAGAGGTTCTCACATAGCACATGACCATACTTGAGTTTACTCCTACAAGTTTTAACTAATAACTAACATAACAAGATTATGTAGTTATCATGGTTTATAACTTGACTATATATCCATATAGAGAATTTCAAAATCTATTATTACATATGCTAGGGATGTTCATATTGTTTATTCACAACTAACATTGTTTAACACTTCAATCATGCTTTAAACTCATGTTCGGTGTAGTTATCATCATGCTCAATACATATGAATTATGTCTAGGAGTATTATAGTCACAACATGACATCTTACTACTTTAGAATCTATACATACATGTGATGCAACTAATTTTTTTTGAAAACATGTCCAAGGTTGCCTTTAAAATCCCTTTATCATGAATAATGCAAGACAACTTCAAAACTCTTTTCATAAGGAGTTAAGTCATGTCAACCTCCTTTCAATATCAGAGTCTATATATCTTAGCATTTGTGTTCATTAGCCTTATTGTTTTAAGCTTTTCTTTTCAAACTAAGTCCTAGCACAATGCTCATCAAGTTGGTCATGGATACAATAGCTATGAATCATACATCATGCTCATTTAGGTTCCAAATCAGTCGTGTATATGGTCTCATAAGTTCAGAACTTGTGAACATAAGTTTTCCTCAAAGTTTGTTTTCAAAACTTTACATTTCCTACTAGAATCATGTTGGTTATGTCATAACTCATAAGGAAACCCTACAACACATGTTTATACCTATTTTTCATGTTTACATAAGTCATAATACCATATTAGCAACAATATAACACAACAGAGTCCAAAAAGCGATTAAAGTGCAGCCTTGTTGTTTCTGCACTTTGTCTGAAATAGGCGCAATTTATGCCATGCCCGCACTGAAGAAGAAAAACAGACTGCTTTTGCGAGCCTCAACCCACTTTGATTCTCTTCTATTTAAACATATTGCAGTCTACCATTAAAGAGTTCATACATGTAAACCTACTTCCTAAACACATGATAGCATGTTAATTCACATCAATTGACATGGAATTTCAAGTAATTTCAATCATTTGACAAAGACCCAATTCAAGAACATAAGTTAAGATTTTATACCTCTTGGAGCTAAATGAACTTAGTTTTTTCCCTCTGAACTTGTTAGCCTCTTCTATGGACAACCCACACTCAAACTAAAATTATCAGTATTTCAAGAACCAAAACAAACAACGTAAACTGAAGATTGGGCTACTATTTATAGAAGGAGCTTGAACTGGGCACTCAATTTACACAAAGGTTTGAATCAAAGGAAACATCAAGAACACATTGGACAACAAAAGTTTGGCCAACTACCCACATCCATAGTCAATGGCCTAGAAATTTCTAGCTAATGAAAGTTGCGTGTTTTAGCTTCATACTATTATTCATGTACCATGGTGACTGTGACGCCCCCAAATTCTGACCTCCACTTGGTCTCCCGAATTTGGTTCATCACATTCTCAAAGTATTACCATAATAACTAAAATCATACATTTGCAACGAAAAATCTAATTTAGAATAATATACAACGATTTATTATAATTATTCCCCCAAGTCTCGCAACCTACAGTACTTAATAGATTACATAATAATATCGAATAAGGACTTATTACATAATTCTACTTAAGTTTAAACATAGTCTTAATACAACATGATTAATTTAAACATAAAGGGACAAGCTAGTCGGTAGCCTTGCCCTTGCCCTTGTCTTTCCCAGATACACCTCCCTGTTTCGCCTTAAATGAAAGGTTTTAAATAAGTAAGAATGAGCATAATTTGCCCAGCAAGTAATATACAACAAGGGTAAGAGTTCTGTAACACAAGTGTGAAATATCAAAGTATCATCTTTAAGATAGTTCAAGGTTTCAGAATAATATCATAATTAATGAATATCAACAATTCTTGGAATAAGAACGATAATTCAATATAAATCGACAGAGATATATGAATTCAACGACTATCAAGATATCCGACTGGATAACAAATTTTACTGAGCAGACATTAAGGACTATTGAACATCTACTAGAATTACCAATATTAAACTGATAATCCAAAAGAACAAGTACTATAGAGGATCAGTCTATAATAACCTAAGTTATGCATAACACCACAGTAATAATATACTCATGTGTTGGGGTTTCCAACAACATACCATCCCCTTACCATAAGGGTTATTCAACTCAGTTTTCAAGATTTTTGCACCGACTAATTGGTGTGGACAATTTTATAAACATGCATATAGTCTAGCCGAATAAAATGGCATAGACACTTTCATAATATCCAAGAACAATACCAAGTTTAACACGAATAATAGTTTCCTCCAGAGTTTGACATGCTAGCTCAATTGAACGAGAAAGTAATATAACTTGTATTCAAAGGGATAAGCTTACGATATTTGTCGAATAAAGAATGCAATTATACTTGCACAATAAGAGTAAGGTTCGGATACTTGCTCAATATAAATTTGAGTAAGGTTAGAGAAACTTGCCTTACGTGTAGTTTATCCTTGTTTAAAAACTCAACACTTTCGAATCCTATTTATAACGTATTATATGATCAAGATGTTCATTAGCTAACATAGTCTTTAAATCAAGCTTGACACGATACAAGTATGCACATATGGTACAAAATCAGTTTATAAGTCATCATGAATCAACTACTTAGTTACTTCACAAGCAAATCAAGAATGCTCAAGGTTAAGACCTCCTACTCATGGACTTTTCATTTCAATGCAACACCGACTTATCAATAGGCATCACTCATATATATACATATATACATTAGCAGGTTTTATATCACATTTAGCATCATAGGCATCATGCAAGTTGCTGTCCAAAAGTCAGAATTCACTATCTGGGATTCGGATGCAATTATGCATACATATTAAGTCTAGAACTAGAGGCAATTCTTGGCGAGCCCTCCGGCCATGCCAAGATTCGATTCTTTGCCTTGGGTTTTCGGGTCGACTTAACCAAAACAATCACACATAATATATTTGTCATGTTAAAGGTCTTTTCATGCTCCTTAAGTCAATCTAGGTTCCTTCTTTCGTAACATGGTTCTAAGTTGCTCATTTCAACAATTTAAGGTCATTCAAAGTCATGAATTCACAAGGTCTAGCATGCTTGCTTTCTAAACATACCAGATAGTTAGAAAACTCATATTAGGCATGCTTGTGTGTATTCATAACACATACGTGAAACTAACACCACTTTAGTTGAAAATAGGCTTCGTTCATGCTTTTCTTGAAATGTGCTACACAAGCATGGTATATATATGTTTATGCTACATGAGCAAGTCTAAGAGTGTCATCAAACATGATCACAAATTTTTTGATTTTAGTCCTCATGGTATCTTGACAATATTCACATTCAAAGCTTGCTAATAGGTTCAATATGTTCATGTTTCCTTACTAAACAAATAAACACAAACTAAAGGTTTATTCATGCATTTCCAATTCATACTCACATGCTTTCAAAGTCAGAATATAAACCATGTAAAAATCATGCATGTTAGTTCACTAGGCTAAGCTTTTTATTGAAAATATTTCTAACATAAGGCTTAATAAGTTTGAACATGCTCAAAAGAACTATATACACTACAACATGCTCATCTATGTGCAAAATCAGTTATGCATAGCTTACTAGGTTCACAATTTGTAGAACATGATCTTTAACATAGTTTGTTTTCAAAACATAGTCTAAATCTCCATGTAAACCATATGCCTTCGTTAATCATGCAAGTCTAGTCTAAACATGCTCACATTAGGTTAACGTATCCATATATACATCATACATAAGCTTACATGCTAGCTTGAGTCAAAACAACTAGCCAATATTGATCAGATTTGAAAATAGATCGCTCGACTAAATTGAAGAATCAACAGCAAATTACCTCAACTCAATACAAATGTGGCGCAGACTACTGCAGGTACTAGTTCAGCGTTGTGAAGCGATCTGCTTTGAACTCCAACTCATTGACCTCAAAATTACTCATGACTTCGATTTTAAACCATCATATATCAATTGCATCATGCTCATATGGTCATATAACAACTATATGGACATTACCTAACCTTATTTGTTAGGTTTATAATATTCATGAACGCAATCAAATTGCATAAATAAGCGGAAGCGTGAAAAATCAGAGTTTAAAATTTTTTACAAACCATATACCCGAATCATCCTTTATGCACAATTATTAATTAAACGAAAAGATAAAGATTAAGAATCATACCCTTGAAGATTCGAGCTTCCTCAGGTACAAGTTCACCTCCAATCCTTTTCGCGTTCAACTTAAATCCACCGGGTTTTGTTCTTTCCTTTGATCAACGTTAGCCACCCAAGTGTTTGGCCTCTAGAGGTGATCCACCAAGGAAGAAGAAAGATTCAAGAAGATGAGTGTGTTTGGCAAAACCCTAGTTTTTCTATCTCTCATAGAAAAGGAGCGTACTCTCCAACAATTGGAATCACGTCTGTTGTTAAAAAGTCAACAACAACTTTACACCCATAATAAGACTCTTCTTATTTATAGATGTAGGCAACCCTCCTTAACAATTAAGCAATTGGGTTTTATTTTAATTAATTAAACTGCTTTAATTTATTAGCCTCCTAATCTTATTAGGAATAGATGAGAGTACTTTTATTAATTAATTCCCAAACTCCTTTAGGAATTAAATAATAATAATAATAATAGTAATAATAATAATAAGACTCCTCTTATTAATTTATATTTAATATTTCTAAGATATTAAATAATAAATATTAAGTTATTTAATTTATTCTATCACCATAGATTAAATTAAATATACTTAACTTATTATTACGATTATGCCATTAACTTCTTAAATAATTATTCTTCCTTTTATGGTGTGACCCTTTGGGTTCTCCATATTAAACCTGGTTGTGAATAAATCAATTAGAATAATTCTAATCTTATTTAAATAAATAAATTAAACTATTAATTTATTTAAATAAATAATATTTATTCTACATAGGGATAAGCCTCCTAGCGATTAACGACTTTCTAGATAATATAGATTTCAACATTAATCATAAAAGAACCTTTGAGTAAATAGTTCTGAAATGCATATTCAATCCTTCCACCATACAATGTCCCAATTAAATATAAGACATGAAATTACTGTCAAGTCTTATTTTATTTAATTATATGTATTTCGACTCTTAAATGCACAACTCCAAATAATGTAAATTAGAAACTCCTTTCTAATTTCATTCTGCCTTGGCCAAGGACTACTGGGTTGTCATTTATCGAATCACATAAGACATTTCTCTTCTTTTACTAGAAGTGGTAGATTCTATATTGATCATACATTATCTCCATGTACAACTTATTATACCCAAGCATACCCTTTGATATACCCTAAGGGTCTTAAGGAATAAGTCAAAGTATAACTCATCATACACAAGATACTATTATGATTTCAAGTCCAAGGATTACTTGTACTACTTTCACTACAGGAATTCCTATTGACAAGCAAGTAAAACTCCATTAGGTATTCCTTAGTGAGCCACGTCAAGTGAACTTATTCTCTAATAAGTACCTACATACTTGCTTTAGTGTCTCCACACAAATGATCATGAGATCAATCATCCTCATCTAATGAGTAAGCACGTATGTACCAATCTATCCGGATTCACTAATCCCCAATTTAATAATCCAACGATTGGGAACTATTTTAGTTTTAAGCTTTCTAAGAATTTAGATCTCATTAGAATGATCATCATCATTATTCTAAAAGCATTGCTTAAAACTATGTGTTTATCGCATATTATAAAACATCATCATGTAGATAATTAAAAGCCTTTAATAAATTAATACTTTTTATTAATAAATAAATAAGATTGTTACAAAGTATATGCTTTATCATCAAACATGATTGGCTTATGTGCATACTACTTTCAATCTCCTACTTGCACTAAAGCCAATCGCCATGGTATCTCATACCCTTCTTCTCTAAGTGACGATAATCCTGATGTTGGATAAGCTTTAGTTAATGGATATTTAATATTATTCTTGAAAGTCTACTATCTCTATAGTGATTTCACATCTTTCAATGATTTTTATAATCAAATGAAAGTGCCACAACACATGTTTAGATCCAAGATGAGACTTAAGAACTATTCCTCGTTGTGTAATAAAATTTTTATCCAAACAATCAACTTGTAGCTTCATTTATAGCTATATACTTTGTCTTTATCACTAAACCATCAACTCTTTGCTGTTTGAAACCTTTCCAATTCACTGCACAGTGATCTTCTCTAGAATAAGACCGATCATCATCAGGTCTCGTATATTTCATTGCATACATGATTTTCACTCATGCGATCTCTCTTTTCAGGAGTCTATGGGGACTATTAAGAGAGATACACTCCAAGGCTCATCAACATGAAAATTCTCTTGGAGTTTGTCATGCTAAACGACTTTAGCATCATATCAATATACGTTCCTTGGGTTAAGTCGAGCATCTTCTTAAATCTATCTATATAGATTTGTATCCCCAATTAAGATACTCTTCCCAAATCATTCATGGAGGAATGTTTAGACAACTTTATCTTTACTGATTGTAGCATTGATATGTCATTCCTTATCCGTAGTATATCAACATATAATACTAGGAATGTCACGACGCTCCCACTGACCCTTTTGTACACACTAGGTTCATTCTTGTTTTTGATAGAATTAAACTCTTTTGATTTGTTTCATCAAAATAAATGTTCCATTTTGAGAAGCTTGCTTCAATCCATTTCTCTGAGTGTCTACAACTCTTACCTCATCATGTATAACTGGATCATCATCTTCTATGATGAGTACCTCATCATCATCATCTATGATGAATCCATACCTCCCAGGTATCTTTGGTACTATTCCAGATTTACGATTCGGTTGTGGTACAATAGGTCTATCTATAGGTTCCTCTTATTTGACTTATAGTGTTTTTGTGGTTCTTAAACTCTTCAAGATCTATTATCCTCCCACTAGCTCCTTCAATGATAAACATCTTTATCTTAGAAGGCATCGTGTTTTTCGCAACAAACACCTTTTGCTAAGTAGGATTATAGAACATATACCCTAAACTTACTTTAGGATGTCCCACAAATCTGTACTTGTCAAATCTTGTCCCAAGCTTATCCTTTGAAACCTTTTCACATAAGTTGGACAACCTCTTATCTTAACTTACTTAAAATTAGGAATCCTTCATCTCCATAACTTTTATGGAGTCTTGTGGCCGAATTTTGAGGTTACCTTTTCATAGATATGCAGCCATTTCTAGGACATTATCCCAGAAGGATACTTGAATGTCGGTAAAATTATTATGGATCACACCATGTCCAACATGTATGATTTTTCCTTTCAGATACATCAATCAATTATTGCGTATCAGGAGGTGTCCATTATGAGAAAACCATTTGAGATGATCTAGAAACTCATTGCACAAGTATTCTTTCCTTAATTCGATCAAAGAATCTTAATACTTTTCAAATTAGTTTCACTTCTGAATTCTTTGAACCTTTCAAATAATTCACACTTGTATTTCAGAAAATACACACATTCAACTCTTTGAATGATCATCTCCTTTTCTTATACTAGTTTGTTCAATTTGTAAAATAATTTTTCACGTAAGTCAAGTATACAAAATCCATTAAGTAATATTCCAGTTCTATACAAAACATTATTATTATAAATAAAATAACAATTGTTCTAAATATAATACCAAAGTTTTCATTGTCCAACAACAAAAATGGAAATAATGTTTCTAACGAGAACTGGAGTACAATAACAACTTATTGACTTAATAGGTTTGCCCGTAAGCAATGCTAAACTATAAGTTTCTATGGCTAATGCAGCAACCTTTGCTTCATTTCCCACACATATGATTACTTATCTTTGTTTAGCTTTCTACTTCTGTTTGGTCCCTTCATAAATCTATATTTATGATAACCAAAGTCGGTATCCAATACCCAAGTAGAACCTTGACTTAAATTTTTTTTATTTGAATCATGAACAAAAAATATATTTGTAACCGAAGCTTCACTAAGCTTCTTCTGGTTAGCCTCTACAAGATGCTTCTTATAGTTTCCTTTCCAGTGTCCAGGCTTATTGCAGTGGAAGCAAACTCATTTGCTATCCGTATCAGTTTTGTTCTTATTATCCTTTGTTTTTGCCTTTCTATTTTCCTTCTTAGAATCGTTCTTCTTTTAGAAGATCATTTGGCCCCTACCAGTAAGACTTGGTCTTTCTTGGTTAGAAAATGACTCTCAACATCTTTCAACATGTTAAGCAAATCAGGGAGGCTGATATATAGCTTGTTCATATGAAAAATTCACAACAATTGTGAAAGGAGTCCGAGAGTGAGTGCAAGATTAAATCTTGGCTCAACTCTCCATCCATGACAAAACCTGTTGTCCTAATTGATCAATCAAATTGATTATGTAAAGGACTTTTATGCATCTTATAGTGCCATTACAATCTAGATCGGAAGAGCTCCTTAGATATCTAATATTTATCGGTCCTACTTTCTTCACCATCAACTACTTGATGTGAAGAAAAATAATAAAGCATCCATAGTTTCATGTTGTGGACGCTGAAACTCGTTTACTCACGGATGCGAGCATGATGCGATCGAGCCAATCACAGCATCATCTTGCCACTTTCTAAAAGTAGCAATCTCTTCCTCAGAGGCATGGTCTGCAACCATTGCAGGGATAGGCGTATTAAGGACATAAGATAACTTTTCAGCCGTGAGAACTTTTCTCAATTTCCTTAACCAATCCGTTTAATTCGGTCTGGTTAATTTAACATCTAATATGCTATGCAGTGATAGTAATTTAGACATTTTTATTCGGTAAATGAATTTGTAATTAACAATATTTTAGCATATATTCTTTTATTAATTACCAAAATAATTTAGGTCTTGTTTTAAATTGGTATCTCCCACTATCTTCTTCAAACTATATTACCCTCACTTATATAGTTTGGCAAAATCTAATTAAAGATTTGCTAGTGAGAATAAAGATCTCATTTCAAATGTATATAGCCTTGTGGTGACACAACAAACTATATATAAATAAATAGGTAGACAACTCTCTTGTCAATTACATCAACTATGCAACTCCTCAGATTTTGCCTCTTAGATCATAATGGTCAAGTGTGTGCACATCCGAACTAAAATGATTTAAGTTAAGTCCAACCTAGCACTCCATATATTCAAAAAAGAAAAATATTGTCCTTGTGGTGACACAACAAAACAATATTGTTCAATTTTCTTTATAAGCATCAAATGTGATAAAATTAGCATCTCAAAGAATTAAGATAAGCCTTGTGGTGACACAACAAACTTATAATAATTAATTGATACTCTATTATTTTTATCATGCTAGAAGGCGACGTTCGATATTCCAAATATCTTTGAACGTTTATGACTTAATATAAAAAATTTGAGGGGTTTGCATGTAATTAATTTGTCTCATCTTATTTAGCGCGCATGCACACACATATATATATATATATATATATATATAAATATATATAAAATACGCGTCATATTAATTAACATGTGAAGCATGTTTGCATAATATATAATATATATAGTATAAGCATGCACATATAGAATACTATATTCTACCCGATTGATTATGGACTTTTATTCTAGTTTGGTTCACTAGAGCCACCAAGTGAACCAAAAGGTCAAACCTAGGGTGTGAGAATTAATATTTAAATATAACTATTACATTTAAACTCGGGCTCCATTACAAACGGGTCTTCTTAAGCCTCTCCTCGATTCTTGATCTCCAATTCTTCAAAATTAATTCTAACTATTCCTATTACAAAACTATTTAAAATAAATAGAAGCCTTGATCGCTCAAGTGGAAGTACATGGAGGGAGATAGAATTTACATTAAGAAAAATTAGAGAAGGCAGATGACGCAGAGACCCCATTTAATAAAACCCATACATTCAATGTATCCAACTAAAATAAAATCCAATCACATTGGTCAATAGTCCATAATCAATCCCATTTATTATCATACACATCACCATATGCGTCAATAAATAACATTCATCTCATGAATAATAAACATTTAATATATATATATATATATATATATTGATATCATTTAACGAGCAAATTTAGTTAGTATAAAATCTAATTTTGAATCAAAATAAACTCCTTTATTTTAATCTAAATTTAAATCAAAATAAACTCTTTTATTTTAATTTATCCAATTTTGAATAAAATAAACTATTTATTTTAATCAAAATCTTTAATCAAAATAACTCATTTATTTTAATTAATTATGGAATCCAATTCCAAGTAAAAAAAAAATAAACTACTTTATTAAAGGAAACACGAATTCTCTTTCCTATTCACAAATAAACTCCTTTATTTTGAATAATATGAAATCTTATTCCATCTAAATAAACTCTTTTATTTACGGAAACATGGAATCCAATTTCAACTCCAATTAGTTATCATGAAAACCAATTTCAACTCTAATTAGTTAGCATGAAATTCAATTTTAAAATTAAAATAAACTTTTTATTTTTAAATTAAAATAAACTTTTTATTTTAATTATAAAATAATTAAGAATATTATATATATATATATATATATATAATAATGAAATCATGTAATGCTCCTGAATCCTTGAAAAGTAAGCATGTTACTTAATAATACATGTTGTTGCAGGATTATATATAATCACGTGACCACCACTAGGATATATATATATCAGGAAAGTTCAAGTGCATAAATATTAAGTAACATAATTTCTTAAAGAGCAGAACTATTAAATGCCAAAACCGTGGCTTCATTCCGCGTATTTTCTAAAAATCCAAAATCGTGCCCAGCTGCTATATATTCTCTCCAAATCGAAAGCCCTAGTTTCTCTCTTCTATCTTCTGTCCAAATGCTTCTCTCTAAATCATTGAAGATTCGCGACCGTGCCCTATTGCAAGCAGAGCTAAATCAGAACCGTGCCCTAGCTTCTCTGTTCTCTTTTCTCTCCAAATCACTGAGAATCGCGACCATGCCCTATTTCGTTGTGGATGAAAGCAGGTATGTGTATGTAATAGATTCGTTTTCTATTTTCTTCTGATTTTTCTGTGATGATATGCTTATTGCTTGAAGTTTCGTTGTGGTTGAAGTTTATTCAACTTTGAAGGTCCTTTAATTTTAGTAGGATGCCCTGTTTTTCAAATTTTCACCTTCAAACTAGTTTCGTATTGTTGAACAACTAGGTATGCTAAATATAGATACTTTTTAAGATTTTATATTGTTTTGGCTTATTCTTTAATTGAGAATGATAACTTGGAGAGAGCCCATGAAGTAATGCAGTGTATGGTGAGGAATTTTGCTAAAATTGGGAGGTTAAAGGAGGCTGTTAGTATGGTTATTGAGATGAGAAATCAGGGGTTGGTGTTGAAGACTTGGACTTTGAATTTTGTTGTTGGTGTTGCTGTTAAAATGGGTATGATTGATGTTGCAGAGAATGTGTTTGATGAAATGTGTGAAAGAGGAGTGTCTACTAATTCTTGCAGTTTTAAGTTGATGGAAATTGTACAGGGAAAATAAGAATTTTCTAAAATTTAGAGAAATAAATAGAAATTAAGACATAAAAAATTAATATTAAAAAGGATAAAATAGTAATATTTCTAAAGTTATAGAGGTAAAAGAATAATAATAAAAAATGATCCAATCACACACCAAATGTATAGGTGACAGTTTTTTGATGATTTTGAGTTACAACTTATGGTTATTAAAATAAATAGTTATTTTGTTATTCAATAACAATTACATTTTATTTACTCTTATTTTTTAACATCTTCCCTCTCTTTCACTATTTATCATCTCTTAAATTCTCAACACGTTAAATGAGCTTGCAATTTTGTATAATTTGCTCAACATTACAAATTCTTATACTGGCATATTAAAAATGCAAGGGATGCATCTAATCATATACTACCTTCCAAATAAAATTGGTTCATGTGTTACTTCTTCCCTTTAGAATAGGGAAGATTTACTTTTTATGACGACTGTCTTTACATATACTCCATTTGCTGCTTTCATCCTAAAATGAAAAGAATTGAACTTTGCTGCTTATATTACAAGATTGCCCTTTTACTTTCTTGTTCTACTTGCTCTGCACCTCAAATTGGGTTTAAACCATGGCCATCAAATATTCCTGTATTCACCTTGGACAATATTTACATCAAATATTCCTCTCTTTTTTGCAGGGGTAGTACATTGATAGATACCAGTAATCGATTTGATAGAATCCGTGGATGATGATTTTGGAATTTGGAGGTGAAGCTTTTGAAAATTGATAAAGCTATTGTCAATTTCAATGATTAATGGAGGAATGTAATAGTTTAGTTATATGTTTTTTTTTAGTTTTAGCTTCTGCCTCTTAACATTCTATTATCTATTAGTAGTACCATAATGTTTTGGGACATGCAAGTTCATGCAATTGTAATGGCATTGAAAATTTGGCAGAATGAAAGCTAGGCAAAATGTTGGGACCGTCTCATTGTCATTGTCATTTGCTTGAGACATCCATAGAATTTGTTATGTGGCATTTGTCATTATGCTATTCCTGTGGATCATCCATAGAATTTGTAACATAGCTCATATATGTCACTATTTAGCCAATGAGCTACGCTCTGTCAAAACTTGGCTTTAGATTCAAAGCTTCTTTAGTTGGATCCCCACAATATTCTTTTTCTTCTTTTAATCTATGTTCTAAAGTGATTTTTGTGTAAAACTTTGCCCCACAATGGCATTTGTCTTTATTATGTTGTCATACATTTTTATTTATATCTACTGAAGTTATTTCCATTGATAGAAAGAAAGATAAAAATTAATAAACGTGAACTGAAAGGCATATACCATATTAATAAAAACTGATCCAAAGAGTCGTCACTAACAAGCCGAGGCAGTAGCCAGCCAATTGGTTTGAAGAAACAATTACACCTCACTTGTTTTTTTTTTACCAACTACAAAGTTCTGTTAAATGATCAAAACATTAAAAGCCAGCAGATAAAATGAACATTCTATTAGTTCTTTCATTCAAATGACCATTGGTTCTCTCTGCGGACCTCTTCCTCCTCCTCCGGCGTGAAGTCATTCTTGATGTTGAATGTCTTGCGAATCTCCTCTGGAGTTTTTCCCTTTATGATGTCTGCAACAGTCTGGCAGGTCAGATCCAGAAGACTCTTAATGTTCAGATAGTTTGCAGCCTGGGAATAAGACAGTAGGGAAAAATACTTACCATATCCAGGATATATACAAGTCCATAATAACTCACGATTAGAGATGCATGTATAAGCATCTAAAGAAATGAGTAATCAACAATACGCTAAATACAGAACATAAAAGCACATGGTTTGCAACTAACATATTACCTAGACACCCAACCATTAAAAAATGTAAATTCAGAGCATAAAAGAAAAAGCTACTCAACATGCCAATAAGATGCTAAATACTAAAATAAATTAGCACATGGTTTGCTCCAGGCAGGAACAAAAGGAAGTATTACCATGTTGCGTTACATGCCAACAGTCCAATAATAACTAACACACAACAAATTAAGAAAGTGCATGCACAATGGATTTAACAGCTATAAGCCTCTGATATCAACAATTCAATGAACCTTAGAGATGTGGCTATTCCTTAAAAAGTTAATAATAACATAACATAAGTAGTTTGCTCTTAAAGCACGAGCCAAGAAAAGTAAGAAATGCAGCATCTAGTGTCATTCTATGTCAACTGTTTGTAAAATCAACTCATAATGACACAATATCAATAGAACAGAAAAGAACCATACAAGCACACAAAATGCAGAAAAAGCAGTACCAATGACCCCTTTGAAAGAGTTTTCATATTAATATGATAAAATTACCAAAGATACGTAAACTTGACAACAGGAGTTTTAGTTAAATTATGACAAATTTAACCATAGAAAATATCTAAAAGTTGAAAACACCTTCCTCAACCTTAGAGTAGCAAAAGGAAAGCCTTGTAAAAGTCTAAAAATGCCACACTGTCCGCAGAATTATGACAATATTAAAGCAGACAAACTAAAAAAAATTGAAATAGTCTGAAAACTGTGAAACAGTCCACAGCCATTCACAATAAAAGAGTCTCACTTGTCCATCTAAAAACTGTGAAATAGTATGCGGTCATTCACAATATTTATTACATTCTTTTAAGTTATCATAGTGTATTAGGAATATTACTTTTTAGAGTGAATTTGACATATTTTCAAAATTAAAATTGATAAGAAGTTAATATAGTTTTACACAATACAATTATAACACTTGTAAACTATCTTAAATAGTAATAATAATTACAGTATTTATTGTTTAAAAAAGTTAAATAAATCACAATACCAAAATGAGATCGAAGAGGGCATTTGGGTTTATTTATAGAGGAATTCAAGTCCTCCAAATCATACTTCAAATCATTATTATTAGTCCATCAACTTAAAACTGCAAGAATCAGGAGACACCCCTCTTTCACACATTTCATCAAATACATTCTTTGCAACATCAATCATACCCATTTTAACAGCAACACCAATAACAAAATTCAAAGTCCAAGTCTTCAACACCAACCCCTGATTTCCCATCTCAATAACCATACTAACAGAAAAATTAGAAGAAAATAGAAAAAGAATCTATTACATACACATACCTGCTTTCATCCATAGCGAAATAGGGCACGGTCGCGATTCTCAGTGATTTGGAGAGAAAGAGAACAGAGAAGTTAGGGCACGGTTCCGATTTAGCTCTGCTTACAATAGGGCACGGTCGCGAATCTTCAGTAATTTAGAGAGAAGCATTTGGACAGAAGAGAGAAGAGAGAGAGAAGAGAGAGCTAGAGCTTTCGATTTGGAGAGAATAGCAGCTGGGCACGATTTTGGGTTTTTAGAAAAGACGCGGAATGAAGCCACTGTTTTGGCATTTAATAGTTCTACTCTTTAAGAAATTATGTTACTTAATATTTATGCACTTGAACTTTCCTGATATATATATATATATATATATATATATATATATATATATATATATATATATATATATATATACGCCCCATCCACAAAGAAATTCAGTTGTTGTGGAAGCCTATTTATTTTGGCCAAATTATTCTGTTTCTATCGAACTTATAAAAAAAAAAAAAAAAAATTGTCCAAGTCCGATAGAACTTGTAGCGGTACCAAAAAATGAGTTCTTCCCTAACAACCAGGTTCTTTGTGGATGGAGACCCTATATATATATATATATATATATATCGGGAGGATCTAAAAGCGACCAAAGAAAAAGAAGGACCAAGGAGCGGACCAAGGCAAAACACACGTGGGTTTCAGTGCAGGTCGGAAAAACACGCGGTCAGTTGACCACGAAACCCGCGTGTTTTTTACTTTCCAGTCCGCCTCCCTCGTCCGCTTCTTTTGATCCGCTTTAGATCCTCCCCAGATATATATATATATATATATATATATATATATATATATATATATATATATATATCCATGATAAAAGGCTTGCACCACGTGATTAGTATAAACATCTTGCATCATCATATAACCACAGACGGTGAAATCGATTTCATGAGATTACAGAACTTTGAATATGATTTCCGCTTTTTTTTATTTTATACAATAAATTATGCCCAATTAAATTGTTCTAAACACATATCAATATACATATCAAATTAAAATAATTAATAATTCGTATACAGGTTTGGCTTTGATACCACTGTCTGGTTTATACTATTCATGAACGCAATCAAATTGCATAAATAAGCGGAAGGGTGAAAAATCAGAGTTTAAAATTTTTTACAAACCATATACCTGGATCATCCTTTATGCACAATTATTAATTAAACGTAAAAGATAAAGATTAAGAATCATACCCTTGAAGATTCGAGCTTCCTCAGGTACAAGTTCACCTCCAATTCTTTTCGCGTTCAACTTGAATCTACCGGGTTTGGTTCCTTCCTTTGATCAATGTTAGCCACCCAAGTGTTTGACCTCTAGAGGTGGTCCACCAAGGAAGAAGAAAGATTCAAGAAGATGAGTATTTGGCAAAACCCTAGTTTTTCTATCTCTAATAGAAAAGGAGCGTACTCTCCAACAATTGGAATCACGCTCTACCCATAATAAGACTCTCTTATTTATAGATGTAGTAAACCCTCCTTAACAATTAAGCAAATGAATTTTATTTTAATTAATTAAATCGCTTTAATTTATTAGGCTCCTAATCTTATTAGAATAATTAATTAAACTTTTAATTAATTAGCCTCTAATCTTATTAGGAATAGATGAGAGTACTTTTATTAATTAATTCCCAAACTCCTTTAGAATTAAATAATAATAATAGTAATAATAATAATAAGACTCCTCTTATTAATTTATATTTAATATTTCTAAGATATTAAATAATAAATATTAAGCTATTTAATTTATTCTATCACCATAGATTAAATTAAATATACTTAACTTATTATTACGATTATGCCATTAACTTCTTAAATAATTATTCTTCTTTTATGGTGTGACCTTTTAGGTTCTCCATATTTAACCTAGGTTGTGAATAAATCAATTAGAACAATTCTAATCTTATTTAAATAAATAAATTAAACTATTAATTTATTTAAATAAATAATATTTATTCTACAATAGGATAAGCCTCCCTAGCGATTAACGACTTTCTAGATAATATAGATTTCAACATTAATCATAAAAGAACCTTTGAGTAAATAGTTACCGTATACAATTCAATCCTTCCACCATACAATGTCCCGATTAAATATAAGACGTGGAATTACTTTCAAGTCTTATTTTATTTAATTATATGTATTTCGACTCTTAAATGCACAACTCCAAATAATGCAAATTAGAAACTCCTTTCTAATTTCATTCTCTTTTAGCCAAGGACTCACCGAGTTGTCATTTATCGAATCACATAAGACATTTCTCTTCTTTTACTAGAAGTGGTAGATTCTATATTGATCATACATTATCTCCACGTATAACTTATTATACCCAAGCATACCTTTTGATATACCCTAAGGGTCTTAAGGAATAAGTCAAAGTATAACTCATCATACACAAGATACTTATGATGATCTCAAGTCCAAGGATTACTTGTCTTACTATCACTACAGGAATTCCTATTGACAAGCAAGTAAAACTCCATTAGGTATTCCTTAGCGAGCCACATCAAGTGAACTTATTCTCTAATAAGCACCTACATACTTGCTTTAGTGTCTCCACACAAATGATCATGAGATCAATCATCCTCATCCAATGAGTAAGCAACGTATGTACCAATCTATCCAGATTCACTAATTCCCAATTTAGTAATCCAACGATTGGGAACTATTTTAGTTTTAAGCTTTCTAAGAATTTAGATCTCATCAGAATGATCATCATCATTATTCTAAAAGCATTGCTTAAAACTATGGGTTTATCGCATATTATAAAACAACATCATGTAGATAATTAAAAGCCTTTAATAAATTAATACTTTTTATTAATAAATGAATAAGATTGTTACAAAGTATATGCTTTATCATCAAACATGATTGGCTTATGTGCATACTGCTTTCATTATTAACAACCAATTCCACAAAATCAAGAATTTGAATTTCAAGAATGGAAATTTAATATAAATTAAAAATGATGAATAAGAAGGAATTTTATACCTTTATAATTGCAATGAACTTGCTCCTAATGAACTCTCAAGCTCTAGATTACTTGTACGCTCTCAACTCTCACTTAGCAATTCTCAACCAACTCAAGCAACACAAAGAATGAAGGGAAATGCTTATTATATAGGAAATCCATTGACCATGCCAAGCCATTGCCCAATAATTCAAACTCATGGATTGAGGGATTTCATGAAGTATAAGAAGGAGTTGGTAATTTAGTTGTTGGTTTGTATCATGAGCACCACTACCCTCATGATCATTGCCTAGCAAGCTTGGAAGAAAATGAAGAGCATAGGCCTTAGCCTTTTGTCTAAACACGTGAATGAGGTTTAGGAGAAATGGGACACTCAATTCGGGACAACTTCAACATGTCACCCTTCTTGCATACTCCTACACACTTTTACCCTTATGTTGCATTTTAATACACATATCCATCATATATTATAACCTATTGTCACACTATAACTTAACATTTCAAAGTAGTAGGTGTTATGTACTATACATATAATCCATGTACATTTTATGTTAATGTATACCCACATGCATATTGTTACATACACATCTCATAATGTATTTATAACATATAGTTTTAATATGCATAATCGCATGGCTTCATTCAATTTGGTTTTATAATACTTAATACATATAGTCACATAAATGTCACACCATACTATATAGTTATATTTGTATCATTGTTCACATACACATAACTATCAATATAATATTATTATATTAATAACTCACTTAATTATGTTAAATAAATAACCATGCTCTTCCTTAATTAATTAACACTAATATTAATTAATCCAACCATTGATTAATGTAATTACGAATTCCTATAATCATTATTCCTTTTTTATAATATATTGCAATTGATAGTAATCACATATTATTAGTTAATTACAAAGAATTCAATATTCTACCACAACCATTAACAATTAATTAATATAACAATTAATATTACTTAATTATGCACTTTATTTCATGGTTGGTTAATGTCACACATATCACATGATTGTCCCTTTTAATTTCCAAAGTGAAAAAGTACTTTTCTCCAATCGATTCTTGGCGTAATTTGCTTGCGGTTTATCTTCTTGGAGACGGCTAGAATTGCTGGCCAGGTACCGACAACAATCTTAAGATCAGTCTTGCGCTCTTGCAGTGTGCCGGCCAATGCTAACTTGTTATACATGACATGAATTGATCTCCACAAGAGTGTTACTACGAGTCTACAAGTGTATTGATTACTTATACGAAATCACATGATCGACACGATTAATCTTCCTAATTCTGCTTTAATTCACTTAATGAATTTTCTCGTTTAGCATTATGCCACACAAGGCATTTCACACTTCTCATTGCAAATTCAAATTTCTTAATACGCATTGATTTAATACAAATCAATTATATTAACCGACTCATAAAACAATAACACTTATTTTCACATAAATTGTATTTCCATTAATATATTCATTTTATAATACATGGAAATTCTCGGGTATTACATCCTCCCCCTTATATAAAAATTTCGTCCCGAAATTGCTATAAGGTTACACAAATAGATGGGGATAATCCCTCATCATCCTATCTTCTAACTCCCACGTTGCCTCCTCAACATCGTGGTTACGCCAAAGTACTTTTACAGAAGAAATAACTTTATTTCTCAAGGTTTGCTCTTTCCTATCAAGAATTTGGACATGAATTTCTTCATATGATATAGTTTACTTCGATAGTGGTGATATACTCATAATTGAAATGAATCAATATGTTTAAAATCTATAACAATATTCAAATGGATTGATTATTTAATCATTAAGAATTCTGACAATTCTTTAATACCAAACTCTTAGGGTTAGTCCACCAATTTAAATAACTATTAGTGACTCCCTTTAATCATATTATAAATTCACATAACCACATAAGGTTTAAATAGACTCACAAAACTAACTCATTAAAAATTAAATCACATATTTAATTAAATAAGGAGTTTAAAATTCACAGTCATTACAGTGGAGATCTATACGGATCATAAAAGCCTTAAATATTTCTTCACTCAAAAGGAACTCAACATGAGACAACGGCGTTGGCTTGAACTGTTGAAAGATTATGATCATACCATTCAATACCATCCTGAAAAAGCGAACGTAGTAGCTGACGCATTGAGTAGAAGATCATATGCGGGTACGAGTGCGATATTGTCAACGCAAAGGCCCATTTTGTATGACTTACAAAGGATGGAGATAGAGTTAAAGACTCCAGGGACCCACGTGATGATGAAAATATACGAGTAGAATCCGACTTTAATCGATAAAGTTAAAGTTTGCTCAAGCTTCTGAGACTGAGGTGATGCGTATGAAGAAGAAAGTGTAAGAAGGTGCTATTCCGGAAGCAATAATCGATGAAGAAGGAATACTTCGAGTCAACTCCAGACTTTGTGTTCCTAACAATTCTGACTTGAAGTATAAAATCATGATGGAGGCGCACAACACACCATTTGTAATCCATCATGGGAGTACCAAAATGTATCGTGATCTTCGACACACATTTATGTGGAGCAATATGAAGAGAGAGATAGCGGAGTTTATCTCAAGGTGTCTAACTTGTCAACGAGTCAAGGCGAAGCATCAAGTGCTAAAAGGTCTATTGCAACCACTTGAAATTCCAGAATAGAAGTGAGAGCACATTATCATGGATTTCTTTACCGGTCTCCCCAAGGTTTCTCAAGGCATAGATGCGATTTGGGTCATTGTTGATAGATTAACCAAGTTTGCTCATTTTTTACCGATACGAGAAACTTATTCACTTGAACGTCTTGCTCGTATGAACATAAATGAGAATATAAGACTACATGGTATGCCATTATCCATAGTTTCTGATCGAGACCCAAGATTCACTTCACAATTTTGGGTTAGTTTGCAAAAAGCTATGGGCACGGACTTACGATTTAGTTCGGCATATCATCCTCAAATGGACGGGCAGTCGGAGAGGACTATTCAAACCCTTGAAGATTTATTAAGACTCTGTGTCCTTGACTTTAAAGGAAGTTAGGACAAGTTCTTGCCATTGGTGGAATTTTCTTACAACAATAGTTATCAAATAAGTATTGGCATGGCTCCATTCGAGGCATTGTATGGACGCAAATGTCGTTCTCCAGTATGCTGGGATGAGGTGGGTGAAACAACGTTGTTGGGAACAGATATGGTACGCATAACAATGGAAAAGATTCAAATGATCCGGCAACGTATAAAAACCTCACAAGATCGATAAAAGAGTTGTGTTGATCTTCATCGAAGAAACTTGGAATTCAATGTTGGAGAGCATGTGTTGTTACGTGTTGCTCCAGGGAAAGGAGTTACAAAATTTGGAAAGAGAGGAAAGCTCAATCCTCGATTCATTGGGCCATTCAAAATCCTCGATAGAGTAGGAACTGTGGCCTATAGACTCACCTTACCGCCAAGTATGTCTCGAGTTCATAACGTTTTTCACATATCTATGTTATGTAAATATGTGGAAGACCCGAACCACATTATTGAATTAGAACCGGACGAGATAGCGAATGATTTAACGTATGAAGAAGTACCTGTTAAAATCTTGGATAAGAAGGATCATATTATACGCCTCAAGGTTATACCTCAAGTCAAAGTTTTGTGGAGAAACCACGATGTAGAGGAAAATGACACGGGAGTTAGAATCAAATGAAGTAAAGGTATCCTCACCTCTTGACATACCAGTGTCGTACCCCAATTTTGAGGACGAAATTTCATAAGAAGGGGAGGTTGTAAGACCCCAACTTTTATGAATATAGATTAATTTTTCTCGAAATATATTTTTGAATATTATGGTGTGGATTTGAAATAATGTTATAGTTTTGGGTAATATTTACAAATTTTGCAAAGCAAGTTGTTATAAAATATTCGATTGGTGGGGAATATTCGTTTTAACGGGGAATATTAAATGCAGACGTCACAATCATTAGTGGACCCCTAACGAAAGTATTGTTTGAAGTTAAAAAACGGCGAAATATCTTTTTATAAAAATAACGGCGAAATTTTTACCGTTAAACTGTTGAAATACCTGGTGGTAAAAGTACAATAATACGCGTGGTTGCATAGTAGCACACGGTATTAATTATTGATGCTTACGTGAGAAGTCACTCAGTTATACTCAATTATTGCTACAGTAATTGCTACATAATATCTCTCATATTATTGATTCAATTATTGTCATAGTATCATCTGCATAATATTTTAAATTATTAAATCAATAATTGAGAAGAAAAAGTTATTCATATTATTATTTGCAATATTGACGATGTCTAGAAAGTTACATCGAAGAAAGGTTTGATCACCTAATTCATGGCGCCCGATAGGGAGAAATCCTTATCGGAAAGCCCCCTCTTTCCTAGGAATGATCTGGTTATTAAATATTGTGAGTTATAATATTAATGATGAATAAGTTTGTGTTGATTAAAGATGAAATTGATATTTCCATTGTATTATGATTATTATAGTTAGTGGAAATCGATATTTATTTCGATAATAATTGATTTCTGGAGGTTATATTGACCAATCGGGTAATTAATCGGATAAATGAGCAATTAATTGCTATTAGTTCACATACAAATTATTGTTGGTTCACATGTATGGAACTATTGATTCACATGTATGTACTATTAGGGGAGGTGGTGCAAGATTGATAATACTTGCAGGACTAAATTAAAAATGAAGGTATAGATGAAGGTACTATACTGTAATAATTCGAGCCCCTAATCGTGCAATTATCAAAACAATGTTTTTCTATAAATATAAGCTCATTCTTCTTTCATTCTCACCAATTCACTAAGACTTACAAGAGCAATTATAGAGAGAGAAGCTATAGAGAGAATGAAGAAGAGTATTCTGCTACTTCACTATTTCAATATCCAAATTTATTCTAAGGTAAGGGGTATTATTTTGTTTAGTATTTATAAGAATAATATTTTCTTCCATACTCTGTAGTATGTGAGTAATATTATTTCATCTCGTATTCCTGATTATACCCTCATTTTATTAAAGTATTGCTTATATACTCCGTGAAATTAGTAGAATATCCTTAAAATTTGCGCTTCATCTAGTATCGTTTCATAAGGATATTTTCTGCACATTCTTGTTAAATTTTAAGCTTTTCATGCCGGAGTATTGTCCATGAGTACTATTCATTTATACGGTACTATTTAAAAAGTACTATTCACGGGGTACTATTCATAAAGTACTATTCACAAAGTACTATTCACAAAGTACTATTCCTAAGTACTATTCACGAAGTACTATTTACGGGGTAATATTCACTCGGGTACTATTCACTCGGGGAATTATTTATGATAAAAATTGATTTCTTTGCTGTCCAAATTATTTTTGATACAATATTATTATTGAATTTTACTCCACAAAGCAATATCATGTTGACAATTTGGACATTATTGAATTTTGGATAAATTAAATTATAAATCTTTAAAAAATTTATCATTTTGCTTTCTTTTAATTGAATTCTTATATCATTGTCATCATCCTCATGCTTATTGTAATACCCTTAATAATAATAATAATAATAATAAAGAAATAAAGTAAATAAATAATATTTAAATCCATATTTTTAATTGGGCTTTTCTTATGTTGGGTCAAATTGTATTTAATTTGTGTGAACTATTATAAGTAAATGATTACATTAATTTGGGCTTTTATATTAATTGGGTCTAATTTATATTTGGGTAATATTAAGATCCTATTAAAATTAGGAGAAACAATAAAATATATAAATAATAAGTAAAACCTAATCTTCTTCATGTACATCAACTGATTGAGGGAAGAGGAAAGAACAGCGGCGGCAAAAGATCAGAAGAATTCAATTCGTTCCGGTAAGAGTGGTTGATTTAAAATACATTCTATAATTTTATTACTATGAGAAATTTATAATCATGAAGTGCTACACGGGTATTAGTTTATAGTAGAATAAAGAATTCATGAAGTGGAAAGGTGGAAGACTACTTTTCTAATTTTAGATTCATGGAGGAGATCTTTTAACTAAATTTTATAAATATTAATTAATTATAAATGACTACTTCAAGTCTGCAACGGAGGTATCATGTGCATATGCATAGTAATTTTTTTAAAGCAATTAATATTTCTTAGATTGATGATAGATCAATAATACTAAAAGTTTTAATTTGACAACGAAAGTATCTTAGTAAGACGACTTAATTGGATAGATTAATGTATCCATATTGCACTTTTAATATATAATAATATCCGAAAGATAATGCGTACTTAACCACTTGATTTCAATCGGTTCGAAATTATTATTTTTAAAAAAGATATTAATTATGAAGATTTATGGTAATTCTTTAGATAATAAAATTATTAATAATAATAATAATTTTGTAAACGTATTTATATTTATTATTATTTTTTATTTAGTTCGAAGCGGAAGGAATTTAAAGAGTTATATTTAAAATATAAATTTTGCAGTATTTATAATTGATATAAAGTGATGATTAAATGCATATTAAATAGATTATGAATTATTTTGGAATTATTAGTTTAGATTATTTTTAATTTGGGGTGAATATGTTTAGGTTGTGAATAACGTTTCGTATTTGATATCATTGGCATTTAAGGGTAAGATTTTATGGAGTGTGCTATAAATGGTTTGGAAGTATCAGGTACGAATTCCGTACTCTTTCAGCGATACTCTTGTTAAATTTGATTTGTTCGATTTGTCGCTTGTTCGAATTTCGTTCTGATTTCACATAATTATTTTCTGTGAAATAAATATATTAGTTTCATTTTGGAGTTGATATATATGACTCGTATTTGTACTCTTTGAATTAGGTTATCATGTTTAGTACTATTTATTTTTGATAATTGTACAAATTGATGCACATGTTCTTACCTTCTTTTGAGACCTTGTGACTATAATTTGATTTGGTTCAACATGTACATATAGAATCCTTTTGTTGGTATTATGTTGCGTGTGTTTGTGACATAGTATTTTTGTTAGAATATACCGTAGGGTATACGAGCTATAACCACGTGGGGGTACCACGTGCATGTCGTCTTGGCACGAGAGGCATGACACTTTCCATAATGATTGTGATTAGTCCACGGCGTCTCCGTTTTGGGCTCCGGAGGAAGTGGGCCATTTGGTGTTTTGTTATGGGAGGCGTATGGGTTAACCCTAGTTTTCTGTTCTGCGAATTTATGATGTTGTGCCAAACACATATATCCGATTTGCATACATTTGGATTCGCGGTCCAATGTGTGATTTGCCTGTGTGGCATTATTTTGGTTGCCTGTGTGACATCATTTGACTTTCCTGTGTGGCATTATTTTAACTTGCCTGTGTGGCGTTGTTTTGACTTACCTGTGTGGCAACGTATATTTCTGAGCTCACTCGGTATGAAATAACACCCAACCATTTGATTCAGCCTATTATTTCATTGTATTAGTTTTATTTATTTCTGTTCAGTTCAATTCATTGAGTTAGTTACTTCAGTTCGTTATTTCTTTATTCTTCTATTGGTTTCGTAAATTCTGTTGATTCAGATATATTCCATTTAGATCTTTGGAGATTTTATTTTCATCCGTATTTACACTTGAGGCTTTGTTCAGTATTTTGTCTCGGTTATTTTTTTATATCTATTGTATATCTTTTGTATATCTATATCCCTACTGGGCAATTGGCTCATGCTGTGTTTTTCTTCCGGCAGGTTTGCAGGGTTGATTCAGGGCTAATGTGATGAGAGAGTTGTCTTTGACCATCTAGGTTGTTTCGATTTTTGGTTTTAGTTATTTTGACTCTAGTTGGAGAATTGTATTTAGTACTTCATTAATGAACATCACTATTAATATTTTTAAGTTATTAGTGATCTCTTTACTTATTTTGAGATTTGTTGTGCTTTGCACGTGACCTCCCTTTCCTTTTCAGGAAGGGGGTGTTACAGAGATGGTATCAAAGCTCAGGTTCTTAAGGGGGTGTTACAGAGATGGTATCAAAGCTCAGGTTCTTTCTTGTAGAATACCTATTTAGGTTTGACCTGTAAGTTGTGGGTAAACCATTAGGTAAACGTTGGAGTTTGATTCGATTTTGTTCTTTGTTTGGTTGGTCTCTATTTTGACCAACTGTTGATTTCTTTTCGATTTGTAGTTAATTTGAGGAAAGTGGAATAATTTGTTAAGGTGATTGAGTAATGATATTAGTTAAGAATTGTGATTCAAACATTGAGGTGAATTAAGTTTTACTTTGTACAGATAAGAAGGGATTTTATATGAGATGTGATTATGATGTGAATATTTGTATCGACGAGTATTTGATTTTGGAAAATTATTTTTTTAGAGTTGTTTATTTTTTTGTGACAATTATTATGATCGTTGAATTGAGGATTTGATTTGAGTTAGGTTTTGATTTATGTTAAGCTTGTGGATAATTTGAGGTTTGTGTATTGATGGCATTCTATGATAAAATGAAAATTATTAAGTATAGAGGATTTCTTGTAATTTGAGTGTTGATATTCGAGGTAATTAGATTAATAATTTGGAGTTAATGATCAATTTTGTGGCTATTTTCTAGTGGGATATTGGAGTTATGTCCTATGAAGTTTCTTTGTGATAGTATGGGGAGACATTCAAATTTATTGGATTAAGGTTTGCAATAAGGGATGATTGATTTATTTTTATGATTAGATAGTAAGGGATGAAATTCAATTAATTTTAAGAGATCTTGAATATTTATAGTTTGCTTATGCAGATAGTAAAATATTTGACTTAGAGTTGATATGAAGATAAAAAAATCTTAGTAGTATATTCTTTGGTGTAATAATATTTAAGAACTAGCTAGTTCGAATTGAGGTTTGAATATTTTGAAGATCTTGAGGATATGCGAAAAGTTGATAAAATTTGTTGAGTTGTTTGGTTTATCCGATATCCTTGGAGTTTTGTATGATTTTATGTAAATTAAATAAAAATAATTTGTTAAATCCTTGTCATGTGTGGAACATAAACGTTTTACGAATTAAAAATAATTTTAAATATTTTCGGTATTTGAATCGTATTTGGATGAATAATTTTTTTTTGTGATTTTGAATTATGTTCCGAAGAGTATGTTTACAAGAATTAAACTCAAAGATATTAGCGACGGCCCGCACCAACGGTGGATCATGTGATCTAATTTGATGTAACGCGAAGAACCTTACCAAGGCTTGACACGGTAGCTGACGATTCTTTTACAAGTACATTGATAATTACGTGGACCGATGACTTATCCGCGTTGATCGTTACAAATGGCGACGCTACGTTGTAACTAAATTTATCTATTTTTTGTAGCTTATTTGAATTCTGAGGGCGGAATTATTTTTAAGGGGTGAAAAATATAACAACCCATATTTTTTTTAAAATTAAATATTAATTAATTTTATTGTATACAATTGTATTTAAATTGGAAAAAGGTAAATGATTTTGTTTCCTCTTTTCTTTCTTGTTTTGTTTGGAAAATTAAATTCTTTTAGTTGGTAATTAAATAAATGATTAAATTAAAATTGAGAAAGATAATTCCTTTTGTTAAAGTCTTGTGGTAAAATTATTCTTGAATGAAGCTACGGGGAGATAGAGGAGTCTATTCGAGCGGAGTATCCGCATCTTTTGATAATTAGGTACGTTCATTCTTTTGATTCCGGGGACAGAATACTTTTAAGAGGTAGGTGATGTAATACTCGGTAAAAATAATAATAATAATAATAAATAAATAAAGTAAATAAATAATATTTAAATCCATATTTTTAATTGGGCTTTTCTTATGTTGGGTCAAATTGTATTTAATTTGTGTGAACTATTATAAGTAAATGATTACATTAATTTGGACTTTTATACTAACTGGGTCTAATTTATATTTGGGTAATATTAAAATCCTATTAAAATTAGGAGGAACAATAAAATATATAAATAATAAGTAAAACCTAATCTTCTTCATATACATCAACTGATTGAGGGAAGAGGAAGGAACAATGACGAAAAAGATCGGAAAGAATTCAATTAGTTTCACGGTAAGAGTGGTTGATTTAAAATACATTCTATAATTTTATTACTATGAAATTTATAATCATGAAGTGCTACATGGGTATTAGTTTATAGTAGAATAAAGAATTCATGAAGTGGAAAGGTGGAAGACTATTTTTACGATTTTAGATTCATGGAGAGATCTTTTAACTAAATTTTATAAATATTAATTAATTATAAATGACTACTTCAAGTCCGCAATCGGAGGTATCATGTGCATATGCATAGTAATTTTTTAAAGCAATTAATATTTCTTAGATTGATGATAGATCAATAATACTAAAGGTTTTAATTTGATAACGGAAGTATCTTAGTAAGACAACTTAATTGGATAGATTAATGTATCCATATTGCACTTTTAATATATAATAATATCCGGTATAGTAAGACGTCTTAACCAACGATTTCAATCGGTTCGTAAATTATTATTTAAAAAAAAGATATTAATTATGAAGATTTATGGTAATTCTTTAGATAATAAAATTATTATTAATAATAATAATTTTGTAAACGATATTTATATTTATTATTATTATTTTTTTATTTAGTTCGAGCGGAAGGAATTTAAAGAGTTATATTTAGAATATAAATTTTGCAGTATTTATAATTGATATAAAGCGATGATTAAATGCATATTAAATAGATTATGAATTATTTTGGAATTATTAGTTTAGATTATTTTTAATTTGAGGTGAATATGTTTAGGTTGTGAATAACATTTCGTATTTGATATCGTTGACATTTGAGGGTAAGATTTTATGGAGTGTGCTATAAATGGTTTGGAAGTATCAGGTACAGATTCCGTACTCTTTCAGCGATACTCTTGTTAAATTTGATTTGTTCGTTTATTTCCTTATTTCGAATTATGTTATGATTTCACATAATTGTTTCCTGTGAAATAAATATATTAGTTTCATTTTGGAGTTGATACACATGACTCGTATTTGTACTCTTTGAATTAGAATATCATGTTTAGTATTTATTTTTGATAATTGTAGAGCGGTACATGTTGTTACCTTCTTTTTGAAACCTTGTGACTATAATTTGATTTGGTTCAACATGTACATATAGAACCCTTTTGTTGGTATTATGTCGCATGTGTTGTGACATAGTATTTTTGTTAGAATATACTATAGGGTATACCTGAGCTATAACCACCTGTGGGGGTACCACAGGCATGTCGTCTTGGCACGAGAGGCATGACACTTTCCGTGGCGGTGTGATTAGTCCACTGCGTCTCCGTTTTGGGCTCCGGAGGAGGAAGTGGGCCATTTGTGTTTTTTGTTGTGGGAGGCATATGGGTTAACCTAGTTTTACGCTACTGGATTTGTGATGTTGTGCCAAACACACATATCCGATTTGCATACATTTGGATTCGCGGTCCAATGTGTGATTTGCCTGTGTGGCATTATTTTGGTTGCCTGTGTGACATCATTTGACTTTCCTGTGTGGCATTATTTTAACTTGCACCGTGTGGCATTGTTTTGACTTGCACATGTGGCAACGTATATTTAAAAGCTCACTTTCGGTGTGAAATAACACCCAACCATTTGATTCAAACTATTATTTCATTGTATTAGTTTTATTTGTTTACTCATTGGATTCAATTCATTGAGTTAATTACTTCATTTCGTTATTTCTTTATTCTTCTATTGGTTTCGTAAATTCTGTTGATTCAGATATATTCCATTCAGATCTTTGGAAATTATATTTTTATCTGTATTTACACTTGAGGCTTTGTTCAGTATTTTGTCTCGGTTATTTTCGTATATCAATTGTATATCTTTTGTATATCTGTATCCCTACTGGGCAATTGGCTCATGCTGTATTTTTATTTCGGCAGGTTTGCAGGGTTGATTCAGGGCTAGTGTGATGAGAGAGTTGTCTTTGACCATCTAGGTTGTTTCGATTTTTGGTTTTAGTTATTTTGACTCTAGTTGGAGAATTATATTTAGTACTTCATTAATGGACACCACTATTAATATTTTGAAGTTATTAGTGATCTCTTTACTTATTTTGAGATTTGTTGTGCTTTACACGTGACCTCCCTTTCCTTTTCGGGAAGGGGGTGTTACCCTTATATTGTGATAAAAGTCATCTGTGGCTTACGTGCATTGATGTAATATTGATTGGTATTATTATGATCAGGAATTATTCTAGATAATCATGATCGTAATGTTACAAATGATGTGGTAAAAGTTCTCATTGGCTGCAGTAGTGCATTGATGGACGATTGTTGGTATGATCATGACTATTGATGATTACATAAATATCCTTGCTTCGTAGTGTAGGGATGATTCGATGATGTGGTTTATTTATTAAGATGAGTCTTTGTGATAATCCGAGATTTTGAATAATCCAAAATTTGCGAATAATTTTTTTTTTAATTAATATTAATATTCATTATCATTTTGTGACAAGTATCGATGAAACGAGTCTCGAGAAAGTCAATTTGTATTGACTAATAAATTTTAGAGTAGAGTTGTGCTTAAAACGATGAGAAACCCTAACCCTAATTCCTGGATAGGGATTTGATAGAAAATAACATTAAAATAATTATTTTGATAATTACGTGTTGGTACTATATAGGAATTTTGATCAATGATTGATCGGATAAGGTTTAAAATTATAAACCCTAATAAGAGATTAGAAACCCTAATCTCAGAATTAGAAACCCTAACGTACCGTTAGAAACCCTAATTAAAAGCCGGGAAACTCTAATTTCATATTCGGGAATCCTAAAACCCTAATTAGGAAACCCTAATCCTAATTAGTAAACTTAATGTGTTTATTAAACTTAAATATGATTAAAAAACCCTAATTATATTTTTGTTATCTTAATTTCTATTTTACAAACCCTAATTATATTTTAGAAATTTTATTTTTCTAATTAAAATCCTAATTTGTGGGTTATAAACCTAATGACCATTTTTGACCCTAATTGCTAAATTAAGCAATTTTAATTAGGAATATTAATCCTAATTAGCAAGATTGAAATTTATGATTAGGAAATATTAATATAATTATAGAATCCTAATTATAATTTTGGAATATTAATTTTCTATTTTGAAAACTGAAATTCGAAAATCTTGAAATTAAATTGCAAACCTAAAGGGTTTAAACCCTAAACCCTAAAGGGTTTAAACCCTAAACCCTAAAGGGTTCAAATCCTAAATCCTAACCTAAACCCTAAACCCTAAGGGTTTGTACAATTGTCTAGATTGCCATTAAAATTAATTTGCTAAAGACCAAAATGCCCCTTTTCATTTTTATTTAGTTAACTTGTAAAATGGCCATCAACTTTAGTAGTTCAACCACTCATTTGACTTGTGTGACACAATATATCAACAACTCAGCTGAAAATCTCAGCCTAGCAACAACATAAGCATTATATATTAGATTTGGGAGAGAGAAAATGTACAAAAATTGCCATTTTGCTAACTTGCTCTCACCTACTCTCTCTCTCACAAGACCTCCGATTTCCTCAAGTAAATCAGTCCACATAAATAGCCCATTAATCACCCAATATCATTTTGAAGATCGGGATCAAAGATTTGATAAGAGAAGTATAAACCCTAATTTATATTTGATCTTGTATCTTTAGAAAGTTTTTGTGTTTTGTGTTTAGATCTTTGCTTTAGAGGATGTTTTATGTTGATCTATGATGATCAAACATTTATCCATAGCATCAAAGTGCCTTAAAAAGTGTTTTTCAAAATCATTTCTTGAGTATGAACTATGGTCCGACAAGAAATGTCGGTGGCCACGAATCATTGCTCATTTACTATTTTTGTTGTTGAAACGTTGTTACATATAGCCTTGTATGTGGTCTTTACTCGCAAGTGGAATCGGTGTCATTAGATGTCTAGATCATGAGTTATTAATAGCAAAAAAACCGCCGACCGAGCTTAACCTATTTGAAATCTGGGTAACCCGAAATATAAAAACAAATATTCGACAAGCTTTTATAACGGCATATCCGATGATTTGATTTTTGTTTAATGGTGTTTTATAACCTAACATTGTAGCACGACATATGGTCTTACATTTTATGGCTTTAGATCGTATAAATGAACAACTAGTAGAAGCGTGACAATGTGGTCAAAGTAGACCACTTTGATTACATTTTCGACGCGTTTAAAAACCCGAATCGGTATGAACTCGATTTTATCGAGTTTGGCCGGGACTAATCTAGCGGGTGTGTTGTTGGTTAAATGATCTGTTGATTTCTATGTGTTCCTTGTCATATATACTACATGTGTGGACCAAAAAACGAACCATTTAATAAACGGAACATAGAATAAATCGTGCATAAAAGTGGCTGGTTGAACAACCCGGGTTTCTGGAAAACCAAGAACCCACCTGACAGCAACTTTCGAGACTTGAATCTCTTTGTTGTGATGTTATTTGACCAACGTGATGGATGGATGTTGTAGTGTTACCGTAATACTACAATATCAAAGTCTTATATTGCACAGAAACAAATTTGGCTGGGAGTTAAATCCGGTCAAAGTTGACCCCTTGCACTGTCGGCTGTCAGTATTCTTGAGCTCAAGAACACCAACAGCGACGCTTTTTGTCGCTAAAGCCCTATAACGACGGTTTTATTATTTTCTAATTTTTGAATATTCTGGAAATTATTTAAAAATAGAAATAAATTCTAAAATTACCAAAATGGTTTTAAAAATTATTTTAAATTATGAAAAATAATTTTGACCAATCGAATATTTTTCTTTAATATTTATAATTATTTAAAATTTAAAAGTATTTAATTTATTTAATTAGTGTATTAAATAAATTAGAGAAAAATGATTTTAATTATATAAAAATCATTTTAAATAAGAATAATGTATTTAAAAATATTTTGAGTTATAAAATGTAACTTTTAATATTTTTAGAAAATTTTCATTAATAATTTAATATTAATGATATTAGATTTATTTAATTATTAAATTAAATAAATATTTTAAAAATGATTTTATTAATTTAAAAATCATTTTAAATAAGAATAAATTGTTAGAAAATATTTTAAATTATAAAATATAATTTTCAATATTTTTGAGAATTCTCATTAATAAATTAATATTAATGATATTAGATTTATTTAATTATGCTATTAAATAAAGAAATTTAAAATGATATTATTGATTTAAAAATTATTTAAAAATGAGAGAAATGAATTAAAAATATTTTAAGTGATAATTAATTACTTTTAATATTTTGATGATAATTTCATTAATATTTAAATATTAATGGTGATGATTTAAAATGATTTTAATTATTCTAAAAATCATTTAAGTAGAATATTAATGATTTAAAAATATTTTAAGTTATTAATAATAACTTTAATATTTTGACAAGTATGTTATTAATATTTTTATATTATCAAATGTGACACCCCCAAAATTAGGTATACATCACCCATCTTGGGTTGTCAGATACATGGTACAAAATTCAAATACAACTTACTAATACAACTGTCATGTACAATACGACAAAACATAACTGTGAGTTTGAATACAATTATTGTCTAATAAAGATTATACAAATTCAAAAGGAGTCCTCATTACAATTATTAACACACTATTTCACATAATAGTGCGGACTACTAATGTTATCCTCTGGACCGTCACTCCGCTTCCCGACTAGTCCTCGCTATGTTCTCATTTTCACGAAAAAACAGGTGAAAGAAAGGGTGAGCTCAACTAGCCCAAGAAAAAAATATTATGACTAAGATAATGCGAATAAATTATCGTTAGCCTTCAACAATGTTAAACGATAAAATATAACAACATCAAGTTTAAGCTGCAATGAACAAGCAATCCATTAAAAGAGTCAAGTAGAGAATAAAATCTACTATCTTTTATGATTTAAAAGGTTTTTCATGACTTTTATTCTTTGGGACTCGACAATAAATAATCCACATCATCGAATCACCCATGCGATGACGACCGAGGATATTCTTTAGTATCACGACCACATATTATCCATGCACTACAGCCAAGGACATTCGTGTATTCATTAATGGTCATGATCATGCCAACAACTGTCCATCAATGCACTACGGGCAAATGATAACTTTTACCACATCATTTATAACATTACGGTCATGGTTACACCGAATAATCCCTGGTCATAATCATACCAAGTCCATCTATGCACTACAGGCCACAGATGACTTTCAACATAATATAAACACGAGGATGATGACAATGATATAAGAATTCAATAAAACAAGTTCAAGAATTAATTTATCCGAGAACTAATAATGTCCAAATTGTCAACATGATAATCTTGCTTTGTAGAGTAAAATTCAAGAATGATCAAAAGAATATTTCCATGAAAAGATCTTTGGATGAAGCGCAAATATCAAGGATATTCTAATAATTTCATGGAGTATAGAAGTCAAAATTTTAACCAACCGAGAATAATAAAGAATGGAATAACAAAAAAATCACCATGCATGCGGTGCTTAGCATAGGCAAAGTTATTCCAATGAATAATAATAATACGGAATCGGTCGGGCAAAATTTGCACAAGCGTGATTTTCCAATAGAATAATAAAGATGCTGACGGTGCAGTGTAAAACACACAGAGCGGGATGTTCCAACAGAATAATAGAAGAATGCCACCAAGTATAGGTTAAACCCATTATCTGAGTTATTCCAATGAGAATAATAAGCAATGGAATAACAACAGTTCTCTTCATAAATAAAAAGAATAACACCCTTACATTAGTAGTAGATTGAATCTGCAAAGTAGTGTAGTAACGAATACTCTTCTTCTTTCTCTCTTATTCTCTCTATACTTTCTTTCTCTATAGCTTGAATGAATTAAGTGAAAAATAATGAAGTACTAGGCCTCTAGTTATAGAAGATTTCTAGCTTAACACTTGAAATGTGAAAAGGCAAGTGGCTTGACGGTAGTGGTGATGTGAAAAGAAAAATGGTTTGGCCTTTTGTAATGTGAAAACGACAATTGGTTCGGCGCTTTTAATATATGAAACGGCAAGTGGTTTGACGTCTGGTAAAGGTAGTTACTATTACGCGAAGGTAATTACTATTGATGAAGATAATTACTATTGACGAAGGTAATTACTATTGACGAGGGTAATTACTATTGACGAAGGTAATTACTATCGATTGAAGAGACTCTTAGATGATGACATATATTTATTTATAAAAATAACCAAACTTACCACAAACGTCTCATAATAGACTCTTTATATACATTAAGGATTGAATAAATATTACCACAAATCATTTTATTTTTAATCAACACATATTTAATCTTTCAACAATTATTAATCTTTTATAACTTGTCGTCTCAATTATTGATTTAATAATATAACATATTATACGAGATGATCTTGTGACAATAATTGAACCAATAATATAAGAGATATGATGCGTGATTCTTGTAGCAATAATTGAGTATAAATTGAGTGACTTTTCACGTAAGCATCAATAATCAATATCGTGTGCTACTATGCAACCACGCGTATTACTGTACTTTTACTACCGGGTAGTTCAATAGTTTTAACGGTAACACCTCCGCCGTTATTTTCATAAAGTATTTTTGTCATTTTCTCAATCCGACAATAATTTCGTTAATGGGGTCCACTGATGATTGTCTTAGTCGCATTTAATATTCCCCACAAAAGAATATTCCCACACTAAACGAATATTTTATAACAACTTGCTTACTTTGCAAAATTTATAAATATTACCCACAACTATAACATTATATCAAATTTACTCCATAATATTCAAAAATAATATTTATAGAAAATTCATCTTTATTTATAAAAGTTGGGGTCTTACATTAAATATTAATAATGATAAGATTATTTGATAATTAAATCATTTAAAAATGATTTAAGTGTTTGAAAAATTATTATAAATTATAATAATTGTTTATAAATTATTAAAAGCTTTCAAAAATATTATAAATGATATTTGACTTATCTAAAATAATATTGAAGCTTAGAGACCAAGTTTAATTGACAATCAATGTGTTAATTGTCGGATAGGTGACGAGAACAGAGAATGGATCAAGTCCAACCCAGGGCCAAATAGTTAGGCGGTTAAGTGTTTATATAGGTTATAAATGTGAGACCCAGTTTTATCAATAAAGATTTAAATTTTGTCGAAATAATTTTTTTAATATTATGGTGTGAATTTAAGATAATATTATAGTTGTGGGTAGTATTTTAAAATTTTGCAAAGTGTGCAAGTGGTTATATTATATTCGATTGGTCGTGGGAATATTCGGTTTAGCGAGGAATATTCGTATAACTACTCAATCATTGGTGGACCTAACAAATGTAATTATTATTTGATTGAGAAAACGACAAAAATATTTTATTGAAATAACTACGGGAGTTTTACCGTTGATCTTCAGTTGAACTACTTTAGTAAAAGTAATGCGATATACGTGGTCGTTATTCAAGTATTACCTATATTGATTATTGATGCTTATGTGAGAAGTCACTCGCTTTGATTCCATTATTATCACGATTAATAATATGAATTATTATAATGATAATGACGTTTTGTTTTATTCAGTATTATTAACGTAATAAAATGAAACATCTTTTATATAAAATGCGAATACTTTATTAAAGTTATTCTATAAATAGAATATATTATATTTTATTATGCATAGTTTTGCATAGTGTTTTTGCATAGTGTTGCATAGTGTTTGCATAGTAAAATATTTTTATATAAATAGAATATATGATATTTTATTTAAAAGATTTTCTTTGTAAATATGGATGAAATCAGATTAAAGTAAATCAATCTGGACCGTTCATGGATTAATTACTATGCATTCTATTTTCCTATAAATAGAAGTTCATTCCTTCATTATTTTCTTACGAATTCACCAAAAACTACAGAGAGAAATTATAGAGAGAAGCTATAGAGAAAAATCTATAGAGAGAAAAAGAAGAAGTATTACGGTACTTCACTACTTTGATATCCAGGTGTCTTTTACGATAAGGGATATTATTTGTTGTACCGTAAGGGTGTTATTCTTTCTTATTCATGAAGAGAACTTCATTATTCCATTCTTTATTATTACATTAGAATAACTTTGTATACTGTGACATACCCTATACTTGGTGAAATCCTCTCATTATTCCATTCTTTATTATTACATTGGAATAACTCAGTATACGCCAGATACCCTATACATAATCTGTATCGTGGTTTACCTATACTTGGTGACATTCTTCTATTATTACATTGGAATATCACATGCGTGTGTTTTACACCTGACTGGTTCCATTGTTTATTATTTCAGTATTTATTATTACTGTTGGAATATCATATGCATGTGTTTTACACCACAGGGTTCCATTGTTTATTATTCAAAGATTTATTATTACTGTTGGATCATCCTGTCGATGTGAATTTCACGACTTTGGTTCCGTTATTATTATTCTATTGGAATAACTTTGTACATGCAATCTGCGCATGCGTGGTGATTTCTTTTGTTATTCCATTCTTTATTATACCTAGTTGGTTAAAACTTTGACTTATACTCCATGAAATTAGTAGAATATTCATCTTTGATATTTGCGTTTCATCCAAAGATCTTTTCATGGAAATATTCTTCCGATTATTCTTGAATTTTACTCTAAGCGAAAGATCATGTTGACAATTTGGAGTAATGGTCCTGGAACATAGGCGGGGACGAGTCGGGGAACGAGTAATGGTCCGGAGGATAGCATTAGTAGTCCTCACTATTCGTGAAATAGTGTGATAATAGTTGTAATGAGGACTCCTTTTGAGTTTGTATAATATCTAGTAGACAATATTTGTATTTCAAACTCACGCTTTATGTCGTATTATTATACACACAGCTTATATTAGTAAGTTGTTTTTGAATTTATGTACCATGTAAGTGGCGACCCAAGATGGGTGACGTATACCTAATTTTGGGGGTGTCACAAATGGTATCGAGCTTAGGGATATGATCCCCGGTGAGAGATGTGAGATAAGATCTAGGAGGGAGAGACGGGAATTCCTTCTTAGTATGTATGACCTACCTAAATTTATTTGGTATTTAATTGGTCATTCGAGTATAGGATAATATGTGATATGTTAATTAACCCTTGTTTTGTGACAAAGGTGTTTGAGAATGGCATCCGAAAATGCCGAGATAAGCAATGAAGCACATGAGAGTGTTGATTCACCAAACAAAAGGTAACGACCAACAACACGATAATAATCATCTTGGGTGGCAATGGCTATCGAACAATGATAACCATCGTGGGGAAATTATCATGCTAAGAATGGTAACCACTTGGTGGGTAATCATGGCAAAGATAATAGAAGTGGAAATTGCAAGAAGAGAAGGTCATTTAGCTCAATTTTGTTGTGCACCAAAGTCAAGTCTAGCTGGGGCGGTGGCACCAAAGGTGGATATGGACAAAACAAAGTCGTTGGTTTTAGGAAGTGCATTTTTCATGACTTCTCAAAAGCGAGTAAACCGAACGAAGTTAGCACGGTTAGTTAATTATAAATTATGTAAAGTCTATACCTTATAAGATACCGGTTCTACCCATTAGTTTATATCTCTTGCTTGCATTCAACGTTTAAATTTGACTCCGGAGAAGTTAGACTTTGACTTATTGGTTGAAACTTCGTTAGTAGGAGCCTTCGTTACCGCTACTATTTTTAAATCTTGTTTGATTCAAATAAACACTTTCACGTTACCTGTCGATCTTATCTCTTTGAAAATATTTGTCTTTGATGTGACTTTAGAAATCGATTGGCTAAATACTCATCATTATTTTAGTAAGGTTGTTAGCTTTCATGCGAATTCAAAGTAACCAAACCACTAAAGTCAATCTTTGTCATATCAAGCCATAAGTAAAGAGCCCCGATCCTTTCGTTGTTGACTTCCTTGTGTGGAATGCACCGAAGCCAGACTTTCTGTAGGCGATGTCGTGACTGAAGATGGCAAGTTTATAAGTATCATTGTGAGGTGCTATCCAGGTTAAGGGATAGAAGTCACAGTTGGTATTAATGTGACGTACTATCCAAGTCTTGGATGAGAGTCACAGTTTTGAATGATATTTCTATTATTAATAAATTTCCTGGCGTATTCTTGAAGACTTCTTAGCCTACCCTAGAGCGTGAAATCGAATTTTGTATTGACCCCAAAGATAAAAACCCATTTCTTAAACCCTCAAATATTTCTTCAACTAAAAGGATCTGTTTACGTGGATTATGATGAAAGTCATAATAAAAGCATTGGACTAATGAAAATCATGGGTATACGTGGTATTAGTAAGTGTTATAATGAGTTATGTTGGTTAGTATGTGAAAACATGAAAGTTTCTTAGAAATCACAAAGAGTTGAAAATCGATTTTGGTGAAAAACGTAACATGAAATTCAATTGACCATATCTCCTATTATATTTTGAATTTTTGAATGTGGTCAAGTCCTAGAGTTAGATCTATGAGTTACCTAACTAATCCAAGTGGAATTACTGGAAAAGGTGTTGTAGATTTTTGTGTGGACTGATTTTAGCAAAGGAGTGCAAAGCTGCAAAAAAAAAAAAGCTGCTGCCATGATTTTAGAGGGGCTGTTTCGGCAACTTAAATTATGAGAAAAATTCTGGCCTTTTGGGACATGAAAGTATATGGTATAAAGTACCTCCTGTTCAAAAATGAGCTCATTCTGACTTAAAATGAACAAGTTATGACTATTTCAATATTTAGGTTTTTTCGACGAAAAACGCAATAACCGGAGTTCTTTAACTCCGATGACCATGAAATTTAAACTGGAGGCTCACATTAACATGTGTAAGGTCCTGCCAAGATTTGGGAATTTTTGGAGTTAAACTTGAGGTAGCTAATTTCTTAAGGAATTAATTAGAAATTGATTTTTGAAAAATAGTAAATGAATTTTAAAAATTCCGAGAAAAATATATTTTCATTATGGGACTATATTATGCTAAATCCCAGAAAAGAAATATTTTTGGGACTAATTTGGTATTTTTCATGAAAATAGTTTAGTTACTGAACATATGAGTTAAATATGTTATGTGAAGTAATAAAAGTTGAAAATAGGATTTTATGACTAGAGAATCCTATATAGAGTATATGCATATTTTTTGATGAGGATTTGATCATTGGTGATGATATCTTATGAGTATGGCATTTTGAATGATTAAATGCATTATATGGTAAAAGCGTAAACAATTGAAATAAATTGTTATAAATTTAAGAAGTGATTAAAATATTGTTATAATATTAATGATATTAGATTATGAGATTATTAAGTGATTGATAACATGGGGATATTCTTGAATCCTGGATAAATTATATTATAAATGTTTAATATTTATCCTTTATCTCATTTGATTGATTCTTTATATCATTATCCTCATGCTTATATTATGTTGAAAGTCATCATGGCTCAGTGCATAGATGGACTTGGTATGATTATGACCAGGGATTGTTCGGTATAATCATAACCGTAATTGAAAACACGATTATCTTTGGCACGTAGTGCATGGATAATTTGTGGTCGTGATACCAATGAATACACGATTATCTTTGGCACGTAGTGCATGGATAATTCGTGGTCGTGATACTAATGAATACACGATTATCTTTGGCACGTAGTGCATGGATAATTTGTGGTCGTGATACTAATGAATACACGATTATCTTTGGCACGTAGTGCATGGATAATTTGTGGTCGTGATACTAATGAATACACGATTATCTTTGTACGTGGTGCATGGATAATTATTGGTAGTGATACTAATGAATACACGATTATCTTTGGTCAGTAGTGCATGGATAATTTGTGGTCGTGATACTAATGAATACACGATTATCTTTGGTCGTAGTGCATGGATAATTTGTGGTCGTGATACTAATGAATACACGATTATCTTTGGTCGTAGTGCATGGATAATTTGTGGTCGTGATACTAATGAATACACGATTGTCTTTGGTAGTAGTGCATGGATAATTTGTGGTCGTGATACTAATGAATACACGATTATCTTTGCACGTAGTGCATGGATAATTTGTGGTCGTGATACTAATGAATACACGATTATCTTTGGTCGTAGTGCATGGATAATTTGTGGTCGTGATACTAATGAGTACACGATTATCTTTGGTCAGTAGTGCATGGATAATTTGTGGTCGTGATACTAATGAATACACGATTATCTTTGGTAGTAGTGCATGGATAATTTATGGTCGTGATACTAATGAATACACGATTATCTTTGGTAGTAGTGCATGGATAATTTGTGGTCGTGATACTAATGAGTACACGATTATCTTTGTACGTAGTGCATGGATAATTTGTGGTCGTGATACTAATGAATACACGATTATCTTTGGTAGTAGTGCATGGATAATTCGTGGTCGTGATACTAATGAATATCCTTTGCATCAGTAGTGCGGGATGATTCGATGATATGGATTAATTATTGAAATGAGTCTCAAAGAATGAAATATTAATTCATGGATGTGGTAAAAGTCATCTTTGATCCGTAGTGCATTGATAGATTTGGTATGATTATGACCAAGGATTATTCTAAGATAATCATGATCAGATTGAAAACACGAATATCCTTGGCGATGAAGTGCATGGATAATTCGTGGTCGTGGATACTATTAAAATTTGAGTCTCAAAGATTATTGGTTTTACTGATTGTATATCTTTGGCACGTAGTGCAAAGATGAATTGTTAATGAATATCTTTGGCTTCGGGATTACAAAGATGAATTTAATGTTTTCAACGATAAAGGTATTCAAGGTATCCTCACCTCTTTATCATACCAGTATCGCACTTCTAATTTCGAGGGCTTAAATTCCATAAGGAGGGAGATTGTGAGACCCAGTTTTTATCAATAAAGATTTAAATTTTGTCGAAATAATTTTTTAATATTATGGTGTGAATTTAAGATAATATTATAGTTGTGGGTAGTATTTATAAATTTTGCAAAGTATGCAAGTGGTTATATTATATTCGATTGGTGGGAATATTAGGTTTAGCGAGGAATATTCGTACAACTCTCAATCATTGGTGGACCCTACAAAATAATTATTGTCGGATTGAGAAAACGATAAAATATTTTATTGAAATAACGGCGGAAGTTTTACCTTTGATCTTGTTGAACTACTCTCAGTAGTAAAAGTACGATGTCGTGTGGTTAAATAGTAGCACACAGATTGATTCTTGATGCTTATGTGAGAAGTCACTCGGTTTGATTCCATTATTGTCGATTAATAATATGAATTATTATAGCGATAATGACGTTTTGTTTTATTCAGTATTATTAACGTAATAAAATGTAAACATCTTTTATATAAAATGAATACTTTATTAAAGTTATTCTATAAATAGAATATATTATATTTTATTAAGCATAGTTTTGCATAGTGTTTTGTATAGTGTTTTGCATAGTAAAATATTTTTATATAAATAGAATATATGATATTTTATTTAAAAGATTTTGTCTTTGTAAATATGGACCGCCGATTAAAGTAAATCAATCTGGACCGTTCATGGATTAATTACTATGCATTCTATTTTCCTATAAATAGAAGCTCATTCCTTCATTATTTTCTTACAATTCACTAAAACTCTAGAGAGAAAATTATAGAGAGAAGCTATAGAGAGAAAATCTATAGAGAAAAGAAGAAGAGTATTCGGTACTTCACTACTTTGATATCCAATTGTCTTTTACTGTAAGGGATATTATTTGTTGTACCGTAAGGGGGTGTTATTCTTTCTTATTCATGAAGAGAACTTCATTATTCCATTCTTTATTATTCATTTGGAATAACTTTTGTATCTGTGACATACCCTATACTTGGTGAAATCCTCTCATTATTCCATTCTTTATTATTCATTTGAATAACTCAGATACGCTGACATACCCTATACATAATCTGTATCGTGGTTTACCCTATACTTGGTGACATTCTTCTATTATTACATTTGGAATATCCTGTGCGTGTGTTTTACACGACCGGGTTCCATTGTTTATTATTTCGCATTTATTATTACATTGGAATATCCTGCTCATGTGTTTTACACCGGACTTCGTTCCATTGTTTATTATTCAAAGATTTATTATTCATTGGATCATCCTGTCGATGTGAATTTCACCGACTGGTTTCCGTTATTATTATTCTATTGGAATAACTTTTATCTATCTGCACCGCATGCATGGTGATTTCTTTTGTTATTCCATTCTTTATTATACCTAGTTGGTTAAAACTTTGACTTCTATACTCCATGAAATTAGTAGAATATCTTTGATATTTGCGTTTCATCCAAATCTTTTTCATGGAAATATTCTTCCGATTATTCTTGAATTTTACTCTACAAAACAAAGATCATGTTGACAATTTGGGCGTTAATAATTCTGGATTAAATAATTCTTGAACTTGTTTTATTGAATTATTATGTCATTGTCATCATCCTCATGTTATATTATGTTATCTTTGGCTTACGTGCATAGATGAACTTAGTATGATTATGACCGAGGATCATTCGGTATAATCATGGCTTGATATAAATGATGCGACAAAAAGTCCTCGATGGCACTGTAATGCAGTGATGGATAGTTTTTGGTATGATTATGACCAGGGGTGATTCGGTATAGTCATGACCATTGATAATTTGATGAAAATCCTTGACCGCGGTACAGGATGATTAGATGTGGTGGTTTATTTATTAAGCTGAGTCTCAGCGATAAAAATTGATGAAAACCTTTTAAAACCTAAAAGATAGTAGACTTTATTCTCTACTTGACTCTTTTAATGGATTGCATATTCATTGCAGCTTAAACCGGTTGTCTATTGTATTTTATCGGTTTAACATCATTGAAGGCTAATGATAATTTATTACGCATTATCTTAGTCATAATATTTCTTCTTGGGCTAGTTGAGCTCACCCTTTCTTTCACCGTTTCTCTTCGTGAAATGAGAACATAGTGGGACGAGTCGGGAACGGAGTAATGGTCCGAGAGGATAGCATTAGTAGTCCTCACTATTCTCGTGAAATAGTGTGATAATAGTTGTAATGAGGACTCCTTCGAGTTTGTATAATATCTAGTAGACAATATTTGTATTCAAACTCACAGTTTATGTCGTATTGTACACGACAGTTATATTAGTAAGTTGTTTTTGAATTTATGTACCATGTAAGTGGCGACCCAAGATGGGTGATGTAAGACCCCAACTTTTATAAATAAAGATGAATTTTTCTATAAATATTATTTTTGAATATTATGGAATAAATTTGATATAATGTTATAGTTGTGGGTAATATTTATAAATTTTGCAAAGTATGCAAGTTGTTATAAAATATTCGTTTGGTCGGGGAATATTCTTTTTAGGGAATATTCGCATAACTACTCAATCATTGGTGGACCCCATAATAGAATTATTGTTGTTTGATTGAGAAAACGACAAAAATATTTTATAAAAATAACTACGGAGGTGTTACCGTTAAAATTGTTGAACTACCCAAATTGGTAAAAAATAAAGATGTCTGGCATTGGTTACATAGTAGCACACTGTATTGATTGATTATTGATGCTTACGTGAGAAGTCACTCAAATATGCTCAATTATTGCTACATGATAATTGTTTGCATCATATCTCTTATATTATTGATTCAATTATTGTCACAATATCATCCGTATAATATGTTATAGTATTAAATCAATAATTGAGACGACAAGTTATAAATGATTAATAATTGTTGAAAGATTAAAAATGTGTTATGATTTGTGGTAAGTTTGATTATTTTATGGGGGGCTCATATGTCATCATCTAAGAGTCTCTTAAATCAATAGTAATTACCTTTGTGAATAGTAATTACCTTCATCAATAGTATTTACCTTCGTCGAATAGTAAATTACCCTTGTGAATAGTATTTACCTTCGTCAATAGTAATTACCTTCGTCGATAAGTAATTACCCTTGTGAATAGTATTTACCTTCGTCAATAGTATTTATTTACCTTCGTTAATAGTAATTACCTTTACCAAAGCGTCGAACCACTTGTCGTTTCACATTACAAATCGAACCACTTGTCGTTTCACATTACAAAGTCAAACCACTTTTCTTTTCACATCATTAGTCGTCGAGCCACTTGCCTTTCACACAGCGGTGCTAAGCTAGAAATCTTCTATAAATAGAGGCCTAGGGCTTCATTATTTTCACGAATTCATTCAAGCTATAGAGAGAAAAGTATAGAAAGAATAAGAGAGAAAGAAGAAGTATTTTTTTCTTACTACTGCAAGTGCAGATTCAATCTCCTACCAAAAGTAAGGGGTGTTATTCTTTCTTATTCATGAAGAGAAGGCTGTTGTTATTCCATTGCTTATTATTCGCTCGAATAACTTTTGTATCACGCGGTTTACCCTATACTTGGTGACATTCTTCTATTATTCTGTTGGAACATTACATGCATGTGTTTTACAATTTAACTCGGTTCCGCTTTTTATTATTATTACATTGGAACATCACATGCATGTGTGTTTTACACCGACTGGTTCCGCCTTTATTATTATTCTGCTGGAACATCCTGTTCATGCATGTGTTTTACAATTTGACCGGTTCCGCTTTATCATTCTGTTGGAATATCCTATCGTGTGTGTTTTACACCGGATCCGGTTCCATCTTTATTATTCTGTTGGAACATCCCATGCTTGCAGTGAATTTCACGACTTTGGTTCCGTTATTATTATTCTATTGAATAACTTTGTCTATCGCAAGTACCGCATGCATGGTGATTTCTTTTGTTATTCCATTCTTTATTATACCCAAATTGGTTAAAACTTTAACTTCTATACTCCATGAAATTAGTAGAATATCCTTGGTCGTAGTGCAGGGATGATTCGATGATGTGGAATATTTATTTAAGCTGAGTCTCACCGTAATGATGATGAAAACCTTTTAAAACCTAAAAGATAGTAGACTTTATTTTCTACTTGACTCTTTTAATGGATTGCATATTCATTTGCAGCTTAAACCGGTTTATCTATTGTATTTTATCGGTTTAACATTGTTGAAGACTATTGATAATTTATTCTGCATTATCTTAGTCATAATATTTCTTCTTGGACTAGTTGAGCTCACCCTTTCTTTCACCGTTTTCTTCTTGAAATGAGAATATAAATTTGGGACGAGTCGGGAAACGAGTGATGGTCCCGAAGATAGCATTAGTAGTCCTCACTATTCGTGAAATAGTGTGATAATAATTGTAATGAGGACTCCTTTTTGAGTTTGTATAATATCTAGTAGACGATATTTGTATTTAAACTCACGCTTTATGTATTAAGTTGTATTTAAATTACATACCATGTAAGTGGCGACCCAAGATGGGTGATGTATACCTAATTTTGGGGCGTCACGGTTGGTATCGAGCATAGGGATATGATCCTGCTAAGATGTGAGAATAGTACTAGGAGGGAGAGACAGGGAATACCTTCGCTAGTATGACCTACCTAAGTTTATGTGCTATTTTATTGGTTGGTCGAAGATAGGGATAATTTGTTACATGTCAATTAACCTTTTGTTTTATGGCAAGATCTCGAAAATGACATCCGAGAATGTTGAGAATAAATAATGGAGCGCAGACGATCGTTGATTCACCACATATCAATAATCGTGATAATGTGCATCGTGAGGCGACAATCCTCATGCAAACAACAACAACACCGACCAAATGATGAATGATCAAATGTTCGGAGGCTTTATGCAATTTATGCAACAAAGAAAGCGAGAGCGACTCTCGTCCAAAACGTAGGTGGAAACACGAGAAAACTCTCGGCCAATACCGCTAAACAATTCAAGGAGCCGGGACCACCGGAGTTTAAGGGTGAGCCAAAACCACTTCGGCGGAAGCATGGATAAAGCAGATTACCAAGATATTTGATGTCTTGGGATGCTCCGAGAGCAAAAGGTTCCTTTCTTGCTTTTATGTTGCGCGAGAGGCGACATCGGTGGGAATCGGAAAAAGCGACTCAACTCTCTTGTCAGATCAAGATATCTTGGGAGAAGTTGCGGAGTCGCTCAACGACAAATACTTTCCCGAAAGTATTCGCCATACATGAAGGAGGTTAAGTTTATCAAGTTGGAACAAAACAATATGACCGTGTATCGCAATACGAGGCAAAATTTGCGGAGTTATCACGGTTTAACGTCCCCACTTGGTGGATAATGAAGAGAGAATGGCGCGAATGTTTTTAAGAGGTTTGAAGCGGGAGATACGTCAACATCTTATTTCTTATAAACCGTGTTTGTATTCAAATGTTGTAAATAGGGCTCGATTAGTGGAGCACGATAATGAGTCAACGAACTAAAAAGAGAGCGGTAAGCGCAAAAATTATAATACGGCGAGAGTAGTCATCGAAGCGGTGACAACAAGCGTGGAGGGAATCAACGGGCCGAGATATGGTAACCACTTCCGGTGGTAATCGTACAAAAAACAATAAGAATGGACATTTCAAGAAAAGGAGATTCAACAATGATGGAAAGACGTCAAGACCAAAGACCCATTGTTAAGGAAGGAGAAAGACCACCTATCATATGCTTCAAATGCGGAGGAGAGGACACATCACCAAATCTGCGTCATGCCATCTAAAAGCATGTTATAATTGTGGAAGAGAAGGTCACTTAGCTCGATTTTGTCGCCATCAAGACAAATTTAGCTAGGATGGAGGCACCAAAGGCCATCCCGTAAAATTCAAAACCGTGAGTCTAAGGGAGAGCATTTGTTGTGACCTCCCAAAGAGCAAGGAATCTGAATGAGGTCATCACGGGTAAGCTTATCATAAACTCTAATGAAGTCTATACTTTATTTGATACCGGTTCTACCCATTCTTTTATTTCTCCTACTTGCGCTCATCGATTAAATTTGACTCCGGAGAAATTAGACTTTGACTTATCTCGTGGAAACTTCGTTGGGAGAAACCTTCATTACATCCATTTGCTTATAAGTCTTGTTTGGTTCAAATCGGTACCCTCACATTACCTGTCGATCTTATTTCATTAAAAATACTTGCATTTGACGTGATTCTAGGGATTGATTGGTTAACTACTTATCATGCAAAAATTGATTGTTTTCGTAAGGTTGTTAGCTTTCATATTCCTAATCAACCTATTATGCGAATTCAAACGACCAAACCATTAAAATCAATCACTATCATCTCAAGCCATAAAGCTACGTTTATTAAAAAAACGGATGTCGAGCTTTCTTAGCTCATGTCACGATTTAAACAAAAATACGCCGGGTTTTGAACGATATTTCTATTGTTAATAAATTTCTGAAGTATTCCCAAGAACTTCAGCCTACCCCCAGAGGCGTGAAATTGAATTTTGTATCGACCTTGAACCCTTGACAAAACCTATTTCCAAAGCCCCATATCGAATGGCTCTATTGAACTTCGTGGAGTTAATGACCCAACCGCAGGAATTGTTAGACATTGGCTTTATTCGTCCCTAGTACTTCTCCTTGGGGTGCTCCTGCTCTATTCGTGAAGAAGAAAGATGGGAGTATGCGACTTTGTATTGATTATCGGGAGTTGAATCATGTCACCATCAAAAATAGGTATCCATTGCCACGTATTGATGACTGTTTGACCAATTGCAAGGAGCCAAATTCTTTTCAAAGATTGATCTTCGTTAGGATATCACCAATTGAAGATTAGAACCACGACATTCCAAAGACGGCTTTCGAACTCCCTATGCGGGCATTATGAATTCCTAGTCATGTCCTTTGGATTGACTAATGCTCTTGTTGCCTTCATGGATATGATGAACCGAGTATTCAAGGAATATTTAGATCACTTTGTGGTCGCCTTTATTGATGACATCCTTATTTATTCCAAAAGCCGTGAAGATCATGAAAGCAACACTTGAGGTCGATACTCCAAAAGCTTCGTGAATATAAGCTTTATGCCAAGTTGAAGAAATGTGAGTTCGGCTTGAAGAAGTAGCATTCCTTGGGCACGTGGTATCAAGTCATGGAATATCTGACCAACCCAAAGAAAGATTGAAGCTATTCAAAGTCGGAACAACCTAAATCGATGACCAAAGTCGTAGCTTTCTCGGTTTAGTTTGGTTATTATCGGAGATTCGTGGAAGGATTTTCTCGAATCGCTACTCCATCGACTCAAATGACTCGGAAAGATACAAAGTTCGGTTGGAGCGAAGAATGTGAGAAGAGTTTTCAAGAACTCAAGAGGAGACTTATTTCAAAGACTGCTCGACAACACTATCTGCGCTCGGGGGATTTGTCATCTGATGATGCTTCGAGCAAAGGGTTGGGATGTGTTCTTATGCAACATGGAAAAGTTATAGCCTATGCCGCGCGACAACTCAAAGAATATGAGAGGAATTATCCTACTCATGATCTAGAGTTAGCAAATGTTATCTTTGCACTTAAAATTTGGAGGCATTACTTGTATGGGGAGAAAGTGGAGATCTTTACGGATCATAAAAGCCTCAAATATTTCTTCACTCAAAAGGAACTCAACATGCGACAACGACGTTGGCTTGAACTCGCTGAAAGATTATGATCATACCATCCAATACCATCCTCGAAAAGCGAGCGTGGTAGTGACGCATTGAGTAGAAAATTATATGCAAGTACGAAGTGCGATATTGTCAACGAAAGGCCCATTTTGCGTGACTTGCAAAGGATGGAGATAGAGTTAAAGACTCGAGGACGCCATGTGATGATAGCAAGTATACGAGTGGAACCGACTTTAATCGATAAAGTTAAAGTCGCCAAGCTACGCACACGAGCCGATGCGTATGAAGAAGAAAGTGCAAGAAGGTGCTATCTTAGGAAGCAAGAATCGATGAAGAAGGAATACTTGAGTCAACTCCGGACTTTGTGTTCCTAACGACCACGATTTAAAGTATAATATCATGATGGAGGCGCACAACACACCATTTGCAATCCATCTCGGGAGTACCAAAATGTATCATGATATTCGCATATACATTTTGGTGGAGCAATATGAAGAGAGAGATAGCGCTATTTATCTCAAGGTGTCTAACTTGTCAACGAGTTAAAGCGAGCATCAAGTACCAAAAGGTCCATTGCAACCACTTGAAATTCCGTAATGGAAGTGGGAGCACATTACCATGGATTTCAAGCTGGGGTCTTCCTAAGGTTTCTCAAGGCATTGATGCGATTTGGGTCATTGTTGATAGATTGACCAAGTCCGCTCATTTCTTACCGATCGAGAAACTTATACACTTGAACGCCTTGCTCAGATGTACATAAACGAGATTGTAAGATCGCATGGTATGCCGGTATCCATAGTTTCCGATTGAGACCCAAGATTCACTTCACGATTTTGGGTTAGTTTGCAAAAAGCTATGGGCACAGACTTACGGTTTAGCTCTCCGGATATCATCCTCGCAGACGACGGACGACGAATGGAGAGGACTGCTCAAACTCTTGAAGATCTATTAAGACTCGTGTCCCTTGATTTCAAGGGAGTTGGGACAAGTTCTTACCATTGGTGGAGTTTTCCTACAACAACAAGCTTATCAAGCAAGTATTGGCATGGCTCCATTCAAGCGTTGTATGGAAGAAAGTGTCGCTTCTCCAAAGATCTTTGGGATGAGGTGGGTGAAGCAACGTTGTTGGGACCGGAGTTGGTACGTATGACTACGAAAAAGATTCAAACGATCCGACAACGTATAAAAACCTCACAAAATCGATAAAAGAGTTATACCGATCTTCATCGAAAGGACGTGGAATTCGATATAGAGATCATGTGTTGTTAAAAGTTGCTCCATGGAAAGGAGTTACAAGATTTGGAAAGAGAGGAAACTTAATCCTCGATTCATCATCTATCCATTTTAATCCTCGATCGAGTAGGAACTGTGGCCTATAGACTCGCTTTCTGCCAAATATGTCTCGTGTTCATAACGCTTTTCACATATCCATGTTATGTAAATATGTGAAAGACCCGAACCATATTATTGAGTTAGAACCGGACGAAATAGCGGAAGATTTGACGTATGAAGAGGTTCCTGTTCAAATCTTGATAAGAAGGAACATATTCTACGCTCCAAGGTTATACCTCAAGTCAAAGTTTTGTGGAGGAACCACGATGTTGAGGAAATGACTTGGGAGTTAGAATCAAATGAAAATCAAGGTATCCTTACCTCTTCGACATACCAGTGTATCGCACCCTAATTTCGAGGGCTAAATTTCATAAGAAGGGGAGGTTGCAAGACCCCAACTTTTATAAATAAAGATGAATTTTTCTATAAATATTATTTTGAATATTATGGAATAAATTTGATATAATGTTATAGTTGTGGGTAATATTTATAAATTTTGCAAAGTATGCAAGTTGTTATAAAATATTCGTTTAATTGGGAATATTCTTTTTAGGAATATTCGTATAACTACTCAATCATTGGTGGACCCTATTAAAAGAATTATTGTTTGATTGAGAAAACGACAAAAATATTTTATAAAAATAACGGCGTAGGTGTTACTACCGTTAAAACCTGCTGAACTACCCTATGGTAAAAAATACAAGATGTCTGGCGTGGTTGCATAGTAGCACACGGTATTGATTATTGATGCTTACGTGAGAAGTCACTCAGCTATGCTCAATTATTACTACAAAGAATTGGCCGTGATCATATCTCTTATATTATTGATTCAATTATTGTCACAGTATCATCTGTATAATATGTTATAGTATTAAATCAATAATTGAGACGACAAGTTATAAATGATTAATAATTGTTGAAAGATTAAATATGTGTTATGATTTGTGGTAAGTTTGATTATTTTATGGGGGGGCTCATATGTCATCATCTAAGAGTCTCTTCGTCAATAGTAATTACCTTTGTGAATAGTAATTACCTTCGTCAATAGTATTTACCTTCGTCAATAGTAATTACCCTTGTGAATAGTATTTACCTTAAATAATAGTAAATTACCTTCGTCGATAGTAATTACCCTTGTGAATAGTATTTACCTTCGTCAATAGTATTTACCTTCGTTAATAGTAATTACCTTTACCAAAGCGCCGAACCACTTGTCGTTTCACATTACAAAGCGCCGAACCACTTGTCGTTTCACATTACGAGCGGCCAAACCACTTTTCTTTTCACATCATTAGTCGCTCAAGCCACTTGCCTTTTCACACGACGAAAGTGCTAAGCTAGAAATCTTCTATAAATAGAGGCCTAGGGCTTCATTATTTTCACGAATTCATTCAAGCTATAGAGAGAAAGTATAGAAAGAATAAGAGAGAAAAAGAAGAGTATTTTGTTACTACACCGCCGCATTCAATCTCCTACCAAAAGTAAGGGGTGTTATTCTTTCTTATTCATGAAGAGAATCTGTTGTTATTCCATTGCTTATTATTCTGCTCAATAACTTTTGTACGCGCGGTTTACCCTATACTTGGTGACATTCTTCTATTATTCTTTGGAACATCCTCATCACATGTGTTTTTTACACCCACCGGTTCCGCTCTTTATTATTATTCTGCTGGAACATCCTGCTCGTGTGTTTTACACCCGACTGGTTCCGCCTTTTTATTATTATTCTGTTGGAACATCCCATCGTGTGTTTTTACACCTAATTTGGTTCCGCTTTATCATTCTGTTGGAATATCCTATCTCGTGTGTTTTACACCGGATCCGGTTCCATCTTTATTATTCTGTTGGAACATCCCGCTTGCGGTGTGAATTTCACGACACAGTTCCGTTATTATTATTATTTTGTTGGAATAACTGCCTATGCGGCAATACCGCATGTATGGTGATTTCTTTTGTTATTCCATTCTTTATTATACCCAGTTGGTTAAAACTTTGACTTCTATACTCCATGAAATTAGTAGAATATCCTTGGCCGTATTGCAGGGGTGATTCGATGATGTGGAATATTTATTTAAGCTGAGTCTCAGCTATAACAGTGATGAAAAACCTTTTAAAACCTAAAAGATAGTAGACTTTATTTTCTACTTGACTCTTTTAATGGATTGCATATTCCACTGCAGTTAAACTGGTTGTCTATTGTATTTTATCAGTTTAACATTGTTGAAGACTATTGATAATTTATTCGCATTATCTTAGTCATAATATTTCTTCTTGGACTAGTTGAGCTCACCCTTTCTTTCACCGTTTCTCTTCGTGAAATGAGAATATAGTTGGGACGAGTCGGGAAGCGAGTGATGGTCCTGAAGATAGCATTAGTAGTCCTCACTATTCTGTGAAATAGTGTGATAATAATTGTAATGAGGACTCCTTTTTGAGTTTGTATAATATCTAGTAGATTTATATTTGTATTTAAACTCATGCTTTATGTATTAAGTTGTATTTAAATTCTGTACCATGTAAGTGGCGACCCAAGATGGGTGATGTATACCTAATTTTGGGGGCGTCACAGGTGACGTATACCTAATTTTGGGGGCGTCACAATAAACACTAATGTGGCTATGTGGTAATGTGTCTAGGAGAAGTTTGACTGTAAAATACAGTGTTACGTGTTATAAATGATTATGCTAATTATGAGACCGACATTGTTGATTATAGGTCTTACGAATGCAATTAATTATATTGTGTAGCTGTAATCAACGCGGAAGGCAAGTTTCCTAACTCAACCTTGAGTTATATTCATTCAATTATTATGGTTAATTATTGCTAATTATACCATGTCTAGGGAATTTATTGTTGATAATTCGCAGTTAGTGCATGTTTAATAATTCAAATTGAATTACTGATCCGGAGAATATACCATTGTAGAATAACTGTTGTTGGATATTCATATTCGTAGAAGATAGAATTGACAGTACAGATAATTCCTGTTTATTGTCAAATTATGTTGAGAAATGTCTTAGCTAATTATTATGGCTAGACACACATTTGTTAGAACTGGTGAAGTACTAATCAAGTTGTTTAAACTGATTGTAGGATGTCTGGAGAAGATGAAATGAGTGCGGAGATGCTAGCTTGCGTACATTTACCGGTGCCAGCGAAGCCGAGGTGCCAGTGCAAAGTGAATCAGTGGAGAAGGTGGGAGAAGATGAACCTATGGTTAATCTGGGGAGCGATCATGACGATTATCCCGAGATGTATCTGAGTGGAGATGAGGAGGCAGAGTCCGAGCCAGCTAAGGTAGAGTTAAAGAATAAGACTAAAGTTGAAGAACAAGATCAACTAGCTGCAGATGTTCAAGAACTTCGGAGTAAAGTGTTTCTCTTGGAGGAGTTATGGAAGATGGAGCGAGCGTTACGCGAAATGACTGAAGAAAGGAATGAGCACAAGGCGCAGGTAGAAAGGATGAAGGCGGAAGGTGGTGGATCGTCTGAAGGGACAATCAAGCAACAAAAAGACAAGAAAAAAAGAAAGAGGGACAACGACAGACCTACATCTGAAAAGTCAAGCCCGAATAAGAAGCAAGCATGTAACAAGTGTGGGAAGTCTCACGCAGGAGAATACATGATGTGGAAGAATGTGTGCTTCAACTGTAAGCAGGAAGGACATATTTCTCTGCATTGTCCTAAGCCAAATTTGAGGAAGTGTTTTTCATGTGGGCAGACGGGTCATGGATTCAACAAGTGTCCCATCAAGAAGAAGATTGGTGAAGGGAGTGGTCGGTAGACAACCTAGATATATGTGGTAGTACCTTTTGGTAGTAGATTATGATATTAAGTGTTGTAATATCGAAAACGATGTGTGAACATATGTAAATATAAATATGTTTGTATGAATGAAATCTTTATTTTCTATATGAATATAAGATTAAGATTAATTTGTGTGTTCTTAAAACTCATACTTATGGTAAGTTAATGACTCATAATTATATGAAATGTTTTGAACCCCTCAGTGAATGGACGCCAAAGGTTTGACTAGGATAAGTTCATACACTCATATAATTGTGGCAAGTTCCTGAACTCATAAGTGTGGTAAGTTTGACGAACTGGTAATAACTATGTGTGAATGGATAATTACAACTTTTTGTGTAAAGTTGTGTCGTTAATCCTGATATGATTTTAAAAAGGGATAGTAAATGTGTTAAGTGCTATATGTACTATGTGCTATTTGAATAAATATGCGATTATATGAGAATTAGGTGTTGAATTCTTATTGTGTTAAGAATTTGTGTAAAGAAAGAGAATTAATATAAGATTTTTATTTAAATCAGATCATGTCGCCTAGACGACAGAATCAAAACCAACGAGAAGAACAGTCAGTGAATAATGAAGGAGGTCAAGTTGACCCAATGCAAAAATTTGCGGTTATGATAGCCGAAGCTATGGAAAATAGGGCTCCAGCAAGAGGAAGAGCGAGAAATCAGCCAGCTGAAAGATTGACAAATTTTAAAGACTTTAAAGCGGTAGGACCGCCTAAATTTAAAGGAACCACAGATCTGATTGAAGCCCAAACTTGGGTGAAGGAGATGGAGAAAGCATTCGTCATTGCACGAGTGGCAAAAGAGCAAAAGACGGCTTTTGTAACTTATCTGATGAAGGGAGAAGCTAATTACTAGTGGGAGACGAACCAAGCAAGAGCTGGTACAACAGTGGTGACGTGGACAAGATTTAAAGAAATGTTCTTTGAGAATTACTTTTCAACAAGTATGCAAGCTCAAATGGAAGTCAAGTTTCTAGAACTAAAGCAGGAAAATATGTCTGTTTCTGAATACGCTGCTAAATTCAACGAATTAGCAAGATTTGCACCTCATCAGGTGGACACAGAGGCGAGAAAGGCGAGAAGATTCGAGAATGGACTGAAGTCGGGAATATTCAACAAGGTAACAGTATTACAGATTAATACTTTCGCGGCCTTGATGGAGAAAGCATTAATTGCTGAAGGAGGGAGCGAAGCTGCGTCTCGATTTCACCAAGAGAAGAAGAAGAAGACAAATGATGGTGGAAGAAGTGGAGGTAGTAACCCGAATAAGAGGAAATGGAATGAGAATACCCAGTCGGGTAATAAAACCGAAGATAATAGGAAAGGAAGGGAGCCATATTCGAATTGTGGAAAGAATCATGCAGGAGTTTGTCTGAAGAAGAAGGGAGTTTGCTATAATTGGGGACAAGAGGGGCACATGTCGCCAAATTGCCCCAATCCAAAGAAAATTCAAGGTTGCTTTGCATGCGGGTCAACTGATCATTTGGTTCAGAACTGTCCGAAGAAGAATGATGAGAAGGAAAGTGTCAACAAGGGACCCGGTGGCGGAACCTTGGCAATTCGGGGACCTGCACAGCCAGGAAGACCAACGGCCCGTACATTCAACATGACAACGCAGGATGCAGTGGCTACTCAGGAGGTGGCAGCAGGTAATGATTTCGTTTAGAAATTTAATTATGCGAGTAATATGAGTTGGATAATTCTGTGAACTATTTTCTTTTAAAGATTCAAGTCACAGGTTAGAATTTGAAACACAAATTTATATTGTGTTGATAAAAATGAATTAATGATACAACTTTAAAAGATTGTAGAGAATAAGAAAGCGGTGATTCCGAGGACGAAATCCTTTTAAGGAGGGGTGAATGTGATAACCCGGGATTTCGAATAATCCAAAATTTGCGAATATATATTTTTTTTTATTAATATTAATATTCATTATCATTTTGTGACAAGTATCGGTGATACGAGTCTCGAGAAAGTCAATTTGTATTGACTAATAAATTTTAGAGTAGAGTTGTGCTTAAAAAGATGAGAAACCCTAACCCAAATTCCTGGATAGGGATTTGATAGAAAATAACATTAAAATAATTATTTTGATAATTACGTGTTGGTACTATATAGGAATTTTGATCAATGATTGATCGGATAAGGTTTAAAATTATAAACCCTAATAAGAAATTAGAAACCCTAATCTTAGAATTAGAAACCCTAACGTACCGATAGAAACCCTAATTAAAAGTTGAGAAACCCTAATTTCATATTTGAGAATCTTAAAACCCTAATTAAGAAACCCTAATCCTAATTAGTAAACTTAATGTGTTTATTAAACTTAAATATGATTAGAAAACCCTAATTATATTTTTGTTATCTTAATTTCTATTTTACAAACCCTAATTGTATTTTAGAAATTTTATTTTTTAATTAAAACCCTAATTCGTGGGTTATAAACCCTAATGACCATTTTGACCCTAATTGCTAAATTAAGCAATTTTAATTAGGAATATTAATCCTAATTAGCAAGATTGAAATTTATGATTAGGAAATATTAATATAATTATTGAAAAACCTATAGAGTTTAAACCCTAAACCCTAAAGGGTTTAAACCCTAAACCCTAAACCCTAAGGGTTTGTACAATTGTCTAGATTGCCATTAAAATTAATTTGCTAAAGACCAAAATGCCCTTTTTCATTTTTATTTAGTTAACTTGTAAAATGGCCATCAACTTTAGTAGTTCAACCACTCGTTTGACTTGTGTGACACAATATATCAACAACTCAAATTAAAAATCTCAAATTTAACAACAACATAAGCATTATATATTAGATTTGGGAGAGAGAAAATGTACAAAAATTGGCATTTTGCTAACTTGCTCTCACCTACTCTCTCTCACCAAGACCTCCGATTTCCTCAAGTAAATCAGTCACATAAATAGCCCATTAATCACCCAATATCAGTTTGGAAGATCAAGATCAAAGATTTGATAAGAGAGGTATAAACCCTAATTTATATTTGATCTTGTATGCTAAGAAAGTTTTTTTGTTTAGATCTTTGCTAGAGGATGTTTTATGTTGATCTATGATGATCAAACATATATCCATAGCATCAAAGTGCCTTAAAAAGGTGTTTTTCAAAATCTGTTCTTGAGTATGAACTATGGTCTGACAAGAAATGTCAGCGGCCACAGATCATTGCTCATTTACTATTTTTGTTGTTGAAACGTTGTTACATGTAGCCTTGTATGTGGTCTTTACTCTGCAAGTGGAATCAGTGTCATTAGATGTCTAGATCATGAGTTATTAACGGTCAAAACCCGTTGACCGAGCTTAACCGGCTGAAATCTGGGTAACCCAGAAATATAAAAACAGCGTCTGACAAGCTTTTGTAACGAGCATATCTGACAGATTTGATTTTTGTTTAATGGTGTTTTTGTAACCGGCTTGTAGCCTGACATATGGTCTTACATTTTATGGCTTTAGATCGTATAAATGAACAACTAGTAGAGCGTGACAGGTGGTCAAAGTAGACCACTCGGTCTGTTTTTGACGTTTCTAGAAAACCTAGAATCGGTATGAACTCAGTTTTTGTCAGAGTTTGACCGGGACTAATCTAGCAGGTGTGTTGTTGGTTAAATGATCTGTTGATTTCTATGTGTTCCTTGTCATATATACTACATGTGTGGACCAAAAAACGAGCCATTTAATAAACGGAACATAGAATAAATCGTGCATGAAAGTGGCTGGTTGAATAACCTGGGTTTCTGGAAAACCCAGAACCCACCTGACAGCAACTTTCGAGACTTGAATCTCTTTGTTGTGATGTTATTTGACCAACGTGATGGATGGATGTTGTAGTGTTACCGTAATACTACAATTTCAAAGTCTGATATTGCATAGAAACAAATTTGGTTGAGAGTTAAATCCGGTCAAAGTTGACCCTTACCTTCTTAGAATTTGTCGTTGTTCTTGAGCTCAAGAACACCAATAGCGACGCTTTTTGTCGCTAAAGCCCTATAGCGACCATTTTATTATTTTCTAATTTCTGAATATTCCGGAAATTATTTAAAAATAGAAATAAATTCTAAAAATTACCCAAAATGGTTTTAAAAATTATTTTAAATTATGAAAAATAATTTTTGACCAATTGGAATATTTTTCTTTAATATTTATAATTATTTAAAAATTAAAAGTATTTAATTTATTTAATTAGTGTATTAAATAAATTAGAGAAAATGATTTTAATTATATAAAAATCATTTTAAATAAGAATAATGTATTTAAAAATATTTTGAGTTATAAAATGTAACTTTTAATATTTTTAGAGAATTTTCATTAATAATTTAATATTAATGATATTAGATTTATTTAATTATTAAATTAAATAAATATTTTAAAAATGATTTTATTAATTTAAAAATCATTTTAAATAAGAATAAAGTGTTAGAAAATATTTTAAATTATAAAATATAATTTTCAATATTTTTGGAGAATTCTCATTAATAAATTAATATTAATGATATTAGATTTATTTAATTATTCTATTAAATAAAGGAATTTAAAATGATATTATTGATTTAAAAATCATTTAAAATGAGAGAAATGAATTAAAAATATTTTAAGTGATAATAAGTTACTTTTAATATTTTGATGATAATTTCATTAATATTTAAATATTAATGGTGATGATTTAAAATAATTTTAATTATTTTTAAAATCATTTAAGTAGAATATTAATGATTTAAAAATATTTTAAGTTATTAATAATAACTTTAATATTTTGACAAGTATGTTATTAATATTTTTATATTATTAAATGTGACGCCCCAAAATTAGGTATACATCACCCATCTCTTGGGTCGTCGATACATGGTACAAAAATTCAAATACAACCTACTAATACAACTGTCGTGTACAATACGACAAAACATAACTGTGAGTTTGAATACAATTATTGTCTAATAAAGATTATACAAATTCAAAAGGAGTCCTCATTACAATTATTAACACACTATTTCACATAATAGTGCGGACTACTAATGTTATCCTCCTCGGACCGGCCACTCTCAGTTCCCATCGACTAGTCCTGCTATGTTCTCATTTTCCTCAAGAAAGCAAGGTGAAAGAAAGGGTGAGCTCAACTAGCCCAAAGAAGAAATATTATGACTAAGATAATGCAGAATAAATTATCGTTAGCCTTCAACAGTGTTAAACTGATAAAATATAACAACATCAAGTTTAACTGCAACGGAACAAGCAATCCATTAAAAGAGTCAAGTAGAGAATAAAATCTACTATCTTTTATGATTTAAAAGGTTTTTCATGACTTTTATCGCTGGGACTCAGCTTAATAAATAATCCACATCATCGAATCACCCATGCACTACGACCAAGGATATTCTTTAGTATCACGACCACAAATTATCCATGCACTACAGCCAAGGACATTCGTGTATTCATTAATGGTCATGATTATGCCAACAACTGTCCATCAATGCACTACGGGCCAATGATAACTTTTACCAAATCATTTGTAACATTACGGTCATGGTTACACCGAATAATCCCTGGTCATAATCATACCAAGTCCATTTATGCACTACAGGCCACAAATGACTTTCAACATAATATAAACATGAGGATGATGACAATGATATAAGAATTCAATAAAACAAGTTCAAGAATTAATTTATCCAGGAACTAATAATGTCCAAATTGTCAACATGATACTGCTTTGTAGAGTAAAATTCAAGAATGATCAAAAGAATATTTCCATGAAAAGATACTGGATGAAGCGCAAATATCAAGGATATTCTAATAATTTCATGGAGTATAGAAGTCAAAATTTTAACCAACTGAGTATAATAAAGAATGGAATAACAAAAAAAATCACCATGCATGCGGTACTTCGCATAGACAGGTTATTCCAACAGAATAATAATAACGGAACCAGGTCAAGAAAAATTTGCACCGATAGGATGTTCCAATAGAATAATAAAGACGGAACCAGGTCTGGTGTAAAACACACAGACAGGATGTTCCAACAGAATAATAGAAGAATGTCACCAAATATAGGTTAAACCGCGTATACAAGTTATTCCAACAGAATAATAAGCAATGGAATAACAACAATTCTCTTCATAAATAAAAAAGAATAACACCCCTTACATTAGTAGTAGATTGAATCTTTGCGGTAGTGTAAGAATGTATACTCTTCTTCTTTCTCTCTTATTCTCTCTATACTTTCTTTCTCTATAGCTTGAATGAATTCGTGAAAAATAATGAAGCACTAGGCCTCTAGTTATAGAAGATTTCTAGCTTAACACTTGAAATGTGAAAAGGCAAGTGGCTTGACGACTGGTGATGTGAAAAGAAAAATGGTTTGACGCCTGTAATGTGAAACGACAATTGGTTCGACGCCTGTAATATGAAACGGCAAGTGGTTTGACGTCTGGTAAAGGTAGTTACTATTGACGAAGGTAATTACTATTGATGAAGATAATTACTATTGACGAAGGTAATTACTATTGACGAAGGTAATTACTATTGACGAAGGTAATTACTATTGACGAAGAGACTCTTAGATGATGACATATGGCCCCCCCATAAAATAACCAAACTTACCACAAACGTCTCATAATAGACTCTTTATATACATCAAGGATTGAATAAATATTACCACAAATCATTTTATTTTTAATCAACACATATTTAATCTTTCAACAATTATTAATCATTTATAACTTGTCGTCTCAATTATTGATTTAATAATATAACATATTATCTGATGATAATCTTGTGACAATAATTGAATCAATAATATAAGAGATATGATCAAAGAATTATCATGAGCAATAGTTGAGTATAGGTGAGTGACTTTTCACGTAAGCATCAATAATCAATATCGTGTGCTACTATGCAACCACGCCAGACATCGCATTTTTACTACCTACTAGGGTAGTTCAACGGTTTTAACGGTAACACATCCGCCGTTATTTTCATAAAGTATTTTTATGTCGTTTTCTCAATCGACAATAATTTACGTTGTGGGGTCCGCTGATGATTGTCTTGGTCATCGAATATTCCCCGACAAAAAAGAATATTCCCAGACCAAATGAATATTTTATAACAACTTGCTTACTTTGCAAAATTTATAAATATTACCCACAACTATAACATTATATCAAATTTACTCCATAATATTCAAAAATAATATTTATAGAAAATTCATCTTTATTTATAAAAGTTGGGGTCTTACATTAAATATTAATAATGATAAGATTATTTGATAATTAAATCATTTAAAATGATTTAAGTGTTTGAAAAATTATTATAAATTATAATAATTGTTTATAAATTATTAAAAGCTTTCAAAATATTATAAATGATATCCTCACTTATCTAAAATAATATTGAAGCTTAGAGACCAAGTTTAATTGACAATCAATGTGTTAATTGTGGGATAGGGTGACCGAACAATTCGAGAATGGATCAAGTCCAACCGCACCAAAATAGTTAGGTCGGTTAAGTGTTTATATAGGTTATAAACACTAATGTGGCTATGTGGTAATGTGTCTAGGAGAAGTTTGACTGTAAAATACAGTGTTACATGTTATAAATGATTATGCTAATTGTGAGACCGACATTGTTGATTATAGGTCTTATGAACGTAGTTAATTATATTGTGTAGCTGTAATCAACGCGGAAGGCAAGTTTCCTAACTCAACCTTGAGTTATATTCATTCAATTATTATGGTTAATTATTGCTAATTATACCATGTCCAGAATTTATTGTTGATAATTAGCAGATTAGTGCATGTTTAATAATTCAAATTGAATTCTTGATCCTGGAGAATATACCATTGTAGAATAACTTTGTTGTTGGATATTCATATTAAGTAGAAGATAGAATTGACAAAGATGATAATTCTGCTTATTGTCAAATTATGTTGAGAAATGTCTTAGCTAATTATTATGGCTAGACGCACATTTGTTAGAACTTGATAAATTCGAGAAGAGAATTCGATTGTTATTAATAGATCGATGCCAATTATTTTGGCTAGATCGATAAGTAAGTATAATTTGAAATCACAGTATTTCGTTGTTAAATCAAAATCTTGATTTTGAGACTGAGAAGAATAACCTTTTATATAAAGGGAACAAAATTTTTAAGTCGTATATCGACCATTGCGCGCGACCTAAGTATTATGTATAATATCGGGTACAAGGAGTTGGCCGGCTCTAAATACTTGCAGAGGGGTATGATTTAATCTTTATGGTTATCTGATACTCTTGCGTATGTATCAAAGTAAATCTTTGATAGATACCCGAGAAAGTAGAAGTTCTAGATCCAATGGATCGCTCAACATAAATCTGGAAAACATTCCACTTTGTAATTGCGTATAATTGATTCTTGATTATTCAATAGAATATCGTAGAAACTTTGAAAGCGTTGTACTCTTTCATTATCAAATTATTGTGTTGCCTAGAATACGAGAAGACTTGTTATTGAGTAACGATTTGTTCAGCTATTTCAAAGTTCACCGAACTTTGGTTTCATTATATCGAAATAGATACTATGTTCTTATTGATTCGTATACATTTATTGTTTGTCTTAACTTGCGAGGCAAACTTATTGCTCACCCTTGCTGTAAATAAAACATTTCAGCTAGGAACGAAGAGGCTAGCGGGTCAAAGAAGAACAAAGGCAAAGGCAAGATGCTGGAGTAGTTATAATGAACAAGTATTATTATTATGTTGTATTGTAAACCCTTTTTGTATATCTAAAGGGTATACTTGTAATGTTAAGGTTAGCAAACCTAGGACTTATGTATTAACAACTTATGTTAATGAGTTATGTATTCCTATTTCTATATGAATGGGTAGTTAGATGTTATTATAATGTGGATCGTGAACACCAAACTCGAGGGTCAGGTAACCCAGATTTGGGGGTGTCATAGTTTTAGCGATAAAGTTGATAAAAAACTTTTTAAATCATACAAGATAGTAGATATCATACTCTACTTGACTCTTCTAATGGATTGCTTGTTCCGCTGTAGTTAAACTTAATGTTTATTGTATTTTATCAGTTTAACATTGTTGAAGGCTAACGATAATTTATTTTACATTATCTTAGTCATAATATTTCTTACTGGGCTAGTTAAGCTCACCCTTTTACTTTCATTGTTCTCTTCAGGAAATGAGAACGTGGCAAGACTAGTCGAGAAATGAGTAACGGTCCGAGATGGTGGCTATAGCAGTCCTCACTATTTTATGAAATAGTGTGATAATAAATGTAATGAGGACTTCATTTGAGTTTGAATACTGTCTATGAGACAATATTCGTGTAAAAACTCTAAGTTACACTGTTGTCGTATTGTATAAAAGAAGTTTATATTTGATTTATATACCATATATTTGGCAACTCAGAATGGGTGATGTATACCTATTTTGGGGGCGTCACACAAACAATCGAAATACCAAAATAGAAATTTTCCTAAACTGTAGGTACTTGATCTATATGATATCATAAGAAATACTAAAACAGATAGCTTCGGTCACAAGGATTCAACCAGCTGCCAGGACAGTTGCATAAGAAGGAAAAACCCAGCCATAAATCAAAGAAGTCTTCACTTTTCTTGATCATAGAGTCACTACCAATCGTAGAGTTTAGATTTGCCAACCCATCAGAGTTGGATATTGCAACGACTATTTCATAACAAGACACAAAAGTTCTACCGAGAGTATCCATGCAAAGAATATCATTCCAAAGGGAACATTCTGGAAGTCTGAATGATAAAACATACATTCTTAGTGACTAATCAGCAATCCGTGGAGTGACTTGTTTGAAGAAGCCAGTTCATCTACTTCCAAGATGGAGGTATCAACTATAGGAGCAACAATATGCTAAATCTAGCAATGCCAAAACTAAGGAAGAACACATTGAAGCTAAATCCTTTAAATATCTCAAAAACTGAAGACAGCTGAACCTGATGCAAAGGAAAGAATGATAAAGATATGAAGATCATGATGAATTATCCACCTATTGGTCCTCAGGAATTAAAAGAAGCTTCAATGATTCCTGAAATGAAACTCTGGATTATGCAAACAAGTCCTCTCCTAGTAACAGAGTCCCAAAACTCTATGGCCGATGTATCAAATGAATTCTTACTCCTAGTCGTAGAGTCACTAAAACTCAAAGACTGACCATCAAGTCTCACCATCTCAATATGAGATTCCCCACTATCAACATTCTAATCGTAGAGTATAAGCATACTAACTTTGCGATTGCAAAACTTCTCAGTACATTCTCCTGCACATACAAGTGACATAGCTGAAAGCTCTTTACCCTCTTCCACTGACACATGCCAACATCAAGTATGTCCAATGATGGCGAACAAACTCTGACAAAAAGCCTATCGTGATGACATTCTTACCACCAAGTATATACAGTCCTTCTGATAAGCGCTTCAGGGATAAACCTGGCCTTTAGTTCAGTCTAAGAGGTTGGCCCTTCTTGAGCTACCTTAATAACCTAGAAGGAATGCTAAGTCAGAGCTCATAACAAGAACTAGGTCAAATAATGATCGCAAAGTATGATCAGCAGCAAACTCAACGATCGTAGAGCAGCCTTGACAATTGTAATCCTCCCAAAGGATACATTAGCTCAGGGGGAGCAAAGGGCATATCAATATTTTCCACTTTAGTAAACAAGTTTGAGGTTTATATATGAGGATCTTTAAGACCATGAACTATGTCCTGAGGTTATTAAGTATTCCTACTTCAACCTTTAACAGTCATTAGACTATACAAACTTTTACCTTCATATTTAGGGGGATCAGCCCTTCGTACCATGTATTGTGCACAAACATCTAAACGCTAACGTGTACATAATCTCCTATGTTAGGGTTGTTCATCTCAGTTTGACTTCAGGATTTCTGCACTAAAGAAAATTTAGTTTGGAACTAGCTTATCAGTGGTTCTAGAATTTTAGAACACTCATCAATTATGGATTAGTCCAACCAATAAAGTTTATTTATTATTCGAAAGTTCAACATAATAAGATAAGATTAAACAATAACAATGTACAATTGAGTAGACATGGTATAAACAAAGTACTACATCCAAAAGATGTAACGCCCCCAAAATAGGTCCAATCCAACCAACCTATTCTGAGTCGCCAAAAACATGGTACAGAAAACAACTATAACTTTATTACTACAATTGTCGTGCAAAATATAACAACACATGTGTTGTGAGCTTTGATACAAATATATACCAACTGTGACTCATGTCCCAACCTTGGATAGTACGTCACAATGGCACCTTATATAAAGTTACAGTCAATAACTGTTTTGGAAATTAAAATCTTTAGGAAGTGCTCAAGGAAACCTTCGTACATGGGAGGTCATGCGTCTAGGTTATGATAGATATCATATGCCCACAGAATTATCCTTGGTTGACACAATAAACCCCAAAGAAAAACGAGAAGATTACTATCATATTCTTTCCAATGGTGAGTCTTCTCTTGACATATCATTATCTCCACCGTCTCTAATTGAGAATTATACTTCAACCAAACTCCAAGATCATATAGATAATGCTTGTAGATATACTCAGCAAGTGGATGTGCACAACCATGTCTTATGATAACACGAGGTTGTATATCATTAGACATCTTGTATGAACGTTGGGTTCGCCTCACCCTATTTGATTCACCAAAAATAACTACTAAATGATGTATAGAATACAACACACTTTTTTATACTGTTTAGGGAGAACCTCCACAGCTAGAGACCACCATTCTATTCTCCTGTTACCCCCGCTCGACCCAGCTACAGTCTTATTACCTGAAAGGAATTGTGAAGCAAAAGGGTGAGCACAACTAGCTCAGTAAAGAATATTATGAATAAAGATAATTAAATTCTCAATAGCCTTCATCAATAATAAATCATAGATTTAGAACATATGGTAGGTGATAAAACTTTTCAACCATAGTTGCAGCGGAACGAGCAATCCATTAGAAGAGTCAAATAGACCATAAAGTCTATTATCTTCTCCATGTTAAAAGTCCACCAACAATGTTTTAACCCTGTAACATCAATCAACAGTTCTTGTCCACAATCATGTGAATAACTCATAATCATAATTGTAGTTCTAAATTCCTTTTCGCATTCAGGAAGAAGATAATTTTCATCTCATGTCTTTACCTGAAACATCAAAGATCATGGTTATACCAAATCATAGTTCCTGTTCATAATCATACTAATAAATTCATCTTTGCACTACGGGCCAAAGATATTCATCAACAGTTCATCTTTTACTCTGAGCCAAAGATATTCAACAACAAGTCATCTTTGCACTACAGGCCAAAGACATTCATATCTCAAAGAAATACATAATCATTTCAGAATTTATATAAACCATAATTATAACCATGTTGATCAATTCACATTGCACTTAAGCTAAAAATATTTTATTGTAAATTCAATGGTCATGATCATACTAGTCAACAATTCAACTTTGCACTACTGGCCAAAGAGAACCCATAGTCATGATCATACCAATACTTTACCCATCTTTACACTCAAGTCAAAGAGAAATTCCATCACCAGGGTTATAAAAATGTTATATATGATAATAAAAACAATAGGATCAACAACTGCATTTAATTTCAAGAATAAGATTCATAAATCAATGATTTCATAACACCTTAATCCAAATGTTATAAATCATTTAATAATCTTATAATCTAATATTATTAACATTACCAAAATATCTTAATCATTTCTTAAACTTATAAATAATTTATTTTAATTGTTTATACTTTACTAATTAATGCATTTAATCATTCTAAAATGCCAAACTCATAAGATTTCATCACCAATAACCAAAACCCTCATCAAAAATCTGCATATACCTTATATAGGATTCTTAAGCCATAAAATATTATTTTCCAAATTTCTTACTTCACATAACATATTTAATTCATTTACTCATAACTAGACTATTTTCATGAAAAATACAAATTAGTTCCAAAAATATTTTTTTCCTGGGATTTATCATAATATAGTCCCATATTGAACATATATTTTTCTCAAAATTTTTAAAATTCATTTACTATTTTTCATATGGCCAAAACTACCGAATATTTAGACATTTATCATAAATTGTACTTTTGTCCAAAAATTCTGAAATTTACACGGTATACTTCTGTTATATACATGTACTCCAAATAAAAATTTCATTAATTTTGGAGTTAACCACAAGGAGTTATAAGCGTTTATTTTTAAAATAGTCTTTTCTCATAAAATCCATAACTCTTAATCTATATATCCAAAAATCACCATTTTTGGACACAATCAACAAAACTCATCAAATTATCATTTCAATTTTTTCCAGAATTTTTGAAGGTACGTAAAAAATTCGAAAATGAAAAACATAATAACCCTTAAAATCCTTTACTATCCCTTACTTCAAAAGAGCAGTACTGGAATGTCGGATATAACGCTGAACGAACTTGCACCGTATAGCAACACTCAAGATATCTGAATACTCACAAAATACGCTCGATAATATATAGAGAGAAAACTTCAGTTTGTGGTGTGATTTTCAATTCTAACCTAAGCACCTATTTATAAGAAATTGCTTAGAACACCAAAGCAGAAAGTTTAATAAAATATTAATATATATATTATAAATTCCTACGCACACCTCCACTGATCCAAAACATCAGCCACACATGTGCCAAACTCACCAAAAACGTTTTTCATTAAATAAATAATTAAAACTTCCAAAAATTAATTATTTCGGAACTTCAATAATTCATAATAAATAGCCCTTTTGTCCGAAAAATTCAAACCACATGTCCCTTCCATAGGAAATTTCATTCTCTACAACTTTGTAACTTTAAGTTTTTCCAAATTCCAAACAGAAATTGACCGAAATCCACAAACGGACGATTTTACAAGCTATAATCAAATTTCAGTCAAGAAATGGGTCCACAAACATGTTTAACATGTTTTAAACAATTTTTGTAACAAAAATACTCTTACTCCTCATTTATTCATATATCCCACATTCATTGTAAAATATCATCATTATTATATTATTAAAATATAATAATATATTTAAATGAATTATTTTATCAGAAATGATAAAATATCAATTTTCAACAATTGTCACATTAAAAATTTTCTCCTTCTATATCCACATAAAATGAATATTTTCCTTATCATATAAATCAATAATTAATTATTCACAAATAATATTACAGAATCACAATACTGGCAACCAGGCCGTTCCAAGGAAAGAGGGGGCTTTCCAATAAGAATTTCTCCTTACTAGCGCGCAATTAGGTGACCAAACCTCTCCTTAGATAGAACTTTTTAGACATTGCCAATAATGTTATCTAGTAATATTATTAAAATAATATGAATCATTGATTTGATAATGGAAAATATTGTGTAGTGACAATTATTAAAACAACAATAATATAAAATTTCAACGTAACAATTATTGAATCAATAAAATAAAATATTGAATAGTAATTACTGTAACAATTATTGAGTAGTGCCTTCTTACGTAAAAAATATATCATGCTTCGTGAATAGTAATTGTGAATAGTAACTCGTGAATAGTAACTCATGAATAGTAACTCGTGAATAGTAACTCATGAATAGTAACTCATGAATAGTAATTATAAGAAAATTTGAATATTTTTATTTCATAAAATTCGGGGTCTTACAATTTCCCCTCCTTATGAAATTTCGTCCTCGAAGTTTAAGTACCTGGTATTTAAAAGAGTTGAGAATACCTTACTTTCATTTCAGATTCCATCTTCCCTGTCATCATGATTTCTCCATTGCTCATCTCCTGTATTTCAGAGATCATTCTAGAATACAGCTTCAAAACAAGGGTTAATTAAACAAATTAACATATCACATAATATCCTGATATTATGACTGACCAACAAATAAGCTTAGGTAGGACACACTAGCGAAGGATTTACTCGTCTCTCTCCTCCTAGTTCTATTCCCTGATCTTCGCCAGAGATCATATCCTTAAGTTCTGATACCAAATGTGACGCCCCCAAAATAGGTCCATGTGACGCCCCCAAAATTAGGTATACATCACCCATCCCAAGACATCTTTAGTGCAGCAGGTTGAGTACGTTTTACCGATTCCCACCAATAATCTGCCTCTCCTCGTAACATAAAGTTGGCAAATGGCACCTTTTGCTCCTCGGAGCACCCCAAGACATCAAATATCTTGGTGATCTGCTTTATCCATGCTTCCGCCTTAAGTGGTTTTGGCTCTCCAATAAACTCCGGTGGTCCCAGCTCCTTGAACTGTTTAGCGGTGACCGTCCTAGAGTTTCTAGTGTTTCCACCTGCATTTTGGACAGGAACCGCTCTTGCCTGATGTTGCATGAATTGTATAAAGCCTCTAAACATTCCATCGTTCGTCATCTGGTTAGTGTTGTTGTTTGACTGAGGATTGTCGCCTTCTTGATGCACATTATCCTGATTATTGATCTGTAGAGACTCAACGGTCTCCTGTGCTCCATTATTATTCTCAACATTCTCGGATGTCATTTTCGAGATCATCGCCACAAAACAAGGGTTAATTAACATATAACATATTATCCTTATACTCACGTGAGCCAATTAAATACTAAATAAACTTAGGTAGGTCATACTAGCGAAGGAATTTCCGCCTCTCCCTCCTAGTTCTAGTCTTTACGACTTAGCCAGGGATCATATCCTAAAGCTTTGATACCAATCAAGCTGCGACGCCCCAAAATTAGGTATACATCACCCATCTTGAGTCGCCAGATACGTGGTATGCGAATTCAAATACAACTTAATAATACAACTGTGCGTGTACAATACGACAAAACATAAACTGCTTTTACGATTACCATTACCCAAGTGGTTACCATTTCGCTTTATTGATTACCTCCACGCTTGTTATCACCGCTTCGATGATCGCTCTCCTTTGGTATTATCATTTTGCCAATCGCTTTCTCTTAGTTAGGTTGACTTTCGTTATCGCGCTCCACTAATCGAGCCCTATTTACAACATCTCGAATACAAACACGCTTTATGAGAAATAAGATATTGACGTATCTCCGCTTCAAACCTCTTAAAAACATCCGCATCATTCTCTCTTCATTATCAACTAAGTGGGATGTAAATCGAGACAACTCGGCAAACTTGGCTTCCCGTCTTTGTGACACGGTCATGTTATTCTGCTCCCACTTGATAAACTCTACTCTTTCATATGATTTAATACTTTCGGAAAGTACTTGTCATTGAATAGTTCTTGAACTTCTCCCAAGACATCTTTAGTGCGGCAGGTTGAGTACGTTTTACCGATTCCCACCAATAATCTGCCTCTCCTCGTAACATAAAGGTGGCAAATGGCACCTTTAGCTCCTCGGAGCACCCCAAGACATCAAATATCTTGGTGATCTACTTTATCCATGCTTTCGCCTTAAGTGGTTTTGACTCTCCAATAAACTCTGGTGGTCCCAACTCCTTGAACTGTTTAGCGGTGACCGTCTTAGAGTTTCCAGTGTTTCCACCTGCATTTTGGACAGGAGCCGCTCTTGGCGGTAAAGCGAGTCTATAGGCCAAAGTTCCTACTCGATCGAGGATTAAAAATGGGCCGATGAATCGAGGATTGAGCTTTCCTCTCTTTCCAAATCTCATAAATCCTTTCCACAGAGCAACTCGTAATAACACATGATCTCCTATATCAAATTCCACGTCCTTTCGATGAAGATCAGCATATCTTTTTGTCGATCTTGTGAGGTTTTTATATGTTGTCGGATCGTTTGAATCTTTTCTGTAGTCATACGTACCAACTCTGGTCCCAACAACGTTGCTTCACCCACCTCATCCCAAAGATCTTTGAGAACGACACTTTCTTCCATACAACGCCTTGAATGGAGCCATGCCAATGCTTGCTTGATAACTGTTGTTGTAGGAAAACTCCACCAACGGTAAGAACTTGTCCCAACTTCCCTTGAAGTCAAGGACACATAGTCTTAATAAGTCTTCCAGAGTTTGAATAGTGTTCTCTGATTGTCCGTCCGTCTGAGGATGATATGCCGAACTAAATCATAAATCCGTGCCCATAGCTTTTTACAAACTAACCCAAAATCTTGAAGTGAATCTTGGGTCTCGATCAGAAACTATGGATATTGGCATACCATGCAATCTTACAACCTCGTTTATGTACATACGAGCAAGACGTTCAAGTGTATAAGTTTCTCGTATCGGTAAGAAATGAGCAGACTTGGTAAATCTATCAACAATGACCCAAATCGCATCTATGCCTTAAGAAACTTTGGGAAGACCGGTAACGAAATCCATGGTAATGTGCTCCCACTTCCATTCTGTAATTTCAAGTGGTTACAATAGACCTTTTGGTACTTGATGCTCCGCCTTGACTCGTTGACACGTTAGACACCTTGAGATAAACAACGCTATCTCTCTCTTTATATTGCTCCACCAAAAGGTATGACGAATATTATGATACATTTTGGTACTCCCAGGATGGATTGCAAACGGTGTGTTATGCGCCTTCATCATGATTTTATACTTTAAATCAGGGTCGTTAGGAACACAAAGTCTGGAGTTGACTCGAAGTATTCCTTCTTCATCGATTCTTGCTTCTGGCATCGCACCTTCTTGCACTTTCTTCCTCATACGCGCATCAGCTCTAGAGTGCAGAGGCTTGAGCGACTTTTAACTTTATCAATTAAAGTCTGTTCTACTCGTATATTCGCCATCATCACATGGGTCCTTGGAGTCTTTAACTCTATCTCCATCCTTTGCATGTCACACAAAATGGGCCGTTGCGTTGACAATATCGCATTCACACTTGCATATGATCTTCTACTCAATGCATCAGCTACCACGTTTGCTTTTCCAGGATGGTATTGGATGGTATGATCATAATCTTTCAATAGTTCAAGCCAACGTCGTTGTCGCATGTTGAGTTCCTTTTGAGTGAAGAAATATTTGAGGCTTTTATGATCCGTAAAGATCTCCACTTTCTCCCTATACAAGTAATGTCTCCAAATCTTTAGTGCGAAGACAACAGCTGCCAACTCTAGATCATGAGTAAGATCATTCCTCTCATATTCTTTGAGTTATCGTGAGGCATATGATATGACTTTCCCATGTTGCATGAGAACACATCCTAACCCTTTGCTCGAAGCATCACTGCAGATGACAAATCCCTCCAAACCAGATGGTATTGTCAGAACAGGTGCTTAAATGAGTCTCCTCTTGAGTTCTTGAAAACTCTTCTCACATTCCTCGCTCCATCCGAACTTTGTATCTTTTCGAGTCAGCTGAGTTAGTGGAGTAGCGATTCGAGAAAACCCTTCTACGAATCTCCGATAATAACCAATTTAAGTCGAGAAAGCTACGATTTGGTGGTGATTTAGGTTGCTCCTAGCTTTGAATAGCTTCAATCTTTGCTGGGTTAACAAATATTCCATGAATTGATACCACGTGCCCAAGGAATGCTACTTCCTCAAGCCAGAACTCGCATTTCTTTAACTTGGCATAAAGCTTGTATTCACGAAGCTTTTGGAGTATCAGCCTCAAGTGTTGCTCATGATCTTCACGGCTTTTGGAATAAATAAGGATGTCATTAATAAAAACGACCACAAAGTGATCCAAATATTCCTTGAATACTCGGTTCATCATATTCATGAAGGCAGCAGGAGCATTAGTCAATCCAAAGGACATGACTAGGAATTCATAATGCTCGTCATCTTAAGTTCCGAAAGTCGCCTTTTTGGAATGTCATCGGTTCTAATCTTCAATTGGTGATATCTGGAACGAAGATCAATCTTTGAAAAGAATTTGGCTCCTTGCAACTGGTCAAACAGGTCATCATTACGTGGCAATGGGTACCTATTTTTGATGGTGACATGATTCACTCCCGGTAATCAATACAAAGTCGCATACTCCCATCTTTCTTTTTCACAAATAGAACAGGAGCACCCCAAGGAGAAGTACAAGGACGAATGAAACTGATGTCTAACAATTCCTGTAGTTGGGTCTTTAACTCCTGAAGTTCAATAGGAGCCATTCGATATGGGGCTTTAGAAATAGGTTTTGTACCAGGTTCAAGGTCGATACAAAAATCAATTTCACGCCTGGGGTAAATGAAAGGAAGTTCTTCGTGAATACGTCGAAATTCATTAACAATAGAAATATCATTCAAAACTGACGTATTTTTGTTTAGATCCGTGACATGAGCTAAGAAAGCTTGACATCCGTTTTTCAATAAACGAATAGCTTTATGGCTTGAGATGACAGTGATTGATTTTAATGGTTTGGTGGCTTGAATTCACATAAAAGATTGGTTAGGAATATGAAAGCTAACAACCTTACGAAAATAATTAATTTTTGCATGATGAGTAGTTAACCAATCAATCCCTAGAATTACGTCAAATGCAAGTATTTTTAATGAAATAAGATCGACAGGTAATGTAAGGGTACCGATTTGAACCAAATAAGACTTATAAATTGTGGATGTAATGAAGGTTTCTCCCAACGGAGTTTCTATAGATAAGTCAAAGTCTAATTTCTCCGGAGTTAAATTTAATCGTTGAGCGCAAGTAGGAGAAAAAAAAAGAATGGGTAGAACCAGTATCAAATAAGGTATAGACTTCGCTAGAGTTTATGATAAGCTTACCCGTGATGACCTCATTTGGATTCCTTGCTTTCTGGGAGGTCACAACAAACGCTCTTCCTTGTACTACCAGCTTTGACTTTTCTGGGACGGCTTTTGGTGCCTCCATCCTAGCTGAACTTGTCTTCGGTGAATGACAAAATCGGGCTAAGTGACCTTCTCTTCCACAATTATAACATGCTTTGGACAGCATTGCACAGTTTGGACTGATGTGTCCCTCCCCTCCGCATTTGAAGCATATGATAGGTGGTCGTTCTCCTTCCTTAACAGCAGGTGTTGGTGCTGACGTCTCTCTATCATTATTGAATCTCCTCTTCTTGAAATGTCCATTCTTATTGCTTTGGCCCTGATTACCACTGAAGTGGTTACCATTTCTGGCCTGTTGATTACCTCCACGCTTGTTGTCACCGCTTCGATGACTGCTCTCACTGGTATTATCATTTTGCCAGCTGTTTTCTCTTGGTTGCGTTGACTCGTTATCGCGTTCCACTAACTGAGCCCTATTTACAACATCTGAATACAAACACAGTTTATGAGAAATAAGATATTGACGTATCTCTGGCTTCAAACCTCTTAAAAACATCCGCGTCATTCTCTCTTCATTATCAACTAAGTGGGACGTAAATCGAGACAACTCGGCAAACTTGGCTTCGTACTGTGACACCGTCATGTTATTCTGCTCCAGCTTGATAAACTCTACCTCTTTCATATGACGAATACTTTCGGGAAAGTACTTGTCATTGAATAGTTCTTGGAACTTCTCCCAAGACATCTTTAGTGCGGCAGGTTGAGTACGTTTTACCGATTCCCACCAATAATCTGCCTCTCCTCGTAACATAAAGGTGGCAAATGGCACCTTTAGCTCCTCGGAGCACCCCAAGACATCAAATATCTTGGTGATCTACTTTATCCATGCTTTTGCCTTAAGTGGTTTTGACTCTCCAATAAACTCTGGTGGTCCCAGCTCCTTGAACTGTTTAGCGGTGACCGTCTTAGAGTTTCCAGTATTTCCACCTGCATTTTGGACAGGAGCCGCTCTTTCCTGATGTTGCATGAATTGTATAAAGCCTCTGAACATTCCATCTTTAAATCATCCGGTCGGTGTTGTTGTTTGCACGAGGATTGTCGCCTTCGATGCACATTATCCTGATTATTGATCTGTGGAGACTCAACGGTCTCCTGTGCTCCATTGCTATTCTCAACATTCTCGGATGTCATTTTCAGATACTACCACAAAACAAGGGTTAATTAACATATAACATATTACCCTTATACTACGTGAATTTCCACCAATTAAATACCAAATAAACTTAGGTAGGTCATACTAGCGAAAGGAATTTCCGCTCTCCCCTCCTAGTTCTAGTCTCACAAACTTAGCCGGGATCATATCCTAAGCTTTGATACCAACTGTAACGCCCCCAAAATTAGGTATACATCACCCATCTTGAGTCGCCAGATACATGGTACAGAATTCAAATACAACTTAATAATACAACTGTCGTGTACAATACGACAAAACATAAACTGTGAGTTGAATACAAATATTGTCTACTAGAGAGTATACAAACTCAAAAGGAGTCCTCATTATAATTATTATCACACTATTTCATAGAATAGTGAGGACTACTAATGCACCATCTAGGACCATCACTCCGTTCCCCGACTCGTCCCAGCTATATTCTCATTTCCTGAAGAGAACAGTGAAAGAAAGGGTGAGCTCAACTAGCCCAGTAAGAAATATTATGACTAAGATAATGCAGAATAAATTATCATTAGCCTTAAACTGTGTTAAACTGATACAATATAACAAACATCAAGTTTAATTGTTGCGAAAACAAACAATCCATTAGAAGAGTCAAGTAGAGAATAAAATCTACTATCTTTTATGATTTAAAAGGTTTTTCATCACTTTTATCATTTGAGACTCGACAATAAATAATCCACATCATCGAATCACCCCTACACTACTTCTGACCAAGGATATTCTTTAGTATCACGACTACAATTATCCATGCACTACGGGCCAAGAATATTTGTGTATTCATTAATGGTCATGATCATGCCAACAACTGTCCATCAATGCACTACGAGCCAATGAGGACTTTTATCACATCATTTGTAACATTACGGTCATGATTACACCGAATAATCCCTTGTCATAATCATACCAAGTTCATCTATGCACTACAGGCCACAGATGACTTTCAAAAAATATAAACATGAGGATGATGACAATGATATAAGAATTCAATAAAACAAGTTCAAGAATTAATTTATTCAGGAACTAATAACGTCCAAATTGTCAACATGATCTTTCTTTGCAGAGTAAAATTCAAGAATGCCCAGAAAAATATTTCCATGAAAAGATACTAGATGAAGCGCAAATATCAAGAATATTCCACTAATTTCATGGAGTATAGAAGTCAAAACTTTAATCAACTGAGTATAATAAAGAATGGAATAACAAAAGAAATCACCATGCATGTGGTACTTCAGATGACAAAGTTATTCCAATGTAATAATAATAACGAAACCAATCGTGCAAAATTACACTTGCAAAGCGGGATGTTCCAATGAATAATAAAGAATGGAATAACAATGAAATCACCATGCATGCGGTATTTCATGATGTAGAAAGTTATTCCAATGTAATACTAAATAACGGAACCAGGTCGAAGCGTGTCTGCACCGATAGGAAATTCTAACAGAATAATAAAGATGGAATATTAGAAAAATGTCACCAAGTATAGGGTAGTCCGCGTCTACTGGTTATTCCAACAGAATAATAAAGAATAGAATAACAGAAGTTCTCTTTATGAATACAAAAGAAATAATACTCCCTACCTTAAGAAGAAGAGTACTGGATATATGAGTAGTGAAGTAGCGAGAATACTTTTCTTCTTTCTCTCTATAGTTTATCTCTCAGAGTTTCAAAGAATTAAGTAAGAAATAATGAAGGAATGAACTTTTATTTATAGAAAAATGGGCTGCATAGTAACTAACTCATGAACGGTCCAGATTGATTTACTTTAATCTGACGGTCCATATTTAAAGCAAAATCTTTTAAATAAAATAAAATTTATTCTATTTATAATCTAATAAGACGAATAACTTTATAAAAGATTTTACTATGCAAACACTATGCGAGCACTATACAAACACCATGCATAATAAAATATAATATATTTTAATTATTGTCTAATAAAACAGATAACTTTATAAAAGTATTACATTTTATATAAAAAAGATTTTAATATGCAAAATACTATGCACACACTATGCAACACTATGCATAATAGAATATAATATATTCTATTTATAGAATAACTTTATAAAAGTATTCATTTTATATAAAAAGATTTTTTGTATTATGTACAAAACGGAGTGACTTATCACGTAAGCATCAATAATCAATACTGCGTATTGCTACTATGCAACCACGCGTATTCATCGTACTTTTACTACCGAGTAGTTCAATAGTATTAACGGTAAAACTTCTGCCGTTATTTTCATAAAATATTTTTGTCATTTTTTCAATCCGACAATAATTCCGTTGTGGGGTCCACCAATGATTGTGCCGTTGTACAAATATTCCCTGTTAAAACGAATATTCCCCGACCAATCGAATATTATATAACAACTTGCGTACTTTGCAAAATTTATAAATATTACCCACAACTATAACATTATATCAATTTCACTCCATAATATTCAAAATTAATATTTATAGAAAATTCATCTTTATTCAAAAAGTTGGGGTCTTACAGTCCAATCCAACCAACCTATTCTGAGTCGCCAAAAACATGGTATAGAAAACAACTATAACTTTATTACTACAATTGCCGTGCAAAATATAACAACACATATGTTGTTATAATAAAGAATGAAAGAACAAAAGAAATCACCATGCATGCGGTACTTCGCATAGACAGGTTATTCCAATAGAATAATAATAACGGAACCAGGTTAGGCGAAATTTGCACAAACAGGATGTTCCAACAGAATAATAAAGAATGGAATAACAACAGAAATCACCATGCATGCAATTACTTGAATGAGCGAGTTATTCCAATGAATACTAAATAACGGAACCATGTCAGGCGTAATACGCACCGACAGGATATTCCAACAAAATAATAATAAAGATGGAATATTAGAAGAATGTCACCAAGTATAGGGTCCGTCAGCATTATCTGGTTATTCCAAATTGAATAATAAAGAATGGAATAATGTAAGTTCTCTTCATGAATACAAAAGAAATAATACTCCCTACCTTAAGAAGAAGAGTACTGGATATATGAGTAGTGAAGTAACAGAATACTTTTCTTCTTTCTCTCTATAGTTTATCTCTCTAGAGTATCAGTGAATTCGTAAGAAATAATGAAGGAATGAGCTTCTATTTATAGAAAAATGGATTGCATAGTAACTAACTCATGAACGGTCCAGATTGATTTACTTTAATCTGACGGTCCATATTTAAAGCAAAATCTTTTAAATAAAATATAATATATTCTATTTATAATCTAATAAAACGAATAACTTTATTAAAGATTTTACTATACAAACACTATGCAGCACTATGCAAACACTATACATAATAAAATATAAAATATTCTAATTATTGTCTAATAAAATAGATAACTTTATAAAAGTATTCTGCTTTTATATAAAAGATTTTACTATGCAAAACACTATGCGAACATTTTATGCATAATAGAATATAATATATTCTATTTATAGAATAACTTTATAAAAGTATTCTATTTTATATGAAAAGATTTTCAGATTATTACATTAATAATACCAAGAAAACTGAGTGACTTATCACGTAAGCATCAACAATCAATACCATGTGCTATGCAACCACGCATATTACTGTACTTTTTACTACCGAAGAGTAGTTCAACAAGATAATTCAGTAAAACTTCCGTCGTTATTTTCATAAAATATTTTTGTCGCTTTCTCAATCCGACAATAATTCCGTTAATGGGATGCACCAATGATTGATATTGGTTATTTATGAATATTCCTGTTAAAACGAATATTCCCCGACTAATCGAATATTATATAACAACTTGCGTACTTTGCCAAATTTATAAATATTACCCACAACTATAACATTATATCAATTTCACTCCATAATATTCAAAATTAATATTTATAGAAAATTCATCTTTATTCAAAAAGTTGGGGTCTTACAGTCCAATCCAACCAACCTATTCTGAGTCGCCAAAAACATGGTATAGAAAACAACTATAACTTTATTACTACAATTGTCGTGCAAAATATAACAACACATATGTTGTGAGTTGTGATACAAATATATACCAACTGTGACTCATGTCCCAACCTTGGATAGTACGTCACAATGGCACCTTCCATAAAGGTACAGTCAATAACTGTTTTAGAAATTAAAATCTTTGGGAAGTGCTCAAGGAAACCTTCGTACATGGGAGGCCATGCGTTTAGGTTATGATAGATATCATATGCCCACAGAATTATCCTTGGTTGACCTAATAAACCCCAAAGAAAAATGAGAAGATTACTATCATATTCTTTCCAATGCTGAGTCTTCTCTTGACATATCATTATATCCACCGTCTCTAATTGAGAATTATACTTCAACCAAACTCCAAGATCATATAGATAGTGCTTGTAGATATATTCAGCAAGTGGTGTGCACAACTATGTTTTATGATAATACGAGGTTGTATGTCATTAGACATCTTGTATGAACGTTGGGTTCGCCTCACCCTTTTTGATTCACCAAATATAACTACTAAATTATGTATAGAATACAACACACTTTTCTATACTATTTAGGGAGAACCTCCACAGCTAGAGACCATCGTTCTATTCTCCTCATTACCCCGCTTCGACCCATTTACACTCTTTATTACACGAAAGGAATTGTGAAGCAAAAGGGTGAGCATAACTAGCTCAGTAAAGAATATTATGACTAAAGATAATTAAATTCTCAATAGCCTTCATCAATAATAAATTAGAGATTTAGAACACATGGTAGATGATAAAACTTTTCAACCATAGTTGCAGCGGAACGAGCAATCCATTAGAAGAGTCAAATAGACTATAAAGTCTATTATCTTCTCCATGTTAAAAGTACACCAACAATGTTTTAACCCCGTAACATCAATCAACAGTTTCTGTCCACAATCATGTGAATAACTCATAATCATAATTGTAGTTCTAAATTCCTTTTCGCATTCAGGATGAAGATAATTTTCATCACATGTCTTTACCTGAAACATCAAAGATCATGGTTATACCAAATCACAGTTCCTGTTCATAATCATGCTAATAAATTCATCTTTGCACTAAGGGCCAAAGATATTCATCAACAGTTCATCTTTGCACTACAGGCCAAAGATATTCAAAAACAAGTCATCTTTGCACTACAGGCCAAAGACATTCATATCTCAAAGAAATACATAATCATTTCAGAATTTATATAAACCATAATTATAACCATGTTGATCAATTCACCTTGCACTTAAGCTAAAAATATTCCATTGTAAATTCAATGGTCATGATCATACTAGTTAACAATTCAACTTTGCACTACTGGCCAAAGAGAACCCATAGTCACGATCATACCAATACTTTACCCATCTTTACACTTAAGTCAAAGAGAAATTCCATCACCAAGGTTATAAAAATGTTATATATGATAATTAAAATAATAGGATCAACAACTGCATTTAATTTCAAGAATAAGATTCATAAATCAATGATTTCATAACACCTTAATCCAAATGTTATAAATCACTTAATAATCTCATAATCTAATATTATAAATATTACCACAATATCTTAATCATTTCTTAAACTTATAAACAATTTATTTTAATTGTTTATACTTTACTAATTAATGCATTTAATTATTCTAAAATGCCAAACTCATAAGATTTCATCACCAATAACCAAAACCCTCATAAAAAAATCTGCATATACCTTATATAGGATTCTTAAGCCATAAAATCTTATTTTCCAAAATCCTTACTTCACGTAACATATTTAATTCATTTACTCATAACTAGACCATTTTCATGAAAAATACCAAATTAGTTCCAAAAATATTTTTTTTCTGGAATTTAGCATAATATAGTCCCATATTGAACATATATTTTTCTCAGAATTTTTAAAATTCATTTACTATTTTTCATATGGCCAAAATCGCGAATATTTAGACATTTATCATAAATTGTACTTTTGTCCAAATATTCTAAAATTTACACTATATATATTCATTATATACATGTACTCCAAATAAAAATTTTATCAATTTTGGAGTTAACCGCAAGGAGTTATAAGCGTTTACTTTTAAAATAGTCCTTTCTCATAAAATCCATAACTCTTAATCTATATATCCAAAAATCGCCATTTTTGGACACAATCAACAAAACTCATCAAATTATCATTTCAAATTTTTACAGAATTTTTGAAGGTTCGTAAAAAATTCGAAACTGAAAAACATAATAACCCTTAAAATCCCGTACTATCCCTTACTTCAAAAGAGCAGTACTGGAATGTCGGATATAACGCTGAACGAACTTGCACCGTATAGCAACACTCAAGATATCTAAATACTCACAAAATACGCTCGATAATATAGAGAGGGAAAACTTCAGTTTGTGGTGTGATTTTCAAATCTAACCTAAGCACCCTATTTATAAGAAATTGCTTAGAACACCAAAGCAGAAAATTTAATAAAATATTAATATATATATTATAAATTCTTACGCACACCTCCACTGATCCAAAACATCAGCCACACATGTGCCAAACTCACCAAAAACGTTTTTCATAAAATAAATAATTAAAACTTCCAAAAATCAATTATTTCGGAACTTCAGAACTTCAATAATTCATAATAAATAGCCCTTTTGTCAGAAAAATTCGAACCATATGTCCTTTCCATAGAAAATTTCATCCTCTACAACTTTGTAAGTTTAAGTATTTCCAAAATCCAAATAGAAATTGACCGAAATTCACAAACGGACGATTTTACAAGCTATAGTCAAATTTCAGTCAAGAAATGGGCCCACAAACATGTATCAGAAAAGATACATATATTATTGCTTACTCCTCATTTATTCATATATCCCACATTCATTGTAAAATATCATCATTATTATATTATTAAAATATAATAATATATTTAAATGAATTATTTTATCAGAAAAGTTAAAATATCAATTTTCAACAATTGTCACATTAAAAATTTTCTCCATCTATATCCACATAAAATGAATATTTTCCTTATCATATAAATCAATAATTAACTATTCACAAATAATATTACAGAATCACAAATACTGGCAACCAAGCCGTTCCTAGGAAAGAGGGGGCTTTCCAATAAGAATTTCTCCTTCTTTGGCCGCAATTAGGTGACCAAACCTCTCCTTGATGTAACTTTCTAGACATTGCCAATAATGTTATCTAGTAATATTATTAAAATAATATGAATCATTGATCTGATAATGGGAAATATTGTGTAGTGACAATTATTAAAACAACAATAATATAAAATTTCAACGTAGCAATTATTGAATCAATAAAATAAAATATTGAACAGTAATTACTGTAACAATTATTGAGTAGTGCCTTCTTACGTAAAAAAAAAATCTTGCTTCGTGAATAGTACTCGTGAATAGTAACTCGTGAATAGTAACTCATGAATAGTAACTCATGAATAGTAATTATAAGAAAAATTAAATATTTTTATTTCATAAAATTCGGGGTCTTACAAAAGAGTTAGAAAATCCATTCGGAATAATGAATGTAAACAGTTTATGCTTTGAATAACAACAATAAGAGTTAGGAATGTGAAACTCGCTCGATGTAAAGAATTATAATACAAGAGCTTGTATCATCATAAACAAGATGGAATCAATAAGCTTGCTCAACTTAAATATAAGATTTGAGAACTTGCATAATGATAAATTAGGTTTAGAAATCTTTCTTGACAACAAAGGATAAACATAATTATGAAACTTGCATTCATTACAAAGAGAATGAAATTAGGGAACTTGCCTCGTGCGTAAGCTATACAATTACTACAAACGTTCGCCAAATACCCTACATATACCATTAAGATCACGATACCAATTAGTTATATTAAAACTAACTTCATGGGCTTACTTCTCATTTTAATCAAGTCTATAGTCTCTAAATTAAGACCTGGTTATTCTAATCATCCATGTACCATAAACCCAACATGGTGATCACATATCAACACAAATTCTCATGATATCATGTTATAAACTTTCACAACTTACTAGTTCATAATCTTTAGTTTCAACATTGTGTTTACTATATGTTATTACGTTTTATAACATGTTTTAGGTCCTTTTTCAATCACTAAAATATGATAAGTTAACATCTCCAAGCTATGTTGTTAGCAACTCAATATTGGGTCTGACTGACCACTGGCGCGGCCGCGCCATGGTTACCTTAGAGTCCGGCGCGCCCGCGCTCGGCACCAGAAACAATTTTGCAGAACACGAAATCAAACTATGTTATAGGCCAAATATTCCCATTTTCCCAATTCTACAGCAATTCACCAAAACCCAAAAATAATATAAGTTTACTACAACAACTCTAGGCATAAACATAACACTTCTAATCACCCAAACACCTAAATTATAAGGATTTAACCCATGTTTTTGTTGTTTTCTCCATTTTAACACATTTAGAGAATTCAATCGCCAAATCCTTGTTTCTTAACCAAATTACACCATTCCAACTACGTTGTTTTCATTTCTTGATTTACTAACACAATCTACCACCAATTTACAGATTATATTAAGGATTTAACATGAAATTTTTGACTCAAACAAGCCATTTCATATATAGAACACTGGTACTTTAATTTTCTTCAAACAACCCAAATTTCACATATTTGATTACTAACAATTGCTTATATATGATGATTATCATATTATATATTCATATCACCAACAACAATCCAACAAAAACTCAATTACAGAGAATACATATTGAAAATCAAAACTAGAAATTAGGAATAGATTACCTTGAATTCCTTGTTTTTCACTAACAACAATGATAGCAAGTTCTTCCTTGCTTTTCAATTCACAGAGAACCCTCAATTTTCTCTTTAGCTCTCTCCTTATTCTCACTATGTTTCTCTGCCCTGTAGTCTTAGGTAAAACACGCATACCAAATAACTGATATAGGTATCCCTCTCTCTCACGTATACTTCAGTTAAAAAAACCAATAGGCGTCAGTTAGATTAAGCCAAAGACCACAAGGCCTTGTTTGGCTACCCAAACTCCTCATTCTAGTTTTTTTTAATAATATTTATATTATATAGGTTTACTTGTCACACATTTAACTAATTTAAATAACTTATAATTATAATTATAATAATTATAATTTTTATTATAATTATACTTATGATTAATAAATTATTATATATCTAATTTAGTTATTAAATTAGACTAGAAGCGTCATTTAATTTAATTTAATTATTTTCTTAAATACTAAGCAATTTATTTAATTTAATGAACTTAAGAAATTCATTTAATTTAATTATTTCATTTAAATTAAATCATCAAATAATAAATTACCATTCATGAATTTAGTTAACATACATACTTAAATAAATTATTGTACCAATAACTTCACTAATTATTTATTTATGTCAATAAATAAATACATTAAAATATTTATTTAATTTAATAAATATTTAAATTTAATTATAAATTTCTCGATCGTTACATCCTTCCCCCCTTAAAAGGATTCTGTCCCCAGAATCACTACTCAATAAATTCATTCATTACATTATTCCTCCTTAATGTGATTCTCATCCCCGAAATCGCTATACAATATTAAGCAAATAACTGTGGATAATTTTTTATCACAACATCTTCAAGTTCCCACGTTGCTTCCTTAGCATTATGGTTTCTCTAGATTACCTTAACAGAAGGTATCATTTTTTCCTTAGTACTTGCTCTTTCCTGTCGATAATTTGAGCAGGGACTTCTTCATATGACAAGTCTTTCTCAAACTGCAATGGCTCATATTCTATAACATGCTTATAATCAGGCTTATATGGCTCAAAACCGAAACATGGAAAATATTATGAATATATCCTAATTTCGAAGGTAAAGCTACATCGTATGCCACTTCCCCAACTCGTCGTAGCACTTCAAAAGGTCTTGTTAACCTAGGGCTCAGTTTTCCCTTTTTATCAAACCGAATCTTCCCCTTCTAGGGAGACACTTTCAAGAAAACAAAACTACCGACATCGAATTTTTGATTCAGTCGGTGCTGATCGGCATATTTCTTCTGTCTATCTTGTGCAGCTATCAATCTTGTCCAAATCACCTTGATGATCTCGACAGTTTGTTGTACCAATTCTGGACCCAATAGCTGACGTTCTTAACTTCGTCCCAGCATACCAGAGTTTTGCATTTCCTGCCGTACAACACTTTGTAAGGCGGCATGCCAATACTCGCGTGATAACTATTACTATAGGCATATTCAACCAATGGTAGATGGTCATCCCAATTTCCTTTGAAATCCATAATACATGCTCTAAGCATATCCTCTAGTGTCTAGATGGTTCTCTCACTCTGTCCATCGGTTTGAGAATGATACGCTGTGTTCATTCTCAACTGCGTTCCCAAACATTCTTGTAGTCGCTTCCAAAAATTTAATGTGAAACGTGGATCTTTGTCTGATACAATGGACAACGGGACACCGTGTTTTGTAACAATTTCCTTCGCGTACAGTTTTGCCAATCGATTTAGGTTAAATCTAATCTTGATTGCCAAAAATTGTGTTGATTTCATCAATCGATTGACAATCACCCAGATGATGTCATAACCTTACTGAGTCGTTGGAAGACCTACCACAAAATCCATTGTGATATGTTCCCATTTCCATTCCGATAACTCCAATGGTTGCAACAATCCGCTTGGCCTTTGATGTTCAGCTTTAACTTTCTGACATGTTAAACATTTCGCCACGCACTCAGCCACGTCATTTTTCATATTCGACCACCAGAAGTGATTTCTGAGATCCTGGTACATTTTCGTACTTCCAGGGTGAATCGAATATCATGAGTTATGAGCCTCGCTTAAAATTTCTTCTTTAATTTCTGGTACTAGTGGAACCCAAATTCTCCCTTCAAAACTAAGTAACCCTTCCGAATCAATTTAAATCTATCTTCCTCACCTTTAGACACTTTTTGTCTTATCTTTTCATAATTTTCATCATGAAGTTGTGCGTTCTTCACCTTGTCCACCAACGTTGACCTGCTTCCTATCTGGAATAATTTTTCATCTGATTCTGTCGGATATTTAATTTCCAACTCCATCTTTGCCATTTCTAATACTAGATTTTCCTGAGCAGTCAACATCATTAATTTATTCCGACGCTTTCTACTTAAGGCATTGGCAACAACATTTGCCTCCCAGGATGATAAAAAATCTCGCAATCGTAATCTTTAATCAATTCCATCCATCTCCTATGTCGCATATTCAAATATTTCAATGTAAAGATATACTTCAGACTTTTATGGTCTGTATATATCTCACATCTTTCTCCATATAAATAGTGTCTCCAAATCTTCAGAAAAAACACTACTGCAACCAATTCTAAGTCATGAGTCGGATACCCTTTTTCATAATCCTTCAATTGACGTGATTATACACAATAACTCTGTCGTTCTGCATAAGCACACATCCTAGTCCCTTATACGATGCATCATTTTACACCACAAAATTCCCTGTATTATCAGGCAATGATAACACAGGTGCTGAACTCAATCTTTTCTTTAATTCTTGGAAACTTTCCTCACACTTCTCCGTCCAAACAAACTTAACTGCCTTCCTAGTTAAATTCATCAACGGAGTTGCGATATTGGAAAAGTCTTGAATAAAATGCCTATAGTAACCTGCGAATCCCAAGAAACTTCTTACTTCCGACGATGTCTTTGGTTGATCCCAGTTTATTACTGCGTCAACTTTCGATGGATTTACCGAGATTCTGTCCTTGTCAATGACGTGCCCAAGAAATTATACACGTTCTAACCAAAACTCATATTTTGAGAATTTAGCGTATAACTTCGCTCTTTTCAATGTTTCCAACGTCACCCTTAAGTGTTCAACATATTCATCGTTGCTCTTAGAATACACCAAGATATCATCAATAAACACCACTATAAATTTATCTAAAAATGGTTTAAACACCCTGTTCATCAAATCCATAAATGCTGCAGGTGCATAGGTTAAACCAAATGACATTACCAGAAACTCATAATGACCATACCGAGTTCTGAATGCCGTTTTCGGTACATCCTCTAGCGTTACCTTCAGCTAATGATAACCGCTTCTCAGGTCTATCTTTGAGAAATATCTCGTTCCCTTCAGTTGGTCAAACAAGTCATCGATTCTCGATAACGGATACTTATTTTTTATCGTGACCTTATTCAATTCCCGGTAATCAATGCAGAGACGCATCGATCCATCTTTTTTATTAACAAACAACACTGGCACTCCCCATAGCGATACATTGGGCTGAATATACTTCTTGTCGAGTAATTCTTGCAACTGCACCATTAATTCTTTCATCTCTACTGGAGCCGTTCCTGGCACTACATCAATCACGAACTTGATTTCTCGATCTGGCGAAAGTCCAGGCAAATCGTCTAGAAATACTTCTGCACAGTCTCTAATGATCGGTATCTATCCCAACTTTGCACTATTCTTCTGTGTATTGACTATGTAGGCTAAGTATCCTACACATCCTTGTCTCAGTAACTTCTTGTCTTGCATCACTGTCAGACAACTTGCTTGTCGAGGCGATTTGCTGCCATAAAACACAACCTTTGACGGAGGCATAAGGTTAACAAACTTCTTTTGGCAATCAATTACTGCCCCGTAATTGAATAACCAGTCCATTCCCAATATAACATCAAATTCCCCAAGTTTAATTGGTATCAAGTCTGCCATCATCTCGTGACCCTTTATAACCACTCTACAATTCTTATATATGAATCTAACAAAAATTACTTCCCTATTCGCAATCTCTATGCTTAAAGGAAATTCTAATTCTTCCTGAGGCAAATCTAAGTTCTGAGCAAAATCATCGGATATAAATGAGCAAGTAGCACCCGAATCAAGTAGCACATAAGCAATAATACCATTAATCGGAATGATACCTGACACCACATCCTTTGACTGTACATAATCTTGCACAGTCATATTAAAAGTCCTCATAGTAGGTCGGCTTGATGGTACCGGTCCAGTGATAGTTAATGTACCACCACCATTATTTCCTTTTCCTCCATTTGCTCTTCCAACTGTCTTTTTATGGCAATCACGAGTCATGTGATCCTTCAACCCGCAGGTGAAACATGTTCCCTTCTTTGGACTAAAAAAGTTTGTCTCAATGTGACCCTCTTAGCCACAGTTGAAACACACCCGCTTACCTTTTAGACACACCTCCGTGTGGTTCTTCCCACAAGTAGCACAAGCTTCAAACTTTTTCTTTAGTTGACTTCCTTGTTGTCCTCCCATATTCGAATTTTAATTCCATTTCCTTTTCTGGTTGTTACCTCCACTATTGCTTCTACCAGCCTTTTTTTCATTCTCATTCTTTTTCTTCTTATGTTCTTGATTATATTTGGTTAAGGCATTGCTTTCACCTTCCGCGATAATTGCATTTTCCAGTACTATTGCAAACGTATTTAGCTGAAACATCGAAACCTTACCATATAACCAAGGCTTCAACCCTTGTTCGAACATTCTCGCCTTATGCTCATCGTTATTGACTTGGTACGGAGCAAACCTTTCCAACTCATTAAACTTCGCAGTGTACTCCGGCACCGATATAGTTCTTTGCTTCAATTCTAAGAATTGAACTTCCATCTGATTCTGAGAACTCGTCGAAAAATACATCTCAAAAAATATCTCTTTAAACCTATCCCATACTATTACTCCCTGTCTCCCACGAACCTTATTCTCCTGCCACCAATAGCTAGCTTCAGACTTCAACACAAACGTCGCAAAGGTAGTTTTCTAATCCTCGTTAACTCTGGCAACGTCGAACACCTTCTCCATTTCCATGATCCAGGTTTCGTGTGACGCCCCCCAAAATAGGTATACATTACCCATTCTGAGTCGCCAGAGACATGGTACATAATCAAATACAAACTTCTTTTATACAATACGACAAAAGCGTAGCCGAGAGTTTTTACACGAATATTATCTTCTAGACAGTATTAAAACTCAAATGGAGTCCTCATTACATTTATTATCACACTATTTCATAGAATAGTGAAGACTACTATAGCCACCATCTCGAACCATCACTCCGTCCCCCGACTACAAACTTCCTCATACAACTGTCATGCAAAATTCGACAACACATATGATGTGTATACCAACTGTAACTCTCATCCCTTTACTTGGATAGCATCTCATAGTGATACCTTACATAAAGGTACAGTCAATAACTGTTTTAGAAATTAAAATCTTTGGAAAATGCTCAAGGAAACCTTCGTACATAGGAAGCCATGCATCTAAGTTATAATAGATATCATATGACTCTAGAATTATCCTTGGTTGACCCAATAGACCCCAAAGAAAAATGAGAAGATTACTATCATATTCTTTCCAATGGTGAGTCTTCTCTTGCCATATAAATATCCCCATGGTCTTCAATTGAGAATTATATTTCAACCAAACTCCAAGATTATATAGGTAGTGCTCATAGATATAATTAGCAAGTGGATGTTCACAACCCTATCTTATGATAACACGAAGTCGTAGGTCATTAGACATCTTGTATACTAGTAACAAAACACCCTTCCAAAGTTGGGTTCACCTCACCCTATTCAGTTCACCAAAATCAACGATTAAATGACATATAAAATACGACACACTTATCTAAAATTCTCAATAAAATTATTTCCATACTATTTTAGGGAAACCTCAACAGCTATCGACCACCGTTTTATTCCCCTGTTACCCCTGGTCGACCCAGCTAAACTCTTATTACCTGAAAGGAATTGTGAAACAAAAGGGTGAGCACAACTAGCCCAGTAAAGAATATCACGACTAAAGATAATTAAATTATCAATAGCCTTCATGATTAATGAATCAGAGATTTAGAACATATAGTAGATGATAAAACTTTTCAACCATAGTTGTAGTGGAACGAGAAATCCATTAGAAGAGTCAAATATACCATAAAGTTTAATGTCTTCTCCATGTTAAAAGTCCAACAATAATGTTTTAACCTCAGAACATCAATCAACAGCCTCATCCCACAATCATATGAATAACTCATAATCATAATTGTAGTTCTAAATTTCTCTTCTCATCCAGGACGAAGATAATTTTCATCACCTGTCTTTATCTGAAACATTAAAGATCATGGTTATACCAAATCACAGTTCCTGTTCATAATCATACTAATAAATTTATCTTGGCACTACGGGCCAAAAATATTCATTAACAGTTCATCTTTGCACTACAGTACAAAGATATTTAACAACAGATCATCTTTGCACTACGGGCTAAAGATATTAATATCTCAAAAAAATATATAATCATTTCAGGATTTATATAAACAATACTTATAACCATGTTAATTAATTCACCTCTGCACTTAAGCTAAAGATATGCAATTATAAATTAAATGGTCATGATCATACCAGTCAACAATTCATCTTTGCACTACTGGCCAAAGAAAACCCATAGTCACGATCATATCAATAATCTACCCATCTTTACACTCAAGTGAAAGAGAAATTTCAACACCAAGGTTATAAAAATGTTATATATGATAACAAAAACAATATAGTCAAAACATGAATTTAATTTCAAGAGTAAGATTCATAAATCAACGATAATTTGGTTAGAAAAAGAAACCAATTTTGTAAGTAAATAGTACCCGTGAATAGTAACTCAGTAAATAGTAATTCATGAATAGTAACTCATGAATAGTAATTAAATGAATAAGTACTCAGTGTTTGTAAATAGTACCGTATATCGTGAATAAAGGTCGTATACATGAATAGTAACTCGTGAATAGTACTCATAAAAGGAAAATACAATAGAAAAACGATATTCTATGATTTAGTACAAAAGAAATGATATCTCATACGAGTATAATAGAATATATCTGAAATCTAGAATGATTTTCACACTCGCCACGCGGTAATCCACGAGATGCATCATTTCCATAATTTAATAAAGAATGAATATGAAGGGTCATTTACCGGGCATGTGGTAGTCCGTGATAGACATATTACTCTCTCATGGATTAATAAAGAATAGAATACGATGGGTGAATGGGTCATTCACCATGCATGCGATAGTCCGCGTGAGACAAGTTACTCCCACGCATTAATAAAGAATGAATGACAACTCTTACGAGTATTGAAGAAAATAACTCTCTTCATGGATATGAAAGAAATAATACCCTTACGAGTATTGAAAGAAAATAACTCTCTTCATGAATAATGAAAAGAAACAATACCCCTCACCATACGAAAAATAACATCCCTTACGAATACAACAAATAATATCCTTTACGAATACAACAAATAATATCCCTTACGAATATAAAAAAAAAATAACACCCCTTACTAATACAACAAATAATATCCCCTACGAATACAAAATAAATAACACCCCTTACCTTAATAGAATATTGAATACCGAAGTAAGTTAATAGCGAATACTCCTCTTCTTTCTCTCTATAGTTTCTCTCTAGAGTTTTAATGAATTCGTAAGAAATAATGAAGGAATGAGCTTTTATTTATAGAAAAAAGGACTGAATAGTAACTAATTCATGAATGGCCCAGATTAATTTACTTTTAAACTGACGGTCCATATTGATTTACTATTAAAACTTAAAGCAACGGTTCATATTGATTTACTATTAAAACTTTAAACCAACGATCCATATTGATTTACTATTATAACTTTTCACCAGCGGTCCATATTGATTTACTATTATATCTTCAACCAACGATCCATATTGATGTACTATTATAACTTCAACCAACTATCTAAAAAATTAGCACATCTCCTCATAGAATAATAAGTCAAACTTATAACAAACACCTCATAACAAACCCCTCTATTTATATCAAAAGTTGAATAAATAATTACCACAAATCACTTATCTTTAATCAACACATTTTTAATCTATTAACAATTATTCATCATTAATATTATAACTCACAATATTTAACAACCAGATCATCCCCAAGAAAGAGGGGGCTTTCCGATAAGGATTTCTCCCCATTGGCGCGCAATTAAGTGACCAAACCTCTCCTCGACATAACTTTCTAGACATCGTCAATATTAAAAATAATAATATGAACAACTTTGTCGTCTCAATTATTGATTAAATAATATAAAATATTATGCAGATGATACTATGACAATAATTGAATCAATAATATGAGATATATTATGCAGCAATTACTGTAGCAATAATTGAGTATAACTGAGTGACTTCTCACGTAAGCATTAATAATCAAAGATACTGTACAATACTGTGTGCTACTATGCAACCATGCGTATTACTGTACTTTTACCACCTGGTATTTCAACAGTTTAACGGTAAAAAATTTTCATTGTTATTTCTTATAAAAGTTATTTCATCATTTTTAACTCCGAGCGCGTTATTCCGTTGTGGGGTCCACCAATGATGGTGTCGTCGTACAAATATTCTCCGACAAAAAGAATATTCCCGACCAAATGAATATTTCCCACACAACGAATATTTTATAATAACTTTCTTACTTTGCAAAATTTTCAAATATCATCCTTAACTTTAAACTTTTATCAATTTAACTATTTACCAAAATAGAAAAATTGAATACTTTTATTTCATAAAATTTAGGGTCTTACATTTGGGCTTCAACTGGATTCATAGATCCTTGAAACTCCAGTGGTCCAACTGCTTTGAAGTCCTTGAAAGTCGTAGTTTGAGCTTGCGTTTGATTTGCAAGTGCTCCAGTTAACAGAGTCACCAACTGCTAAACCGGGTTAGCGTTGGCCTTATTATTATTGTTAGTAGACCCCTCAGGAGGTGGTTGTTGACGTGGTTGTCTTCTTTTAGTAGGCATTTTCTGTTAACATATTCGCTTATTAGATCAATATTCAATTCTTTGAATATCCTAAAGTTTAACTTCAAACATACTAAGATTAAAGCTTAACACATAACATTTCAATAAACTTCGATATTTTTATTCATTCATAACTTTCCAAACATAATAAGGATAACATCTCTGCTATCAACATTCACTTTCCTGAACTAAACAAGTTTTAAGATTACATACTCATATTGCCCCTTTATTTATCTCAAAATAAGGGATTTACAATTTATTTATTCACATACTTAATCACATATTATTATTATTATTATTCTTATCTTGGCATATTAGGACGTCGAGAGGCTTCCCGACGTTCTTCCTCCATAATACGATATGCCATCCTACGATCCATCATAAACCACGGCAAGTCTTTAAATTAAGGTCGGTAATAAAAGACTCGATCCTGGGCCCTATCAATTGCAGATTTAAAGGTATGATCCATCTCGTTCATCTTAGCCTTCTTCGTTTGAACCTTAGCTTTAGCATGATCTGCACGCTGAGTAGCTTTCATCCAAGCGTCATCTGCTATCACACGCTTAGCTGAATCCTCCTTCAAGTCATCCTTCAGCTTTCTAACTTTAGTCTTCATCTGCTCGTTCTCAGCCAATAGCTCCTCTTGATGTCCCTCTATGTGAACTAGGTTCCACTCTGTGTTTCCAAGACGCGAGTCGAGTTCCTGAATCTCCGCATCCTTCTGCTATATAGTAGACTGACGCATCTCAGCTAACTCATTCAACTCCTCAACCTTATCCTGTAATTTTATGCTACGACCATACATCGCATCATACATCTCAGCCAATATGGAGTTTGGTGGAAATTCCACAGGATCCTCTTCCTCATCCTCCACCTCTATCTCCTCAGAGTTCTCCTCCTCAAGATCAGACACAGGCTCATCCTCTTGTTCTTCCTCAACAACCAACAGAGAAGGCTTCCTCTAAATCAATTATTCCCAAACCACATGTACATCTCGGGGTTCCTCATCTCTAGGTATCTGAGGTATCACTTCCCTAGCTTGACTAGATCCTTCAATGTTAGACATCCTGACAACAAAATACTTTTAAGTTTTATTTATTATGTAACATTCTTCGATACGCGCGAGTACATAAGTTATTAACACATAGCACATAATGTCTTTTATTGTTTATCTTTTAATGAATTTCCTCAATTCATTCCTTAGAACTCGATAAGAGTTTGTCACCACTATGTTTTCTGTCTCCTTAAAGGTTACTTCCTAAGGTTTTCCCCACCTAAGGTTCATAACATTAAGCTTTGATACCAACCCGTGACACCCCCAAATCCGGGTACTCCATTCCCACAGGATTTGGTGCTCACTATCCAAAACTATTACATCTAACTACCCATAATAAAGGATAAAGACATAATTTAAATAACTTAAACAATAATCTTTCCCATTAAAGGGTTACATCAACTTAAAATATTCCCAGGTAATCTAACCTTTAACTATTACATAAGTCTACGAAATTCATCACATAATAACATAAGTCTTATAACATAATTCTTTTAAATAATTCAAATAAATCTTCATCACTTGGACATCTTGCCCTTTCCTTTGCTAGAAGACGGTTTATCAACTCTTTCAACTTTAGCTGCAATGTTAATTGCAAGAGTGAGCAAACAATTACTCACTAATATAAAGGATAATAATAGCAGTAACATAAGAGTAAGCAATGAATACTGATTAAATAAGAACTTGTTCTTCAGGATAAAACTAGAAAAAACAAGTTTGAGGTTTATATCTGAGGGTCTTTAAGACCATGAACTATGTCCTGAGGTTATTAAGTATTCCTACTTCAACCTTTAACATTCATTAGATTATACAGACTTTTACTTTCGTACTTAGGGGGGTCAGCCCTTCGTACCATGTATTATGCACAATCATCTAAACGCTAACGCGTACATAATCCCCTATGTTAGGGTCGTTCATCTCAGTTTGACTTTAGGATTTCCGCACTAAAGAAAATTTAGTTTGGAACTAGCTTATCAGTGGTTCTAGAATTTTAGAACACTCATCAATTATGGATTAGTCCAACAAATAAAGTTTATTTGTTATTCGAAATTTCAACACAATAAGATAAGATTGAACAATTACAATGTACAATTGAGTAGACATGGTATACAAAAAGTACTACATCCAAAAGAGTTAGAAAACCCATTCGAAACAATGAATTTAAACAGTTTATGCTTTGAATATCAACAACAAGAGTTAGGAATGTGAAACTCACTCGATGTAAAGAATTATAATACAAGAGCTTGTATCATCATAAACAAGATGGAATCAATACGTTTGCTCAACTTAAATATAAGATTTGAGAACTTGCATAATGATAAATTAGGTTTAGAAAGCTTGCTTGACAATAAAGGATAAACATAATTATGAAACTTGCATTCATTACAAAGAGAATGAAGTTAGGGAACTTGCCTCATATGTAAGCTATACAATTACTACAAACGTTCGCCAAATACCCTACATATACCATTAAGATCACAATACCAATTAGTTATGTTAAAACTAACTTCATGGGCTTACTTCTCATCACTCATGTACCATAAACCCAACATGGTGATCGCATATCAACATAAATTCTCATGATATCACGTTACAAACTTTCACAACTTGCTAGTTCATAATCTTTAGTTTCAACATTGTGTTTACTATATGTTATTACGTTTTATAACATGTTTTAGGTCCTTTTTCAATCACCAAAATATGATAAGTTAACATCTACAAGCTATGTTGTTAGCGACTTCAATATTGGTCTCGATTAAACCATCATAGCGACTGCGCCATGGTTACCATCGCCCATTTAGAGAAGCGATACCACGCTTCAAGACAAAGAAATAGTTTTGCAGAACACGAAATCAAACTCTGTTCTAGGCCAAAAATTCCCATTTTCCCAATTCTACAGCAATTCACCAAAACCCAAAAACCTCATAAGTTTACTACAACAACTCTAGGCATAAACATAACACTTCTAATCACCAAAACACCCAAATTATAAGGATTTAACCCATATTTTTGTTGTTTTCTCCATTTTTAACACATTTAGCGAATTCAATCGTCAAATCCTTGTTTCTTAACCAAATTACACCATTCCAACTACGTTGTTTTTGTTTCTTCATAAACTAACACAATCTACCACCAATTTATAGATTATATTAAGGATTGAACATGAATTTTTTGACTCAAACAATCCATTTCATATATAGAACACTGGTACTTTAACTTTCTTCACACAACTCAAATTTCACGTATTTGATTACTAACAATTGCTTATATATGATGATTATCAGATTATATATTCATATCACCAACAACAATCCAAGAAAAACTCAATTACAGAGAATACATATTGAAAATCAAAACTAGAAATAAGGAATAGATTACCTTGAATTCCTTGTTTTTCACTAGCAATAATGATAGCAAGTTCTTCCTTGCTTTTCAATTCACAGAGAACCCTCAATTTTCTCTCTAGCTCTCTCCCAATTCTCACTATGTTTCTTTGCTCTCTAGCCTTAGGAAAAACACGCATACCTAAGGAAAAACACGCATACCTAATAACTGATATAGGTCTCCATCTCTCACACATATACTTCAGTTAAAAAAACTAATAGGCGTCAGTTAGATTAACCCAAAGGCCACAAGGCCTTGTTTAGCTACCTAAACTCCCCATTCTAGTTTATTTTAATAATATTTATATGATATAGTTTTACTTGTCACACACTTAACTAATTTAAATAACTTACAATTATAATTATAATAATTATAATTTTTATTATAATTGTACTTATGATTAATAAATTATTATATATCTAATTTAGATATTAAATTAGACTAAAACGGCATTTTATTTAATTTAATTATTTTCTTAAATATTAAGCAATTCATTTAATTTAATGAATTTAAGCAATTCATTAAATTTAATTATTTCTTTAAATTAAATATTTAAATAATAAAATTATCATTCATGAATTTAGTTAACATACATACTTAACTAAATTATTGTACCATAACTTCACCAATTATTTATTTATCTCAATAAATAAATAAATTAAAATATTTATTTAATTCAATAAATATTTAAATTTAATTACAAATTTCTCGATCGTTACAAAACTCGACACGTGTCCCACTATGCAGATCATGTGGAAGTTATAAAATACAGTCTGAAATGGCATTTTGAAAAAGTCACCTCAGAACTTCAGTGCCCGAACACTCTTGAGGCGCATCAATGTTTAAGCAATGAAACTTCAAGATGTGGATTAGTGGCAAATCACTCACTGAAGCATCTCTCAGAAGACGATCATTGAATTGACAAAGAAAATCGTAGAGTCCATAGCTATCTCATTAAGCTACTCTACGTACTGAAGAAGTCAACGGTTAGCCTACGTCCGTAATGCTTATTTTCTTAAAAGAAAAATCAAAACTGAAAACTAATCAGTTTATGGGAAGTTACAGTTTCTTACTGGGTATCGTGCAACCAATGGTTGTTTGACATATCATAGCTTATGCAGAGTCAGAAAAAACTATTTTAAAGACAAATTTAAAATCTTCAAACAGTTATCAAAAGCTATCGACTTTCTCTCCTTCTCTTTTTCAAACCCTAAAATCTTCTTCAAGGCCTGAATCCATCAAACCTCGAGCTTCGTCCAAATTGCATTCAATTATCCCTCATAAGATTTCTAAAATTAAATACCCATATACTTCGTCTCTCAAAATGGAAGAATGGCATGTTATAACTGGAATCTAACTCAGCTTCAAGAAGTTCGAAAGATCAGAAAAGAAGTTCAAGGATATACTTGAGCTTGTAAAGAATGTTGGGTTCTTAGAGGGCTTGGAAGCTAACACTCCAGTCTATACCGATCTAGTGAAATAATTTTATTCAAATGCAACGATAGACTCTGGGCTTCTGTCCACAAAGGTCAAAGGAGTAAGCCTGAAGATAAAAGCATTAGACATCAACCAATGTCTTGGGTTTCCTAACCAAGGTCTGATAAACCTCGAGGACGTCGACATCGAAGAAGGCAAGAACTTAATGCTCTACAAGAGGAATATAAATTTGAAAGATATGAAGAAGAAGGAGTTTCTTAAAGAGTTTGAATTCTTGGCTGAGATTACAGGAAAATGCATCTTGTACAAGGACACTGCACATGATACTGTTAGTGATCTGTAATTGAGAGTTATGACTGCAATCGTCATAAATAGCAGATGAATTTCAAAGCCATTCTAATTGATTGGTTGTCCAAATTGCTAGAAAAAACTGAGATGAAAAAGTCTACAAATAAACCCCTCATAAAAGTTTTTCATGAAAGACTCTTGAGCATTATACTGAAGAAGAAGTTGAAGATTAAGATAAAGGATGATGAGGGAGAACCATGGAATGTTCATAAAGTGATGTCCCCACATCTGTTTGAAAACTGGAAGAAAAATCCCATGGGAAATAAAAAGCCAATGACATCTGGCAGCAGCAGCAAGGTTTCTGTAAAGAAGAGGAAGGCAAAAGAAATGGAAAGCAAGTTGTCTCAATCGATGATTACAGCACTGTGAGAATGACACTCCAAAGAAAGAAGAAAACTAAGATTGTGAAGAATACAAAGGTTCCACCAAGAAGTCTCTCCATTGACAAAAAGAGACATGGAGCAGGAAAGGAAAAAGCATAAACTGAAACAAACCCAAAAAGGAGAAAGAGTAACAGATTGCTTCAAAGGCCATCCAAGAAGAAAGCAAAGGTGATGAAGAAGTTAATATCAGTTCACCAACGAAGTCTATCTACTGAAGAGAAAAGAGTAGACTCAGAAAAAGAAAAGAAAATTGAAAACCCTATGAATGAATTCTCAAGTAGTCATTCTGCTGATAAGGAAAGGTCTAAATTGAAGAAATTAGATCTCCCACTGCTGAAGTCTCAAGGAGTTCTTTTGCTACTTCAGAGGACTCAGGGTCTGAAGAGGAATCATCTATTCCTGTGGCTGAATCGCAAAGAAGCTCATCTAATGACTCAAAGGCTTGAAAATCTGAAGATGAAGAAAGGACTAAATCTCCTATAGCTGAATCTCCAAGGAAAAGAAAGAGCAACAGATTGCTTGCTAGATCTTTCTTAAAGAAGAGAGAAGAATCTTCTACTGTAATAATTGAATTAAGTGATGATAAGTCTAAATCCAAAGGAGAAAATGCTAAGGATACTGAAGAATGTACAAGTGATGAAAATCAACAAGAAGGATTCACTAATATATCAGATGAAATGATCCAGCATGATTCAAGCTCAAAAAGTGAAGAGATAGAAACAGATTCCAATTCTACAGATCAGGAATCAGCAGACTATCATGTTCACTCTCCAACAAGAGTTCGCCGGAGATTAGTGGAGGAAGTCTTTGATGAACCAGCAGATGTACCACCAGAAAGATGGATAAACCATGGAAACGAACAACTAAAAGTAGTAAGGATGTCAACAAAAGATTTGTTTAAAAACTAGAAAAACATGGATTTAGATTGCTCTACTATGACGCCCCCCAAAATAGGTCCACACAACTCATTCTGAGTCACCAGATACACGGAACAGAATCAAATACAAACTTCTTTTATACAATACGACAAAAGCGTAGCTGAGAATTTTTGCACGAATATTATCTTCTCGACAGTATTCAAACTCAAATGGAGTCCTCATTACATTTATTGATACACTATTTCATAGAATAGTGAGGACTACTATAGCCACCATCTCGGACCATCACTCTGTTCCTCGACTACAAACTTCTTTAAACAACTGTCGTACAAAATACGACAACACATATGCTGTGTATACCAACTGTAACTCTCATCCCTTTACTTGGATAACATCTCAAAGTGATACCTTACAATGGTACCTTACATAAAGGTACAATCAATAATTGTTTTAGAAATTAAAATCTTTGGAAAATGCTCAAGGAAACCTTCGTACATGGGAAGCCATGCATCTAAGTTATAATAGATGTCATATGACTCGAGAATTATCCTTGGTTGACTCAATAGACCCCAAAGAAAAATAAGAATATTACTATAATGTTCTTTCCAATGGTGAGTCTTCTCTTGCCATATAAATATCTACATGGTCTTCAATTGAGAATTATATTTCAACCAAACTCCAAGATTATATAGGTAGTGCTCGTAGATATAATCAGCAAGTGGATGTGCACAACCCTATCTTATGATAACACGAAGTCGTAGGTCATTAGACATCTTGTATGATAGTAGCAAAACACCCTTCCAAATTTAGGTTCACCTCACCCTATTCAGTTCACCAAAATCAACGGTTAAATGGCATATAAAATACGACAGACTTATCTAAAATTCTCAATAAAATTATTTCCATACTTTTTTAGGGAAACCTCAACAGCTATCTACCACCGCTCCATTCCCCTGTTAACCCCGCTTGATCCAACTAAACTCTTATTACCTGAAAGGAATTGTGAAACAAAAGGGTGAGCACAACTAGCCCAAAAAAGAATATCACGACTAAAGATAATTAAATTATCAATAACCTTCATCAGTAATGAAACAGAGATATAAAACATATGGTAGATGATAAAACTTTTTAACCATAGTTGCAGCGGAACGAGAAATCCATTAGAAGAGTCAAATAAACCATAAAGTCTATTGTCTTCTCCATGTTAAAATTCCACCAACAATGTTTTAACTCTGTAACATCAATCAACAGTTCCTGTCCACAATCATATGAATAACTCATAATCATAATTGTAGTTCTAAATTCCTCTTCTCATCCGGGACGAAGATAATTTTCATCACTTGTCTTTACTTGAAACATCAAAGATCATGGTTATACCAAATCACAGTTCCTGTTCATAATCATACTAATAAATTCATCTTTGCACTACGAGCCAAAGATATTCATCAACAGTTCATCTTTGCACTACATGCCAAAGATATTTAACAACATGTAATCTTTACACTACGGGCCAAAGATATTCAACAACAGGTCATCTTTGCACTACGGGCCAAAGATATTCAAAACCAGGTCATCTTTGCACTACTGGCTAAAGAGAACCCATAGTCACGATCATACCCATAATCTACCCATCTTTACACTCAAGTGAAAGAGAAATTTCAACACCAGGGTTATAAAAATGTTATATATGATAACAAAAACAATAGTCAAAACATGGATTTAATTTCAAGAGTAAGATTCATAAATCAACGATAATTTGGTCAGAAAAAGAAACCAATTTTATCATGAATAGTATCTCGTGAATAGTAATTTGTGAATAGTAACTCATGAATAGTAACTCATGAATAGTAATATGTGAATAGTACTCCATATTCATAAATAGTACCATATACTTAAATAGTAACTTGAAGTGAATAGTACTCAGATTATTAAGTAAATAGTACCAGTATCGTGAATAGTATCGTATACTTGAATAATTAACCCGTGAATAGTACTCATAAAAGGAAAATACAAAAGAAAACGATATTCCATGATTTAGTACAAAAGAAATGATATCTCATACGTGTATAAAAAGAATATACGAACTGCAAATGGATTTTCACCCACCATGCGGTAATCCACGTAGACAAATCATTTCCACAATTTAATAAAGAATGAATACGAAAGGTCATTCACCATTCATGCGGTAATTCGTGTAGACAGGTAACTCCTGTAGATTAATTAAAATAAATATGAAGGGTCATTCACCATGCATGTGGTAGTCCGCGTAGACGGGTTATCCCCACAGAATAATAAAGAATGGAATAACAAAAAGATTTCACCATGCATGTGGTAGTCCGCGTAGACAGGTTATTCCAACAGAATAATAAAGAATGGAATAAAAGCCCTTACGAGTATTGAAAGAAAATAACTCTCTTCATGAATACAAAAGAAATAATACCTCTTACGAATACAACAAATGATATCCCTTACGAATACAACAAATAATATCCCTTACCTTAATAAAAAGTTGGAGACTAAACTAATGTAATAGCAAAATACTCTTCTTCTTTCTCTCTATAGTTTCTCTCTCTAGAGTTTCAGTGAATTCGTAAGAAATAATGAAGAAATGAGCTTCTATTTATAGGAAAAAGGATTGAATAGTAACTAATTCATGAACGACCCAGATTAATTTACTTTTAAACAGACGGTCCATATTGATTTACTATTAAAACTTAAAGCAACGGTCCATACTGATTTACTATTAAAACTTTAAACCAGCGATCCATATTGATTTACTATTATAACTTTCCATCAGCGGTACATATTGATTTACTATTATATCTTCAACCAAAGATCCATATTGATTTACTATTATAACTTCAACCAACGGTCTTAAAAATTAGCATATCTCCTCGTGGAATAATAAGTCAAACTTATAACAAACACCTCATAACAAACCCCTCTATTTATATCAAAAATTGATTAAATATTTACCACAAATCACTTATCTTTAATAAACACATTTTTAATCTATTAACAATTATTCATCATTAATATTATACTCACAATATTTAGCAAACAGCTCATTCCTAGGAAAGAGGGGGCTTTCCGATAAAAATTTCTCCATATTAGCGCGCAATTAGGTGACCAAACCTCTCCTCGACAGAACTTTCTAGACATCGTCAATATTGTAAATAATAATATGAATAACTTTGTCGTCTTAATTATTGATTTAGAAATATAAAATATTATGCAGATGATACTATGACAATAATTGAATCAAAAAATGTAAAATACTATGTAGCAATTATTGTAGCAATAAATGAGTATAACTGAGTGACTTCTCACGTAAGCATCAATACTCAATACCGTGTGCTACTATGCAACCATGCGTATTACTGTACTTTTATCACCGGGTATTTTAACAGTTTAATGGTAAAAACTTTCGCCATTATCTTTTTATAAAAAGTTATTTCAGTCGTTTGTCTAACTTCGACAGTTATTCCGTTGTGGGGTCCACCAATGATGGTGTCCACCAATGATGGTGTCGTTGTATAAAAATTCTCCGACAAAAAGAATATTCCCCAACCAAACGAATATTTCCCGACACAATGAATATTTATAACAACTTGCTTACTTTGTAAAATTTTCAAATATGATCCTTAACTTTAAACTTTTATCAATTTAACTATTTACCAAAATAAAAAAATTGAATACTTTTATTTCATAAATTCGGGGTCTTACAACTACAATATTGTACAATCCTGATGATCTCCTAATGAAATGGTTCTATCCATGGATGCCCTGGCTAAAGGCATATACTGGTAAAGATGAAAGTTACTTCAGCTGGTGTTACTCATATTTTCCAAACTTGGAGCTGGTGTCTCAAAACTTTCCAAGAGTAAAGAAATTTGCAACAAAGTTGATCAAAGACCAGTCTCACTTCAAGGTCTATTAACATGCTGGTAACCACTACATTCCCTATGAGTGTAGAGTAGGTTCAGATGGCAGAAGGAGTATATCTAAGTTTATGATCGTAGAGTCCTTTCACTCTACCATTGAAGATGATCAAGCTTAGTTTGAGAAGCTCTACTCTATCCAAGCAAAATTGTTTGATATTCTTTCGTCTTCCAAAAGTGATTGGTACTCAACGATCTATCATATTATCACTACATTCGAAAAATTATCCAAGAATGAGAATCGTGGAGTCAAATCTGGTGTTTAACAGAAGTCTGCTTAACCAAATGACCAAACTCCTAAGGAACAAAAGTTACTAAAGAATTCTGACGAGCTGGTTGAGAAGATATCTATCATTGCTGCAGAAGCAAATATGTTGTCAGAAGAAGGAGATAGGATGCTTCAAAATAGACTCCAAGCCATAATATCAGATATATATCTCTCAAAATCAAAGAGAGAGATCAAATCTATTTGAAGTTCATCAATGCAGAAGGAAGATGCTCTGCAAGCCCATAAGGACAATACAGATCAAATCATGTCCCTCATTTACAAGATTGACTTCCTAAAGCAGTCCCTCTCTCTAAAGTTGGGGCTAAGTCAGCAAGAACTCAAGATTGAATTTAGCAACTCATCTTATCTGACAGAGCAGCTTATGACAAATGTCCAACAGCTTTCCCAAATGATTCATAACAAAAAGGGGGGGAAAAAGGTATTCAAGAAAGAGCAAGGAGAGAATAATGAAGGCTGAGGTAAAGAAGGAGAAAAAGGAGAAGAGGAAGTAGGTCAACATAGCATCAAGTGTATCATCATCAAAGGGGGAGCTAAAGCAATATCTGAAGAGCCAAACAGAAGACAAAGATGAAGAAATGGAGCATGCATCTTAATGAGTGGGTTTTATACCCATTAATTGAGTACATTTGAACTTAATATTTTGGAAGTTTTTAAGTGTGTGTGTCTATTCATGCATGTTTTATGTTGTTTTGTAGGAATTGGGACAAAAGCTACTTGGATCGACGTTTGGGGTTGCTAGATTCGCATTTTTGGCTTGCCATTTATATAGCAAACACTTCAGAGCCAATTTCAGCATTTCTCCAGCCCTTATTTTGAAATCCTCAAAGAATGAAAATTTTATATCTACGTCTCCTCTTTTTGGAACATCTTGAATCATCAAAATCGGAGTTCAAAAAAAGAAGTTTTGGCCATTTTCCCAAAGAACGTCAAAGCCAAAAATTTCCAATAAAGGACCCCCGCCGGGGCGGGCATTATACACACAAAACCCTCGTCGGGGTGGGGGTACTGAGGCAAAAATAGTAGCATATCCCGTCGGGGCAGGCCTAGCCAGTATAAAAACCCCGCTAGGGCGGGGGTACGCGCAGAAAAAGTAGTTTTTCTCAGAATTTGAGTTCAAGAAGGATTAGTTCGAGCTGATTGATTCAAGGACTTCCAGGAGAACTTAAAGACATATAAAGAGGCATATAAAAGGAGGAGAATGGAAGGATTAGTAGAAGAAGAGAATTCCATTAGATGAGATTAGAGTAGATTAGGACAAAACCCTAGTTCTTATTAGTTTGGAGATTGATGCAACTTGGAGACCATTGAAGATCAAGAACAGGCGCTTGAGGAAGATGGGGATTTGCTGACAACAGATTTATTCTTCACTCTACTCTTATTTTTGTCTTTCAATGTTATTTCAATTGTGGATTCTTGGTTTTAATTCATTAATCATGAACTAAATCTTTTGTTTAAGATTAAAATGGAGCTTATTGCATAGTTTATTTTTAGTATGCTTCTCTATTAATTATTGTGATTATTCTTGGATTGTCTATTATGGTTTGTGATGAATTGCTTAATTACCTAGCTAACAATTACCGTGATAATCCATATGAACTCGAGAGATGAATTATAGATTTAGATCTGATCATAATAGCATGCGATTGTGTTTTCTGCATGGCATTGGAATACATAATTTATTTCTAGGATAGAGATATACCTATACATCGCATTTAATTAGATAAAGAACTTGTGCATAAAATCCTTTTTAATTGTAATTCACATAGAGATATAGCAGATTAGTTAATTAGGGTGTCTTGCTTAATTCTATCATCTGTGGATTTAAATGAGTATAAGTATTATGCATCGAGAGGTGATTTTATCTGCTTTAGTGTTCTTGATTAACATTTCAGGATAGAGAATAATTGATGAGAAGTGTGTTAACTTAAATGAAGCAATAAGTGAAATTGTGATCTTAAATCTCTATAATCTGATTTTTAATTAGTGGTAATTAGAATTAGAGTAATTAAATAATTTAATTAATAATCTTAAATTGATTGTTTAAATAAAATTAGTTTGGTTAAGAGTTAGTATTTGGTAATTAGTATTAATAATTCCTCGTGGGAACGATACTCTACTTACACTTTATTATTTGTTGACCACGTATACTTGCGTGTTGTGCGTAATTAGATTTTATCCAACACATCTCAGGGGGAGAAGGAACTAGGAGATCAAGAAGATCAAGCGGATGAGTAATAACAATGAGGGAATCCGGGAGACACATAATAAAGAAGAAGGTACATCTCTATATGTAATTGTTAACTCTGGATCCAGAATTTAGGCTTACTATTCAGCTGTAATCAAATGCTTTTTAATATATCATTCATCTTAACTGCTCTAGCAATACAGTAGCTCACTGTATCTTAAGATTCATTTATCTCATATATATGGACTTATTGTTTTTGTCATAATTAAATAGGGGGAGATTGTTAGGAATACGCATGTGAATGATATTCCTATTTATATAAGATTTGATTATGATCTTAATGAATGAATATGCAAATATGTCTGCATTGAAATAAGCTGTAAAGTCCTTGAATAGATAATAGAAATATATGTATAATGACTAAAGATAGAAAGATCAATCTTGTTAGGTTAATCTTATATGATGTAATAGATAGGCCTTCTTGATCATCAAATACTGCACAAGCCTTAGAAGTCTGCCAGGGGAAACAAAGTATTCAGTGACTATCAAGGCAAAATCGTAGATCGTCGAGCTAGCCGAGGGATTGAAGAAACCAAGGCAGAATCGTAGAGTATCGAGAAAGTGGCTATAGATCGTAGTCTGCCTAGGAGGGCCTCACTCAAAATTGTAGAGTTGGTCTAAGCACCTGCCAAGCCAAGTCAAGAATCATAGACCACACTTGAAGTCGTAGAGTCTACTGATCCTACAAGAGGCAGAAATCGTAGTCGAGCTAGATCAGATAAGAACAACAAGTGTTAAAACAGAAATCGTAATCTGGTGTATAATCTGCTCTCGGAGTCGTAGTGTCTGCTGAACCAAAGCTAGATCGTAGTTTGCATAACAAAGTCTTCGACAAAGCCAATCAGTGCTCATAATGCCAAGGAAGAATCGTAGTGTTAACACGATTCTCAACATATGAGCACTCCCAAAGCATCCAAAGAATGAAGCCTCTGATCAGAATTGTAAAGGATGTAATCTACCTGAAGGAAGCTAAAGAGCATTCACCTAATGGCTTGCAAGTAAACATAAGATCAAAGCATCAATTCAATCAGCATCCTGATTGAGTGGTGAAGCCATTTAAGGGAAGTCTTCAATAAGCAATGCAGTAGCCGCCAAGATAAACAAAGGATAACGATCTTGGGTATAACCATGATAGTAGTGCTAACCAGGTTAGAAGTAGAAACTGATGGGGTCTATAACAAAGACATTGGTCAACCTATACAGAATAGACATAGACGATTAAACATGGGTCAGACCATTGATAATATGTGAACGGGAGATCACAAGGAGAAAGAGACTGAGCATGTCAAACCTGATAAGTCTTGAAGTTAAGGAGGGCCAAAGTAATCAGATAAGTTGTCAATACCTAATGTAAGTCAATGCAAGCAGAAGTGATGATGCACTACACGAGTGGAGTAAGAGAGTTCTATATTGCAATTCCAAAGAATACTCTCAGAATCGTAGTGTTGTCTCAATCAGTCAAGGAGCAATATTCAACAGACTAACTATGATCAAGTTCAAGGTCATCTATATTAGAATCATAGAGTTCAGTCATCTAAGTATTGAAGCCTTGACAACGTCTCAATGCAAAGACTGACATTCAAACATTGGATATTGAAAGCATCGATGCAAAAGGACAACTCCTGATGTTCTGATCGAGAAATCAGAAAGAAGAAATAAAGGTGACTACCTGCCTGACACACACTAAAGTGACATCTCTAATGGGGTAGGTGAAATAGTAGACTGTAGTGTTAGAAAAGTGAAAAAGGAGTTGTCATGTCACATCTGCAGTCTGCACCAAATAACTCGAGATCTGCGAATCAATTCAAATAACTCCCAACGGCTATAATTCAACGGGAAGCTCGTGAAAGGTTATTTAATAGCAGAAGCTCAAAAGAAGAAGTGGTTGGTTCAAGTAAGGTTGATAACTCTAAGATTTCTATAGAGCAAAATAGAATATGTCTCAGTGGTAGTGAGACTACGAAAGTAGAAAGTGAAGCAAGAAAGGAGAAAAGCTCTACCAGGAAAAGGCTTTACTTAACAGTAATGAGAATGCCATTGAAAATGGCAGCTAAGCTGAGAGCCGAGAAGGCCAAGAAAATAGCTTTCGCAAGATTGGCATATTAGAGAGGAAATTCAAAGAGTCTGTCTAAAAATCACCATGAACCATCAAAAGCTGAAGAAGAACATATACATAACCAAATCTGTACACAAGCCAACCAAGGTTCAGAGGATGCTAAGTGTCAGACAAAATCTACCAAAGATACAAAGACTTAGCAAACCTCATATGGTGAAGAAGTGTGTTGATATCGAGAAAAGGACCAATCACAAGATCATCAAGCTGATGAAGAATTGATAGATCGCTAAGCACTCAAAGATATCGAGCCTTATGAATAACTTAGCAGTATGTCCAATGGTGATCCAGTCTCAATGCAGAATCCAAAGAGGATCACAATAAGCTGCCAATAATCAAGGATGAACAAGCTTAAAGTCATCTTCGTAGTTCTGCACCAACAACAACAAATAACAAGCCGAGTGATGAAGGGTTCTTGTCGAAGAAAAGCTAAATCGAAAGTTCCAAGGTCGCAGCCTTAACGAGTTCTTAGTGAACTGAAGTTCCAAGTCTACTGGACTTGAAGTGTTTTTAGTGAACTGAAGTTCCAAGGTTGCTGGACTTGAAGGAATCTTAGTGATTCGGTGATGTAAAGACTTCCTTAGTGGAATCCCTGTTTGTTGAGGCAGAATAGTGGATTAGGAGCTTGAGTCTCTGAACCACTTAAAATCCATTATGTCTTTTACATTATGTCATTTACATTATAACTGCTATAACTGCTATAAACATGATAACTACTTACAACTAAACTAACTCTAGATAAATGGTCAACATAACATCTATGAAGGGGAGCCTTAAATTATTTCGTTGTGCTTTAAATAATTCTTAAGTTTGTCATCTGTTATTTACTCAACAATGTAAACTAAAATGGAAAAGATTTTTGAAATTCAAAAAGGATCTATTCAACCCCCCTTTTAGATCTATTGAGTGCCCTCTAGGAACTAACAGATATGTTTAACTCTTCGATAGTGAATAATATTACTTTGCATTATTATTTTATTTTATTTGAAGTGTTGAATTCTAGTTGTTTGATTATTGTTTGATAAAGTAAATGTATGGGATAAACGTAAAAGGAGTAAAAAGGAGCAAATTGTATTTCATTTAAATATAAAAGAGATTACAATATTGTTTTACAAGTTTAAAGTTAAGATTGAGGAGGGTCGTCTTCGGTGTTATCGTCGTCTTCGTCTTTGGAATAGTCATGGAGAAGTGGGTTCAGTGCAGCGGCAACAAGTTTGCTTTTGCCTTTGCTTCGGACTGCTGTGTAGCCTTCAGCGTACATCTGAACTATCTCCTTGGTTAGTTCGGGCGATTTACGGTATTCGGTTCGGATTTCATTGTGGAGGTCTTCGGTTAGTAGGGGGCCAAGTGCTTTGAGTTCGCGAAGTTCTTTCTCAACTTTTCTTCGAAGTGAGAGATGCCTTTGTTCGGATATCTTTGTTTTGTTGATTTCTTTGGTGAGGGATTGGTTCTGTTGCATCAGAACTTCATTGGTCATCGTTAGCTCTTGGTTCTATTCGGAAGTAGTTTGTTGAAGTTTTTCGCTAGTAGTTAGTTGTTCTTTCAGTTTGGCGATGTCTTTTTTGAGGCCTTCGGCATAGAAAAGGGTGTCTTCATGTAGACTCCTCTCCCTCGCCAAGGCAGATTTCAGAATGGCATTCTCTTTTCGGGCGGCTTGTTCTTCGGCTTCAATCTTTTTATATCTTTGGTTGAGCCGCCCGAAGATTCCATTAGCCTACAGGTATTTAGAGTTAAGTAGTAGGACTTAGAAAGATGCTCGTAAATGAAAGTGGTTAAGTAATAATTAACTTACCTGAGCCAGATGGGTCATGTCGGCACGAAAGAGGTCAGTTGTGGAACTATTCTCGAAGTGGTGATCGTCGGTTCCTTGGACGAAGGCGTCATATAGATAGAGGGGGGAAGTCTTCATTATTGTTCGGCCATAAGGTGGGTGAGCGAATAGCTTCGGGTATGGCGGTGGAGGAAAATGGTCGTTGGGGAGAAGGTCTTGGTTGTTCAATTAGGTTGGAGCTAGAGTTGTTGGAAGTTTAGTTGATGGGGTTGCTTGGTTGTCTAAAGTATGTTTTCTTTTTCTGATAAGGGGGAATCGGGTTCAGCTTCTTCTTTGACTTCGTTGATCTCGATTGGAATAACGGGAGGTTGGTTGGCTTCGGTGGGAGGTACTCTAAGTTCTTCGGCGGTAAGAGAGGTTATTTTGGCTCGTTTCTTTTTGGTTTGGAGGATTTGGGTACGTTTGGCGATGGGCATGTCAAGGAGGCTTTCACTAAGTGTTGGGACATGGATGTGTTTTAGTTTTTTGGCGGCTTTTTTCTTCCGTCGAGGTTGTGTTGAATCTTCGGTGGGGGTTGGTTCGGTGGTTTGGGGTTCAGTGGTTTGGGGCTCGGTGTTTTGGGGTTCAGCAGGGGTTTGAGATGGGTTGGCAGAGAGGAAATATTCAAGTTCTTTTCGGTCAATCGAGGTTGGTTTGATAAGGGACATAGCAAAAGATAGAGGAGGGTTTTTGCAAATAATTGATGAAGATAAAGTATAAATTGTGCAAGTATTAAGTTCGGGACTTATGTTTGTGGTCGTACAACCATGTTTGTTTGCTCAAGAGGCCGAAGCTCTATTCCTTCAGAGGGAGTTGCTCGTGCAGCTTTTCCATCTCTTGTATGCGATCTTCGGATATGTCGCCGAAGTCCAGAGAAATACGTTTATGTGACGTCCATTCTGGGATCATGGGGATTTCAGGTCCTGTGACGAAGAACCAATCCTTGTGCCACCCTTTGTTGCTCGATGGGGCATCCATCAGTGGGCGTTTTTTGAACTTGGAGTTGGGCTTTAGGCCTTGTTTGCTCAATACTTTGAAGCCTTTTTTGCAAGAGTTTTCGATGGTGAATAAGGAGAAGAAGAAGTCAATTGAAGGTGGGACTCCTATTTCATGGCAGAATGCGATGAAGGCGAGGATATGGATGTAGGAATTGGGTACTAGTTGGGCTAGTCTGATGCCCATGAACCCTAAAACGGTGATGATGAAGGCATGAAGGGGTAGACGAACCCCTTTTTCCAAGAGGGTGAGGGGCATGGCAGTCCAGCCTTCGGGACGGTGGTACATACGATCGATGAGAGTAGGGGTTCTCAGGTAGTGAGTGTCTGGGATCTGATAGTGTTCTCGGATCACACGGATGTCAGCCTCTGTGAGTTGAGAGGGGGTGTTGGCATGGGAGAATTGATCCTCTTTATGGTATTCAAGATGAGCGTTTTGGGTGTCAATTTTTGGTGGATTCTTGCGGGAGGATGGAGCAATGTTGGGGTTTGCTTCTAGAATGGTATTTGTGGGAGTAGAGGTGGCCGGAATACTAGCAAGGGGGGTTACAGAGATTGGGATGGCATCTTTTGGGTTTTGGGAGGCCATTGTTGTTAGTTCGTAGAGAGAGAGTTGGAGGAAGGAGAAAGTAAAAGTGCTTTCGAAATTCAAAATCCAAATGAGCAAATGAAACCGTCTGATTTGGGGGAATTGGGTTTTTATAGTGATTGTCTTTTCAGTTGTTTTCGAGTATCGAGGGCGGCGCATTTAATGAAGTTAATGATGGTGGAATTGAAAGGTTTAAGCGTCCGATCTTGGGTGGTTCTGATGGTTGGGCCTTATTTGGACATATTTGGACTCTTTTGCTATTTGGGCCATTTTTTGTATACTCTTTACATCAAATATTCTATTTAATAGAAGATTGGGGGGTAATGTTGGGCCATGATTATTTGGGCCTTTGGAATGTAATGGCCATTAATTATGTAGAGTTGTTTGGGATTAGACCAGAAGTGGATTTAGTGGACGGGGGACTTATGGGTTGAGGTTCCTAATTGTATTTGGATTCTGATTATGGAAGGAAGTGTTGGACTATGGATCCACTTCCTTAATTATAGGAGATTTGATACAATTCTATTATGGATTGGACGTTGGAATCTTAACCTGATTCGAAGAAGGATTACTTTTACAAGGCAGTGAGAAAGTTATAAATACAATGCACTTCATTGATTCTAAGATACATGTGTGACTCCCCCAAAATAGGTATACATCACTCATTCTGAGTCGCCAGATATCACACTACAGAAATCAAATACAAACTTTATTTATACAACTGTTGAACTGTTGTGTAGAGTACGACAACACATAAGCTATGATTTTTAATACAAATATATGTAACTCTCATGGTTTCTCGACCACAACACCTTACAATGGTACTTTATATAAAAGTACAGTTAATAACTATTTTAGAAATTAAAATCTTTGGAAAATGCTCAAGGAAACCTTCGTACATGGGAAGTCATGCATCTAAGTTATGATAGATATCATATGACTCGAGAACTATCCTTGGTTGATACCCCCAAAGAAAAATGAGAAGATTACTATCATGTTCTTTCCAATGGTGAGTCTTCTCTTGACATATATTTATCTCTATTATCTCCAATTGAGAATTATATTTCAACCAAACTCCGAGATTATATAGGTAGTGCTCATAGATATAATCAGCAAGTGCATGTGCACAACCCTGTCTTATGATAACAAGAAGTCGTCTGTCATTAGACATCTTGTATGATAGTGGCAAAACACCCTTCTAAAGTTGGTTTCACCTCACCCTATTCGGTTCACCAAAATCAACGGTTAAAATGACGTATAAAATACGACACACTTATCTAAAATTCTCAATAAAATTATTTCTATCTTTTTTTAGGGAACCTCAATGCGACTATAGACCATCGTTTTATTCCCATGTTACCCCATTTCTCGACCTAGCTACACTCTTATTACACGAAATGAATTGTGAAGCAAAAGGGTGAAACACAACTAGCCCATAAAGAATATCATGACTAAAGATAATTAAATTATCAATAGCCTTCACATAATAAATCAAAGATTTAGAACATATGGTAGACGATAAAACTTTTCAATCATAGTGGCAGCGGAACGATCAATCCATTAGAAGAGTCAAATAGACCATAAAGTCTATTATCTTCTCCATGTTAAAAGTCCACCAACAATGTTTTATCCCTGTAACCTCAATCAACAGTTCATGTCCATAATCATGTGAATAACTTATAATCATAATTGTGATTCTAAATTCCTCTTCGCACCCAGGACGAAGATAATTTTCATCACCTGTCTTTACCTGAAACATCAAAGATCATGGTTATACCAAATCACAGTTCTTGTTCATAATCAAACTAATAAATTCATCTTTGCATTATGGGCCAAAGATATTCATTAATATTTCATCTTTGCACTACAGGCCAAAGACATACAACTGTATTTTAGAAGAGTCAAGTAGAGCATGATATCTACTATCTTCTATGAATTAAAAGTTTATTATCAATATTTTATCGCTGAGACTCAGCTCAATACATCACCGAATTATCCATGCACTATGGCCAAGGATATTCGTTAGTATCACGTCCATGAATTATCCATGCACTACGGGCCAAGGATATTCATTAGTATCACGACCACGAATTATCCATGCACTACGGGCTAAAGATATTCGTGTTTTCACCAATGGTCATGATCATGCCAAACAACAATTCATCTTTGCACCCTTGGCCGAAGAGAACGCATGGTTATGATCATACCAACATATGTTCATCAATGCACTACGGGCCAATGAGGACTTTTACCACATCATTTGTAACATTACGGTCATGATTATACCGAATAATCCCTGGTCATAATCATACCAATCAACAGTCCATCTATACACGTAAGTCACAGATGACTTTCATTACAATATAAGTATAAGGATGATGACAATGATATAAGCATTAATCAAACGAAATCAAGGATAAATATTAAAGACTTTAAATTTATCCAGAGTTTAAAAATATCCAAATTGTCAACATGATCTTTGCTTTGTGGAGTAAAATTCAAGAATAATATTCATGTATCAAAAATAATTTAGACAGAAAAGAAATATATTTTTCGGGTGAATAGTACCCTGTGAATAGTACTTCAGGAATAGTACCTCGTGAATAGTACCCCCAGCATGAAAAGTTCCCCAAATACCCGAGTGAATAATATTTGAGTGAATAGTAACCCATGAATAGTAACTCGTGAATAGTACTCTGACACGAAAAGTGCCCCGAATACCTGAGTGAATAATATTCGAGTGAATAGTAACTGGATGAATAGTAACCCATAAATAGTAACTTATGAATAGTAACTCGTGAATAGTATTTCGACATAAAAAGATCAATAATTATCAAGAAATCTGAGAATAATATTTTCATGAAAAGATACTGGATGAATCGCAAATATCAAGGATATTCTACTAATTTCACGAAGTATAGAAGCAATACTTCAAAAAAATGAGTGTAGAAGTAGGAATACGAACAAAATAATATTACTTACATACTACAGAGTATGAAAGAAAATATTATTTCATACGAATATTGAACGAAGATAATATCCATACGAATACGAAAATTAATATCTCTTCTGAATATGAAATAAATAACACCCTTTATGTAACGCCCCCAAAATCGGTATACATCACCCATCTTGAGTCGCCAAATACATGGTACAGAATTCAAATACAAACTTAATTATACAACAGTCGTGTAAAATACGACTAAACATATGCTGTGAGTTTTAATACAAATATTGGCATCTAGACAATATACAAACTCAATGGGATTCTCATTACATTTATTATTACACTATTTCACAAAATAGTGAGAACTACTAATGCACCATCTAGGACCATCACTTTGTTCCCCGACTAGTCCCTGCTACGTTCTCATTTCCTGAAGAGAACAATGAAAGCAAAAGGAAGAGCTCAACTAGCCCAGTAAGAAATATTATGACTAAGATAATGCAGAATAATTTATCGTTAGCCTTCAACGGTGTTAAACTGATAAAATATAATAAACATCAAGTTTAACTGTAGCGGAACAAGAAATCCATTAGAAGAGTCAAGTAGAGAATAAAATATACTTTCTTGAATGATTTAAAAGGTTTTTCATCACTTTTATAGCGAGAATCGACAATAAATAATCCACATCATCCACGCTTTACTGACGCCAAGGATATTCATTAGTATCACGACCACAAATTATCCAGGTAGTACACTACGGGCCAAGGATGTTCGTGTATTCATCAATGGTCATGATCATGCCAACAATCATTCCATCAATGCACTACGGGCCAATGAGGACTTTTACCACATCATTTGTAACATTACGGTTATGATTATACCGATTAATCCTCGATCATAATCATGCCAAGTTCATCTACATACTACGAGCCACGGATGACTTTCAACAAAATATAAACATGAGGATGATGACAATGATATAAGAATTCAATAAAAAAGTTCAAGAATTAATTTATCCAGAACCAATAACGTCCAAATTGTCAACATGATACTTCTTTGCGAGTAAAATTCAAGAATGCTCGTAAGAATATTTCCATGAAAAGATACTAGATGAAGCGCAAAATATCAAGGATATTCCACTAATTTTATGGAGTATAAAAGTCAAAACTTTAACCAACTTAGTATAATAAAGAATGGAATAACAAAAGAAATCACCGGACATGCGATAGAATCGCACAAAGCGAAAGTTATTCCAATAGAATAATAAATAACGGAACCGAATGCGGCGTAAAACGCATGCAGACGTGACATTCCAATGTAATAATAAAGATTTTAATAGGTCCCAAAGTAAAAGCATGCATGAGCGAGGATATTCCAATGAATAATAAAGAATGGAACCAGTCCCATAGAAAATGCATGAGACATGGATATTACAATGAATAATAAAGAATGGAATAACTGAGGAATTTCACCAAGTATAGGGTAGCCCGCGTATACAGGTTATTCCAATAGAATAATAAATAATGGAATAACAGAAGTTTTCTTCATGAATACAAAAGAAATAATACCCTTTACCGTAAAAGAAATTGGATATAAGAGTAGGGAAGTAGCAGAATACTTTTTTATAGTTTCTCTATAATTTCTCTCTCTAGAGTTTCAGTGAATTCGTAAGAAATAATGAAGGAATGAACTTCTATTTATAGAAGAATGGAAGGGCATTGTGTAAGGAAAATATTAGAGACGCAATAATTCACGAATGAAATTTTTATAACCTACGGATGCAAAAGTCAAGCCTTCCTCCAATAAGATCAAAGCAACCAATTGTAATATATATATATAATAGACAACACATGTTATAATGCAATAAAGCAACAAAGAAAACCACTCCCACCCGACAACCTTAGGATTGTTTCTCCACCCCCATCATTTCAATACTCCACCAAAATCCACTAACATATATATATATATAAAATACTTCCCTCCTTTCCCACACAAGACATCAACCTATCATTTTCACCTATCCTTCTCCCACCACATACTCATTACATACATACATATATATATATATATATATATATCTTCCCTATCCCATACGTATACTCTTTCTCCCCCCATTTCTAAAATCATTTTCAACACATATGGGCTCCACATGTGGGCCCCACCTTTAAATAATTTTCTACCGGTTATTTTGAAAAATGGGTAAATAGGGATCCATAAAATAAGCAAAAACTTCATAAAATCACCTTAATAATTTTAACAACATATATCATCATTATTATAATTCACAATATTAATCGACCAGGTCGCTCCTGGAAAGAGGGGCTTTCGAATAAAGATTTCTCCCCATTGACGCCATGAATTAGGTGACCAAACCTCTCCTTGATGAAACTTCTAGACATCGTTAATATTGTAAATAATAATATTAATAACTTTAATAAGTCTCAATTATTGATTTAATAATATATAAAATATTAAAAATAATTGAATCAAATAACGTGAAATATTATGCAACAACTACTGTAGCAATAATTGAACAAAACTGAGTGACTTCTCACGTAAGCATCAATAATCAATACCGGTATACTATCTTGTGCAACTACACGACATTATACTTTTAACACCGGGTGTTTCAACAGTTAACGATAAAACTTCCGCCGTTATTTTCATAAAGTATTTTTATCATTTTCTCAATCTGACAATAATTCCGTTGTGGGGTCCATCAATGATTGTGCCATTGTACGAATATTCCCTGTTAAAACGAATATTCCCCGACCAATCGAATATTATATAACAACTTGCGTACTTTGCAAAATTTATAAATATTACCCACAACTATAACATTATATCAAATTCATTCCATAATATTCAAAAATGATATTTATAGAAAATTCATCTTTATTTATAAAAGTTGGGGTCTTACAACCTCCCCTTCTTATGAAATTTTTCCCTCGAAATTAGGGTACACACCTGGTATGTCGAAGATGTAAGGATACCTTGATTTCATTTCAGATTCTAACTCCTAGATTATTTCCTCAACATCGTGGTTTCTCCACAAAACTTTGACTTGAGGTATAACCTTGGAGCATATAATATGTTCCTTCTTATCAAACATTTGAACAGGAACCTCTTCATACGTTAAATCTTCCGCTATTTCGTCCGGTTCTAACTCAATAATGTGGTTCGGGTCTTTCACATATTTACGTAACATAGATATGTGAAAAACGTTATGAACACGAGACATACTTGGCGGTAAAGCGAGTCTATAGGCCACAGTTCCTACTCGATCGAGGATTAAAAATGGACCGATGAATCGAGGATTGAGCTTTCCTATCTTTCCAAATCTCGTAGCTCCTTTCCATGGAGCAACACGTAACAACACATGATCTTCTATATCGAATTTCACGTCTTTTCGATGAAGATCAGCATAACTCTTTTGTCGATCTTGTGAGGTTTTTATACGTTGTCGGATCGTTTGAATCTTTTCCGTAATTATACGTACCAACTCCGGTCCCAACAACGTTGCTTCACCCACCTCATCCCAGCATACTGGAGAATGACACTTTCTTCCATACAACGCCTCGAATGGAGCCATGTCAATACTTGCTTGATAACTATTGTTGTAGGAAAACTCCACCAATGGTAAGAACTTGTCCCAACTTCCCTTGAAGTCAAGGACACAAAGTCTTAATAGATCTTCAAGAGTTTGAATAGTCCTCTCCGACTGCCCGTCCGTCTGAGGATGATATGCCGAGCTAAATCGTGAACTGAATCTTGGGTCTCGATCAGACACTATGGATATTGGCATACCATGTAATCTTACAACCTCGTTTATGTACATACGAGCAAGATATTCAAGTGTATAAGTTTCTCATATAGGTAAGAAGTGAACAGACTTGGTCAATCTATCAACAATGACCCAAATTGAATCTATGCCTTGAGAAGCCTTGGGAAGACCAGTAACGAAATCCATGGTAATGTGCTCCCACTTCCATTCTAGAATTTCAAGTGGTTGCAATGGACCTTTTGGTACTTGATGCTCCGCCTTGACACGTTAGACACCTTGAGATAAACAATGCTATCTCTCTCTGTTAGGTTTGTAATATTCAAGAACGCAATCAAATTGCATATAAGTGCGGAAGCGTGTAAAAATCAGAGTTTAAAAATTTACAAACCATATACCCGGATCACCCTTTATGCACAATTATTAATTAAACGAAAAGATAAAGAATAAAATCATACCCTTGAAGATCGAGCTTCCTCGTGTACAAGTTCACCTCCAATCCTTTTCGCGTTCAACTCAATCCACCGGGTTTGGTTCCTTCCTTTGATCAACATTAGCCACCCAAGCGTTTGGCCTCTAGAGGTGATCCACCAAGGAAGAAGAAGAAAATTCAAGAAGATGGGTGTTTATGGCTCAAACCCTAGTTTTTCCTATCTCTATAGAAAAAGGGTACTCTCCAACAAATTGGAATTATTACGTTGTAAAAGTCAACAACCCATATGACCCATAATAAGACTCCTCTTATTTATTGATGTGGGCAACCCTCCTTAACAATTAAGAAATTGGGTTTTATTTAATTAATTAAATTCTTTTAATTAATTAAGCTCCCTAATCTTATTAGGGATAATTAATTAAACTCCTTTAACTAATTTTACTTCCTAATCTAATTAGGAATAAATGAGAGTACTTATATTAAATTAATTCCTAAACTCTTTTAGAAATTAAAATAATAATAATTGTAATAATATTAATAAGACTCCTCTTATTAATTTATATTTAATATTTCTAAAATATTAAATAATAAATATTAAGCTATTTAATTTATTCTATCACCATAGATTAAATTAAATATACTTAACATATTATTACGATTATGCCATTAACTTCTTAAATAATTATTCTTCCTTTTATGGTGTGACCCTTTAGGTTCTCCATATTAAACCTATTGTGAATAAATCAATTAGAACAATTCTAATCTTATTTAAATAAATAAATTAAACAATTAATTTATTTAAATAAATAATATTTATTCTACAATAGGGATAAGCCTTCCTAATGATCAACGACTTTCCGGATAATATAGATTTCAACATTAATCATTAAAGAACCTTTGAGTAAATAGTTACTCATAATTCAATCCTTCCACCATACAATGTCCCAATTAAATATAAGACATGGAATTCTTCACAAGTCTTATTTTATTTAATTATATGTATTTCGATCCTTAAATGCACAACTCAAATAATGCAAATTAGAAACTCCTTTCTAATTTCATTCTCGCCTTAACAAGGACTACTTTGGGTTGTCATTTATCGAATCACATAGGACATTTCTCTTCTTTATTAGAAGTGGTAGATTCTTTATTGATCATACATTATCTCCATGTACAACTTATTATACCCAAGCATACCCTTTGATATACCCTAAGGGTCTTAAGGAACAAGTCAAAGTATAACTCATCATACACAAGATACTATGATGATCTCAAGTCCAAGGATTACTTGTACTACTATCACTACAGAAATTCCTATTGACAGCAAATAAAAAACTCCATTAGGTATTCCTTAGCGAGCCACGCTCAAATGAACTTATTCTCTAATAAGCACCTACATACTTGCTTTTAGTGTCTCCACACAAATGATCATGAGATCAATCATCCTCATCCAATGAGCAAGCAACATATGTACCAATCTATCCGGATTCACTAATCCCCAATTTAGTAATCCAACGATTGGGAACTATTTTAGTTTTAAGCTTTCTAAGAATTTAAATCTCATTAGAATGATCATCATCATTATTCTAAAAGCATTGCTTAAAACTATGGGTTTATCACATATTATAAAATAGCACCATGTAGATAATTAAAAGCCTTTAATAAATTAATACTTTTTATTAATAAATGAATAAGATTGTTACAAAAGTATATGCTTTATCATCAAACATGATTGGCTTGTGTGTATATACTACTTTCAATCTCCCACTTGCACTAAAGCCAATCGTCATGGTAACTCATACTCTTCTTCTCTAAGTGACGATTATCCTGCTGTTGGATAAGCTTTAGTTAATGGATATGTAATGTTGTTCTTGAGAGTCCACTATCTCTATAGTGATTTCCCATTTTTCAATGATTCTAATAATCAAATGAAAGTGCCACAACACATGTTTAGATCCAAGATGAGACTTGGGAACTATTCCTAGTTCTGTAATGAACTTTTAATCCAAACAATCAACTTGCAGCTTCATTTATAGCTATATACTTTGTCTTTATCACTAAACCAAAGAACTCTTTCTTGCTTTGGAACCTTTCGATTCAACGCACCAATGCTCAAGATAACGCTTTACCTTAAAGTGGATTTTCGTCATCTTGTCTGTCGAAAAACTTGAGTCCATTAAGCCCTCTAGTTTTAATTTAGACCCACCATGAATATGATCACATCCTTAGTGCTTGGGTTAAGCACTTTAAGATGTTTTCACCGACTCATAGTGAACTTCTCCATAATATGACCGATCAATATCAGGTCTCGTACATTTCATTGCATACATGATTGTCACTCATGCGACCTCTCTTTTCAGGAGTCTGTAGGGACTATTAAGAGAGATAAACTCCATAGCTCATCGACATGAGACATCTCTTGGAGTTTGCCATGCTAAACGACTTTAGCATCAAATGAATATACGTTCCTTGGGTTAAGTCGAACATCCTCTTAAATCTATCTATATAGATTTATATCCCCAATTAAGATACTCTTCCAAATCATTCATGGAGGAATGTTTAGACAACTTTATCATTACTAATTGTAGCATTAGTATGTCATTCCTTATCCGTAGTATATCAACATATAATATTAGGAATGTCACGATGCTCCCACTGACCCTTTTGTACACACTAGGTTCATTCTTATTTTTGATAAAATCAAACTCTTTTGATTTGTTTCATCAAAACGAATGTTCAATTTTTGAGAATATTGCTTCAATCAATTTCTCTGAGTGTCTACAACTCTTAACTCATCGTATGTAACTGGATCATCATCTTCTATGATGCGTACCTCATCATCATCATCTATGATGAATCCATACCTCCTAGGTATCTTCGGTACTATTCCAGATTTACGATTCTGTTGTGGTACAATAGGTCTATCTACAGGTTCCTCTTATTTGACTTATAGTGTTTTGTGGTTCTTGAACTTTTCAAGATCTATTATCCTCCCACTAGCCCTTTCAATGATAAACGCCTTTATCTTAGAAGGCAGCATGTTTCGTAACAAACACCTTTTGCTAAGTAAAATTATAGAACATATACCCTAAACTTACTTTAGGATGTCCCACAAATCGACACTTGTCAAATCTTGTCCCAAGCTTATCCTTTTGAAACCTTTTCACATAAGTTGGAACCCTTATCTTAACATACTTAAGATTAGGAATCCTCCCCATCCATAACTTTTATGGAGTCTTGGGGCCGATTTTGAGGTTACCATTTTCGTAGATATCACGACCATTTCTAGAACATTATCCCGAAGGATACTTTGGAATGTCGGAAAATCATTATGGACCGCACCACGTCTAACAAGGTACGATTTTTCATTCAGATACATCAATCAATTATTGCATATCAGGATGTGTCCATTATGAGAAAACTATTTGAGATGATCTAGAAACTTATTGCACAAGTATTTATCCCTTGATCTAATCAAAGAATCTTAATACTTTGCCAATTTGTTTCACTTCAAATTCTTGAACCTTTCAAATAATTCACACTTGTATTTAGCAAATACACACATTCAACTCTTTGAATGATCATCTCCTTTTCTTATACTAATTTGTTCAATATGCAAAATTATTTTCATGTAAGTCAAGTATACAAAATTTATTAAGTAATATTCCAGTTCTATATAAAACATTATTATTATAAATAGAACAATAATTGTTCTTAATTATAATACCAAAGTTTTCATTGTCCAACAATAAAATGGAAATAATATTTTTAACAAGAACTGGAATACAATAACAACTTATTGACTTAATAGATTTGCCCGTAGGCGGTGCTAAACTATAAGTTTCTATGGCTAATGTAGCAACCTTTGCTTCATTTCCCACACATAGGTTTACTTATATTTGTCTAGCTTTCTACTTCTGCTTGGTCCCTTCATAAATTTATATTTATGATAACCAAGGTCGGTATCCAATACCCAAGTAGAACCTTGACTTAAAGAAAAATTTATTTCAATCATGAACAAAAACTGTATTGTAACCGAAACTTCACTAAGCTTCTTTGGTTAGCCTCTGCAAGATGCTTCTCGCAGTTTCTTTCCAAAGGTCCAGGCTTATTGCGGTTGAAAGCAAACTCCTTTGCTATCTCATGACGCTTTTGTTCTTATTATCCTTTGTTTATGCCTTTCTATATACCTTCTTTGAATCGCTTTCTTCTTTTGAGAAGATCCTTTGGCCCCTACCAAGAAGACTCGATCTTTCTTGGTTGAAAGTGACTCAACATTTTTCAATATGTTAAGCAAATCAAATCGGCGATATCTAGCTTGTTCATATGAAAATTCACAACAATTAATGAAAGGAGTCCTGGAGTGAGTGCAAGATTAAATCTTGGCTCAACTCTCCATCCATGACAAAACTTCGTTGTCTAATTGATCAATCAAATTGATAATGTTAAGGACTTTTTTGTCGTGCATCTATATAGTGCCATTATTCATTCTAGATCGGAAGAGCTCCTTAGATATCTCGATATCTATCGGTCCTACTTTCCTCACCATCAACTTCTTGACGTGCGGGAGTATAGTAGAAGTATCCATAGTTTCAGTCGTGGCAAGCAAGCTTGTTACTCGTGGATCGAGCATGATGCATTGAGCCAACTGTGCATCATCTTGCCACTTTCTAAAAGTAGCAATCTCTTCCTCAGAGGCATTGTCTGCAACCATTGCAGGGATAAGCGTATTAAGGACATAAGATAGCTTTTCAGCCATGAGAACTTTTCTCAATTTCCTTAACCAATCCGTTTAATTCGGTCTGATTAACTTAGCATCTAATATGCTTCGCAGTGATAGTAATTTTAGACATTGTAAAATTCTGTAAATGAATTTGTAATTAACAACATTTTAACATACATTCTATTATTAATTACCAAAATAAATTAGGTCTTGTTTTAAATTGGTATCTCCCACTATTTTCTTCAAACTATATTACCTCACTTATATAGTTAAAAAAATCTAATTAAAGATTTGCTAGTGAGAATAAGGATCCCATTTCAAATGTATATAGCCTTGTGGTGACACAACAAACTATATATAAATAAATAGGTAGACAACTTTTGTCAATTACATCAACTATGCAACTCCTTTTCTTTTGCCTCTTAGATTATTTTGATCAAGTGGTGGCACATCCGAATCAAAATTATCCAAGTTAAGTCCGACCTAGCACTCCATATATTCAAAAAGAAAATATCATCCTTGTGGTGACACAACAAAAAAATATTGTTCAATTTTCTTTATAAGCATCAAATGTGATAAATTAACATCTTAAATACTTAATACTTGCCTTGTGGTGACACAACAAACTCATATTAAATATTTAATACTCTATTAATTTTATCATGCTAGAAAGCGACGCTCGATATTCCAAATATCTTTGAACGCTTAGGACTTAATATAAAAATTGAGGGGTTTGTTATTAATTTGTCTCATCTTGTTTAAGCGCACGCATGCATATATATATATAAAATACGCATCATATTAATAAACATGCGAAACATGTTTGCATAATATAATATATATATATATATATATATATATATAGTATAAGCATGCATATATAGAATACTATATTCTACTCCTTGATTGATTATGGACTTTTATTCTAGTTTGGTTCACTAGAGCCACCAAGTGAACCAAAAGGTCAAACTCTAGGGGTGCAAGAAATAATATTTAAATATAACTATTACATTTAAACCCGGGCTCCATTACAAACGGTCTTCAAGCTCTCCTTGCTCCTTGATCTCCAATTTTTCAAAAATTAATTCTAACTATTCCTATTACATAACTATTTTAAAATAAATAGAAACCTTGATCGTGAAATAAGGGAAAGTACATAGGAGGAGATAGAATTTACATTAAGAAAAATTAGAGAAGACGAGGCACGCAGACCCCATTTAATAAAACCCATACATTCATGTATCCAACTAAAATAAAATCCAATCAGATTAATTGATAGTCCATAATCAATCCCATTTATTATCATACACATCACCATATGCATCAATAAATAACATTCATCTCATGAATAATAAACATTTAATATATATATTGATATCATTTAATGGGCAAATTTAGTTAGTATAAAATCTATTTTTTTGAATAAAAATAAACTCCTTTATTTAAATCCAAATTTAAATCAAAATAAAACTATTTTATTTTAATTTATCTAGTTTTGAATGAAATAAACTATTTTATTTTAATCAAAATTTTTAATCAAAATAAACTCCTTTATTTTAATTAATTATGGAATCCAATTCCATATATATATATATATAAAAATCTTTAATTAAAATAAACTCTTTTATTTTAATTAATTATGGAATCCAATTCCATGTAAAAAAAAAAAATCTTTTATTAAAGGAAACACGGATATTCTTTCCTATTCACAAATAAACTCCTTTATTTTGAATAATATGAAATCTTATTTCATATTTAAATAAACTCCTTTATTTAAGGAAACATGGATTCTCTTTCCTATTCACAAATAAACTCTTTTATTTTGAATAATATAAAATCTTATTTCATATCTAAACAAACTCCTTTATTTAAGAAAGATGGATTTACTTCCCTATTCACAAATAAACTCCTTTATTTTAGGAAAAATAAAATCCAATTTCAACTCCAATTAGTTATTATGAAATCCAATTCCAACTCTAATTAGTTAGCATGAAATTCTAATTTTAAAATTAAAATAAATCCTTTTATTTTAATATTAAAATAAACCTTTTATTTTAAGATTAAAATAAACTTTTATTTTAAAATTAAAATTATTTAGAATATAATATATATATATATATATATATATATATATATAATATATATATATATATATATATATATATATAATCAATATATATATATATATTATATATAAAACCGCAGTATATTTGAAGCAAGTTTGAAAAAAAGGACAAATAGTATATTACTTGATTTAGTGAGTTTTTATGTATATAATATAACCGTCAATAACTGTATTTGCTTCAAAAATTTCGTGTAACTTTTTTTTTTTGGTTTTCACGCAATAGCTATTCCTCGATTTCCGTGCTTTTCATTAACTTTGATTACTGAAAAAAAAATTGAATCTCGCTAGAATTTTCATGCATGAATTCCGTACCGTGCTTTGTCAAAAAGTAAAAAAATATATATATATATATATATATACTCACCTTGAAAAAAAAAAACGCATTTAACTTTTTTTTTTTTTATTTTTTTTATACAATTAAATTATGCCCAATTAAATTGTTCTAAACACATATCAATATAGAAATTAAATCTGAACAATTAATAATTTGCATAAAGGTTTGACTCTGATACCACTGATAGGTTTGTAATATTCAAGAACGCAATCAAATTGCATATAAGTGCGGAAGCGTGTAAAAATCAGAGTTTAAATATTTATAAATCATATACCCGGATCACCCTTTATGCACAATTATTAATTAAACGAAAAGATAAAGAATAAAATCATACCCTTGAAGATCGAGCTTCCTCAGGTACAAGTTCACCTCCAATCCTTTTCGCGTTCAACTTGAATCCACCGGGTTTGGTTCCTTCCTTTGATCAACATTAGCCACCCAAGCGTTTGGCCTCTAGAGGTGATCCACCAAGGAAGAAGAAAATTCAAGAAGATGGGTGTTTATGGCTCAAACCCTAGTTTTTCCTATCTCTATAGAAAAAGGGTACTCTCCAACAAATTGGAATTATTACGTTGTAAAAGTCAACAACCCATATGACCCATAATAAGACTCTCTTATTTATTGATGTGGGCAACCCTCCTTAACAATTAAGAAATTGGGTTTTATTTAATTAATTAAATTCTTTTAATTAATTAAGCTCCTAATCTTATTAGGGATAATTAATTAAACTCCTTTAACTAATTTTCCTTCCTAATCTAATTAGGAATAAATGAGAGTATACTTATATTAAATTAATTCCTAAACTCTTTTAGAAATTAAAATAATAATAATTGTAATAATATTAATAAGACTCCTCTTATTAATTTATATTTAATATTTCTAAAATATTAAATAATAAATATTAAGCTATTTAATTTATTCTATCACCATAGATTAAATTAAATATACTTAACATATTATTACGATTATATGCCATTAACTTCTTAAATAATTATTCTTCCTTTTATGGTGTGACCCTTTAGGTTCTCCATATTAAACCTAGGTTGTGAATAAATCAATTAGAACAATTCTAATCTTATTTAAATAAATAAATTAAACAATTAATTTATTTAAATAAATAATATTTATTCTACAATAGGGATAAGCCTCCCTAGCGATCAACGACTTTCCGAGATAATATAGATTTCAACATTAATCATTAAAGAACCTTTGAGTAAATAGTTTACTGTACAATTCAATCCTTCCACCATACAATGTCCCAATTAAATATAAGACATGGAATTCTTGTCAAGTCTTATTTTATTTAATTATATGTATTTCGATCCTTAAATGCACAACTCCAAATAATGCAAATTAGAAACTCCTTTCTAATTTCATTCTCGCCTTAACCAAGGACTCTTTGGGTTGTCATTTATCGAATCACATAGGACATTTCTCTTTTTTATTAGAAGTGGTAGATTCTTTATTGATCATACATTATCTCCATGTACAACTTATTATACCCAAGCATACCCTTTGATATACCCTAAGGGTCTTAAGGAATAAGTCAAAGTATAACTCATCATACACAAGATACTATGATGATCTCAAGTCCAAGGATTACTTGTACTACTATCACTACAGAATTCCTATTGACGACAAATAAAACTCCATTAGGTATTCCTTAGCGAGCCACGTTCAAAGTGAACTTATTCTCTAATAAGCACCTACATACTTGCTTTAGTGTCTCCACACAAATGATCATGAGATCAATCATCCTCATCCAATGAGCAAGCAACGTATGTACCAATCTATCCGGATTCACTAATCCCCAATTTAGTAATCCAACGATTGGGAACTATTTTAGTTTTAAGCTTTCTAAGAATTTAAATCTCATTAGAATGATCATCATCATTATTCTAAAAGCATTGCTTAAAACTATGGGTTTATCACATATTATAAAACAGCACCATGTAGATAATTAAAAGCCTTTAATAAATTAATACTTTTTATTAATAAATGAATAAGATTGTTACAAAGTATATGCTTTATCATCAAACATGATTGGCTTGTGTACAAACTACTTTCACTCTCTTCATATTGCCCCACCAAAATGTATGTCGAAGATCATGATACATTTTGGTACTCCCAGGATGGATTGCAAACGGTGTGTTGTGCGTCTCCATCATGATTTTATACTTTAAATCAGGGTCGTTAGGAATACAAAGTCTGTAGTTGACTCAAAGTATTCCTTCTTCATCGATTCTTGCTTCTGGCATAACACTTTCTTGCACTTTCTTCCTCATACGCATCAGTTCCAGGTCTGTAACTTGAGCAGCTTTAACTTTATCGATTAAAGTCGGTTCTACTCGTATATTCGCCATCATCATATGGGTCCCTGGAGTCTTTAACTCTATCTCCATCCTTTACAAGTCACACAAAATGGTCCTTTGCGTTGACAATATCGCACTCGTACTTGCATATGATCTTCTACTCAATGCATCAGCCACCACATTTACTTTTCCTAGATGGTATTGGATGGTATGATCATAATCTTTCAACACTTCGAGCCAACGTCGTTGTCGCATGTTGAGTTCCTTTTGAGTGAAGAAATATTTGAGGCTTTTATGATCCGTAAAGATCTCCACTTTCTCTCCAAACAAGTAATGCCTCCAAATTTTAAGTGCGAAGACAACAGCTGCCAACTCTAGATCATGAGTGGGATAATTCCTCTCATATTCTTTGAGTTATCTTGAGGCATAGGCTATAACTTTCCCATGTTGCATGAGAACATATCCTAACCCTTTGCCCGAAGCATCACTGTAGATGACAAGTCCCTCCGAGCAATATGGTATTGTCAGAACAGGTGCTAAAATGAGTCTCCTCTTGAGTTCTTGAAAACTCTTCTCACATTCCTCGCTCCAACCGAATTTTGTATCTTTCCGAGTCAGCTGAGTTAATGGAGTAGCGATTCGAGAAAATCCTTCCACGAATCTCCGATAATAACCAAATAAACCGAAAAGCTACGTGCTTGAACAATCGATTTAGGTTGCTCCCCACTTTGAATAGCTTCAATCTTTGTTGGGTCAACGGATATTCCATGACTTAATACTACGTGCCCAAGGAATGCTACTTCCTCGAAGCCGAAACTCGCATTTCTTCAACTTGGCATAAAGCTTGTTTTCACGAAGCTTTTGGAGTATCAGCCTCAAGTGTTGCTCATGATCTTCACGGCTTTTGGAATATATGAGGATGTCATCAATAAAGACGACCACAAAATGATCTAAATAATCCTTGAATACTCGGTTCAACATATCCATGAAGGCAGCAGGAGCATTAGTCAATCCAAAAGACATGACTAAAAATTCATAGTGTCCGTACCGAGTTCTGAAGGCAGTCTTTGGAATATCCTCAGTTTTAACCTTCACCTGATGATATCCAGAATGAAGATTGATCTTTGAAAAGAATTTGGCGCCTTGCAACTGGTCGAACAGGTCATCAATACGTGGCAATGGGTACCTATTTTTGATGGTGACATGATTCAACTCCCGATAATCAATACAAAGTCGCATACTCCCATCTTTCTTCTTCACGAGTAGAACAGGAGCACCCTAAGGAGAAGTACTAGGATGAATAAAACCAATGTCTAACAATTCCTGCAGTTGGGTCTTTAACTCCTGAAGTTCAATAGGAGCCATTCGATATGGGGCTTTGGAAATGGGTTTTGTACCGGGTTCAAGTTCGATACACAATTAAATTTCACGCTCTAGGGGTAGGCCAGGAAGTTCTTCGGGGAATACGTCAAGAAATTTATTAACAACAGAAATATCATTCAAAACTGACGTATTTTTGTTTAGATCCGTGATATGAGCTAAGAAAGCTTGACATCCGTTTTTCAATAAATGAATAGCTGTATGGCTTGAAATGACAGTGATTGATTTTAATGGTTTAGTTTCTTGAATTCGCATAATAGGTTGGTTAGGAATATGAAAGCTAACAACCTTATGAAAACAATTAATTTTTACATGATGAGTAGTTAACCAATCAATCCCTAAAATCACATCAAATGCAAGTATTTTTAATGAAATAAGATCGACAGGTAATGTGAGGGTACCGATTTGAACCAAACAAGACTTATAAACAGTGGATGTAATGAAGGTTTCTCCCAACGGAGTTTCCACAGATAAGTCAAAGTCTAATTTCTCTAGAGTCAAATTTAATCGTTGAGCGCAAGTAGGAGAAATAAAAGAATTGGTAGAACCGGTATCAAATAAGGTATAGACTTCGGTAGAGTTTATGATAAGCTTACCCGTGATGACCTCGTTTGGGTTCCTTGCTTTCTGGGAGGTTACAATAAACGCTCTCCCTTGAACTACTGGTTTTGACTAGTCTGGGACGGTATTTTGTGTCACCGTTCCAACTGGACTTGTCTTCGGTGCACAACAAATTCGGGCTAGGTGACATTCTCTTCCATAATTATAACACGCTTTGGATGGCATCGCGCAGTTTGGACTGATATGTCCCTCCCCTCCGCATTTGAAGCATATGATAGGCGGTCGTTCTCCTTCTTTAACCATGGGTGCTGATACTGACGTCTTTCCATCATTGTTGAATCTCCTCTTCTTGAAATGTCCATTCTTTTTGTCTTGGCCATGATTACCACCGAAGTGGTTACCATTTTTGGCATGTTGATTCCCTCCACGTTTGTTGTCACCGCTTGATGGCCTAATTACCACCGGTATTTTTTATTACGCCGTACCGCTTTCTCTTGGTTGCGTTGACTCGTTATCGCTTCCCAATAATCGAACCCTATTTACAACATCTGAATACAAACACAGTTTATGAGAAATAAGATATTGACGTATCTCCGATTTCAAACCTCTTAAAAACATTCGCGTCATTCTCTCCTCGTTATCAACCAAGTGAGACGCAAACCAGGACAACTCAGCAAACTTAGCTTCGTACTGTGACACGGTCATATTGTTCTGCTCCAACTTGATGAACTCTACCTCTTTTATGTGACAAATACTTTCAGGAAAGTACTTGTCGTTGAATAGTTCTTGGAACTTCTCCCAAGACATCTTCAATGCGGCAGGTTGAGTACGCTTTACCGATTCCCACCAATAATCTTCCTCTCCTCGTAACATAAAGGTGGCAAAGGGAATATTTTGCTCCTCGAAGCATCCCAAGACATCAAATATTTTGGTGATCTGCTTTATCCATGTTTCCGCCTTAAGTGGTTTTGGCTCTCCAATAAACTCCGGTGGTCCCAGCTCCTTGAACTGTTTAGTGGTGACCATCTGAGAGTTTCCAGTGTTTCCACCTACATTTTGAACAGGAGCCGCTCTCGCCTGATGTTGTATGAATTGCATAAAGCCTCTGAACATTACATCATTCATCATTTGGTCAGTGTTGTTGTTTGCATGAGGATTGTCGTCTTCCTGATGCACATTATCCTGATTATTGATATGTGGAGACTCAACGGTCTCCTGTGCTCCATTGCTATTCTCAACATTCTCGCACTACTAGAAATTTAACATATAGCGACGAGCTATAGCTACGGTCGGCACAGAACCGTCGGTAAATGCCTCTATAGATAGTCTGTACCGAGGGTCATCGTATAGCCGTCGGTATAGAAGTTCTTTTAGACAAAACCCTCCATTTTTCTCCCCAAATCATTTCAGTATATTCGCTCCCATTTTTCCCCCAAATCATCTTCACCTCTTCGGTCCTCTCTCTCCTCTCTAACACTTTCTCTCTCGTTGCTCTTCCTCTGCCGCTCGTTCTCCTCTTTAACCCAAATTATTTCACTATCTGCTGCTCGTTACTCGATCAACCACTCATCATCTTCTACTCGGATTGGGCACACTTTTTTAGATCGTGAAACCCTAGGCATCGTGGGATCCGTTCTCATCTCTGCCCTTCTTGTCGAATTGTAACTTGCATCATCTTCTTCTACTCGATGCGCGTGTCTTTTTTGGTTGTCCGTTGATATCTCAATGTGTCTCCCAGAGTCGGAGAGCCTTCTCAGGTCCTCTTTCTCTCAATCAACAGTATATGATCCCTTTTGAGCAGGGTTGAGCATTGCATCCATGGGAAAAGTATTTTTTAGAAATTCATAAATTAAATTGTGTATTGGGATATTTTGGCAATGTTTTGTGCCCTTTAAGCGAGGTTGAACGTTGCATCCATGGGAAAAGGTCATGAATCAACGATCTTGTGTGTTCCCATTAACAAGTCTCCAAATTGGGTAAGGATATATGTTTTTCTTTAACTTGAGTTTCGCTTTTAAATTAGTATTTTTTGTTATTTCATTTAATTGGATTATAGGAAGCTATCTTTTTGTTAATCCTCAATTTTAGTGATAATAATTAATTATCTTTGATGTGATTTAATGTCAAACAAACCTATTAAAAACTATATTTTTGGTGTAATTAGCTAAAACTATTATGACTCTTCGGATAAGTGGAACACAAAGACATGTAGTCTTTGTTGGCATTGCTTCCTAATTTTTGGTGTCCATTCAAGGTTAAACAACACAATTTTAGCTGTTGCAGACCATGGAAGTCAATGGACACAGAAATTAACTATTGTCAAAATCAACTTGAATTTGATTAAACAAGTATGTTGACATTTTCATTTGGACAAAATAGAAAATGGAAACAGAATTCTTATTCAGGACTTCCAGTATTAATTGTTGCATATTATTCCTTCTAGTTTGCTAATTTATACTTTTGAGTAGTTCTGCATTGATAGTTTTACAAGTTTTATTTTATCTGATACATCCCACTGGTTAGATAGTTTTACAAGTTTTATTTTATCTGATACATCCCACTGTCAACTTTTCACAACCCTTGTTTCGAGGCACTTTGTTGATATGTCTAGCATAAGAATTGAGGGGCTTCTAGCTACATTCCCAAAGTTGGTTGGAACTGGAAAACAACAGACTTATATTGAGACTGAAAACGTGCGCTATGTTTACCAACCAATTGAGGCTCTGTATTTGCTACTTGTAACAAACAAATAGAGCAACATTCTTGAAGATTTGGATACACTCAAGCTTCTCTCCAAACTTGTATCCTCTCGGTGTTGGTGATTTATACATTTATTATTGAACTGATAGTTGTCTCTATGTGCTAATATTTCTGCTTAAATCGTTGGAAACTGGCTACTCTCTTATAATAATGCAACGGATTTACAATTTTCCTCTTGTCATTTGATTAAGTCTGACTTGTAAGTTTCTTACAGGAGTGAGGCAAATAAGTACAGTTAAGAAGAACTAATGTTGATGAAGACCCAAGATATAGGATATGTCATGCAGAAAGTTCAGATTGAGAAGAAGGTTAAGTTTTAAAACATTAAGCTCAATCTTATAATGGATTTAATAGTTTCTCTAGGTTCATTCTCTAGGTATCATTTCTAATTTATAGTTCCTTCTGCATTGCAATATCTCTATGGTATAAATTTTGATTCTAGAAACTGGCTGGTATAGATGACCTTCTGCAGTTGAAACATGCTTTGTCTTGAGATTATACAATTGATAATTGTAACAGTTCTCTAGATTTCTTGCTTTAAAAGCTGTGTAGAAGAGATCTGTAGTTTCTTTTATTATAGAACTCTTAATTGAACTAGTGTAATGTCTGTCCTCTACTCTTCCTTGATAAACTAAATTTCATCCATGGATTCTCCTTCATCACTTTCCGAGTTACAATTGAACTAGTGTAATGTCACGTGATGTTTCAACATGAATCGCTTTCACCAAGTCGTAGTTTCTCTTCTCAATTCCTCCATTTTACAAATTGCGAGAGAACATCAAATTATTGAGTTGATGATTTTATAATTTATTGGAGAAATAGCTATCTAACCAATTTTATGATTGGATTTTGCTTGAAAGGTTGCGTTTATATTATCGATTATCTTTGTGGGAAGCCTAAGATCATTGTACATATTACTATTCTAATTTTAGCACATAAGATAAATAGTGATACTTGTATGCTAGCTATGGACATTATTCATATGGGTGTTACTGATAATTTCATTTCATAAGATGTCTTTAGCATGTTCTTAAGTTGCTTGATTTTCCCATTTTGATAGTCGACAATATCATGCTTTGGTTGAGAAGCATAAGTTAGAGAAGGATCAAAATGATCATTTCGTAAATAAAGTTGCTCAACTATTACGGATGGAGCAGGATCAAAAGTTAAAGATACAACAACGGGATTCAACAATTGAAAACTTGCAGGTTGGTTAGTGGTCTGCTAACGTTCCAATTTTCCTCTCCTTCTTGGTTTCTTGCAATTTTAATGCACTTGTCTTTAAATGTTTTCATGCATTATAATTTTATAACTGATTTTTTGTTCTAAGTTGTTGGTAAGGTTCTTAATAACTGTTGTGTGCATAATTTTTGCGGACCTAGGAAATTTCAAAAATATGACAAGAAAATCCCAAAACGCTATACTACTACGTATTAAGCAGATAATTTTTATGACATCGTCACGGCCATTATTTTACAAGATCAATGAATGCTTTGGCCAAAGTAAACTAGTCTTAGTTTATCATCACTTTATCTGCAAGTGGTGACGTGAAGCGGATATCTCAATGAGATATCTTAGAGTGCAAGATGCATAAAATGAAGGTTATCCTTGAATGAAATTAGTTGACAGATTAATACTATGCTAAAACATGATGGATTGTAAGTTCCTTTTGCATTTCCATTCTCTTTTATAGTTTAAAGTTTTTTTTTAATTGTAGGAGATCTCATCAAATGTATTAAACATGGTGACCAAGATCAAGATATAGGAGGAGTCTGCATGAATAGCATCGAAGAAACCTGGCGATCACCATTACGTAATGATTGACAATTTGGAGAAAGATTTGTCCCCAACATCAATCATGGAATTCATTCACAAACAAACTTCTATTTCAGATCAAGCATATGTCTTCCCAAGTTTGTCAGAAGAATCATATACAAGAGGAGCTCAAGCATATTTCAACTCAAGCATACGTATTTGCTTTAATGTTGATTTATTATCTTTAGTGTGTTGAGAATATTGAAGTTTGGTCGATGGTCTTAGTTACATCTTGTAGTAAACATTTGTCTAATTTATACTTTACATTTTTATCTTTGTTTAAATTTAGGAGATCTGGATGTTTTAGATGCCTAATACATACTAATTTTAAATGATGTATATAATAATGATTATAATAAATACTAATTTTAAATGATGTATATAATATTTTTTTATATTTTATTTTATATTGTATTTGTGTTTGTTGAATAAATTTGCATTATTAATTAATTTTTTAAATATAAAAAGGCTATAGCGACCATTAATCGTAGTAGCTATAGTGTTCTATAAAAATCTGAGCCTATAGCGACGTCATTTGGCGTCGCTTATGAACATCTATACTACGATTTTGCCATGACCTATAGCTAGGGTCTTGATCCGTCGCTATAGGTCAAAAAGACCGTCATATAGGCTTTACTGCAAGCGGGTTCTATGGCGACGATGCTGCGATCGTCGCTAAAACTTTTAGCGACGGTTGTTTTTGCTATATAGCGACGGTCGGCGACGAATCGCATATAAACTGATTTTCTAGTAGTGTCGGATGTCATTTTCAGATACTTCCATAAAACAAGGGTTAGTTGACATGTAACATATTATCTCTATACTCTGACCAACCAATTAAATACCAAATAAATTTAGGTAGGTCATACTAGCGAAGGAATTCCCCGTCTCTCCCCTCCTAGTTCTAGTCTCACATCTTAGCCGGGATCATATCCTAAGCTTTGATACTAAAGCTAACGCCACCAAAATTCCAGATACATCACCCATCTTGAGTCGCCAAATACATGGTACAGAATTCAAATACAAACTTAATTACACAACAGTCGTGTAAAATACGACTAAACATATGCTATGAGTTTTAATACAAATAATGTTATCTAGACAATATACAAACTCAATGGGGTCCTCATTACATTTATTATTACACTATTTCATAGAATAGTGAGAACTACTAATGCACCATCTAGGACCATCACTCTGTTCCCTAATTAGTCCCTGCTACGTTCTCATTTCCTGAAGAGAACAATGAAAGAAAAAGGGTGAGCTCAACTAGCCCAGTAAGAAATATTATGACTAAGATAATGCAGAACAATTTATCGTTAGCCTTCAATGGTGTTAAACTGATAAAATATAATAAACATCAAGTTTAACTGCAGCGAAACAAGCAATCCATTAAAAGACTCAAGTAGAGAATAAAATCTATTGTCTTCAATGATTTAAAAGGTTTTTCATCACTTTTATCGGTGAGACTCAGCTTAATAAATAATCTACATCATCCCTGCACTACGGCAAAGGATATTCATTAGTATCACGACCACAAATTATCCATACACTACGGGCCAAGGATGTTCGTGTATTCATCAATGGTCATGATCATGCCAACAACTGTCCATCAATGCACTACGGGCCAATGAGGACTTTTACCACATCATTTGTAACATTACTACCAAGATTATACTGGATTAATCTCGGTCATAATCATGCCAAGTCCATCTATGCACTACTGAATACGGATGACTTTCAATGTAATATAAACATGAGGATGATGACAATGATATAAGAATTCAATAAAACAAGTTCAAGAATTAATTTATCCAGGAACCAATAACGTCCAAATTGTCAACATGATACTTCTTTACAGAGTAAAATTCAAGAATGCTCAGAAGAATATTTCCATGAAAAGATACTAGATGAAGCGCAAATATCAAGGATATTCCACTAATTTCATGGAGTATAGAAGTCAAAACTTTAACCAACTGAGTATAATAAAGAATGGAATAACAAAAGAAATCACCAGGCATGTGATAGACCTTACAAGCGAGTTATTCCAACGAAATAATAAATAACGGAATCGGTCCGTAAAAAACGCATAGACGGATATTCCAACGTAATAATAAAGAATGGAATAACGTAAGAATTTCACCAAGTATAGGGTAGCTCACAGATATCTGAGTTATTCCAATAGAATAATAAATAATGGAATAACAGAAGTTCTCTTCATGAATACAAAAGAAATAATATCCCTTATCGTAAAAGAAACTGGATATAAGAGTAGGGAAGTAGCAGAATACTTTTTTATAGTTTCTCTATAATTTCTCTCTCTAGAGTTTCAGTGAATTCGTAAGAAATAATGAAGGAATGAGCTTCTATTTATAGAAGAATGGAAGGGCACTGTGTAAGGAAAATATTAGAGACGCAATAATTCACGGATGAAATTTTTATAACCTACGGATGCAAAAGTCAAGCCTTCCTCCAATAAGATCAAAGCAACCAAATGTAATATATATATAATAGACAACACATGTTATAATGCAATAAAGCAACAAAGAAAACCACTCCCACCCGACAACCTTAGGATTGTTTCTCCACCCCCATCATTTCAATACTCCACCAAAATCCACTAACATATATATATATATATATATATATATATATATATATATATATAATACTTCCCTCCTTTCCCACACAAGACATCAACCTATCATTTTCACATATCCTTCTCCCACCACATACTCATTACATACATACATATATATATATATATATATATATATATATATATATATATATCTTCCATATCCCATACGTTATACTCTTTCTCCCCCCCATTTCTAAAATCATTTTCAACACATATGGGCCCCAATGTGGGCCCCGCCTTTAAATAATTTTCTACCGATTATTTTGAAAAATGGGTAAATAGGGATCCATAAAATAAGCAAAACTTCATAAAAATCACCTTAATAATTTTAACAACATATATCATCATTATTATAATTCACAATATTAATCGACTAGGTCGTTCCCAGGAAAGAGGGGCATTCAAATAAGTATTTCTCCCCCCGTTTATGCCGCAATTAGGTGACCAAACCTCTCATTGTGTAACTTCTACATCATTAATATTGCAAATAATAATATTAATAACTTTGTCGTCTCAATTATTGATTTAATAATATATAAAATATTGACAATAATTGAATCAAATAACGTGAGATATTATCGTGAACTACTTTAGCAATAATTGAACAAAACCGAGTGACTTCTCACGTAAGCATCAATAATCAATACCGGTGTACTCTTTAACTACGACGCTAGACGTATTCTTTCTTTTAACAAGGGTGTTTCAACGAGCTAACGGTAAAACTTCCGCCGTTATTTTCATAAAGTATTTTTGTTGTTTTCTCAATCCGACAATAATTCCGTTGTGGGGTCCATCAATGATTGTGTCGTTGTACGAATATTTTCTGTTAAAACGAATATTCCCCGACCAATCGAATATTATATAACAACTGGCGTACTTTGTAAAATTTATAAATATTACCCATAACTATAACATTATATCAAATTCATTCCATAATATTCAAAAATGATATTTATAGAAAATTCATCTTTATTTATAAAAGTTGGGTTCTTACACCTTTCCTCAAAAGAAGACTGGATACTAGAATAGTGAAGTACTAAACTTCTCTTCTTCTTTCTCTTTATGGTTTCTCTCTCTATAATTGCTCTTGTGAGTCTTATTGAATTGGTGAGAATGAAATAAGAATGAGCTTCTATTTATAGGAAAATATAGTTTCGATAATTGCACGTTTTGGGGCTCAAAACATTACAGTATAATACCTTTATCTTTTCCTCTATTTTTAATTTAGTCCTACAATTATTATCAAACTTGCACCACCTCCCCTAATAGTACATCATGTGAATTAATAGTTCAGTCATGTGAATCAATAGTTCTATACATGTGAAAAAAATAGTTACAGTATAGTACCTTCATCTATACCTCCATTTTTAATTTAGTCATGCAAGTATTATCAATCTTGTACCACCTCCTCTAATAGTACATGCATGTGAATCAATAGTACATACATGTGAACAAATAGTTATAAGCATGTGAATTAATAGCAATTAATTACTCATTTATCCAATTAATTACCCAATTGGTCAATATAACCTTATCGAAATAAATGTCGATTTTCACTAACACTAATAATCCCAACACAGTGGAAATATCAATTTCATCTTTAATCAACACGAACTTATTCATCATTAATATTATAACTCACAATATTTAACAATCAGATCATTCCCAGGAAAGAGGGGGCTTTTCGATAAAGATTTCTCCCTATTGGCACGCAATTAGGTGACCAAACCTCTCCTTGACAGAACTTTCTAGACATTGTCAATATTGCAAATAATAATATGAATAACTTTGTCGTCTCAATTATTGATTTAATAATATAAAGTATTATCACGATGATAATCTTGTGACAATAATTGAATCAATAATATGAGAGATATTATCGCAAAGAATTCTTTCGTAGTAATAATTGAGTATAACCGAGTGACTTCTCACGTAAGCATCAATAATCAATATCGTGTGTTACTACTATGCAACCACGCCAGATTATTCTTGTTCTTTTACCACCGTGTATTTCAACAGTTTAACGATAAAAACTTTCGCCGTTATTTTTATAAAAGATATTTACGTAGTTTTTCTAACTCCGGAATAATTTCGTTTGTAGGGTCCACCAATGATTGTGTCGTCATACGAATATTCTCCGACCAATCGAATATTTCCCCAACAACACAAATATTTTATATCAACTTGCTTACTTTGAAAAAATTTTAAATATTACCCTTAACTCTAACCTTTTATCAATTTAACCATTTACTAAATAGAATAACAATTATCAGAAAATTGAATACTTTCATTTTGTAAAATTCGAGGTCTTACAACATGCAATTTACTTTCCAGTATTAGAGCATTAAGCCTTCATTGTTAACCTTATATCAATCTGTACTTATTCTCACACCAGAGTTATCCCCCGATGGCCTAAGCCATCAAGCTTTTGGTGTTTACTCATTTTTGTGCATGATGGGACGCGCTTTGGTGATTAGAGCGCATGGACGGATCTTGGCGTTAACAATGAACGTTAGCCAGCCAAGTGTTTGGCCTCTAGAGGTGATCCACCAAGGAAGAACAAATATTCAAGAAGATTGGTGTTTTGTTTGGCAAAACCCTAATTTCTATCTCTATAGAAATTATGTGTATTCTTCCAACTCTTGGAATGGTCAATAACCCCTAATCATAATAAAACTCTTCTTATTTATAGATTTAGGCAACCCTCCTAAACGATTTAAGAATATAGTTTTATTTTAATTAATTAAACTCCTTTAATTAATTATGCTCTTAATCCAATTAGGAATATGTGAGAATACTTTTATTAATTAATTTTCAAACTCCTTTAGGAATTAAACTAATAATAATAAGACTCCTCTTATTAATTTATATTTAATATTTTAAAATATTAAATAATAAATATTAAGCTATTTAATTTATTCTATCACGGTAGATTAAATTAAATATGTTTAACTTATTATTATAATTATATCATTTACTTCTTAAATAAATATTTTTCTTTTATGGTGTGATTCTTTAGGTTCTCCATATTAAACTGATTGTGAATAAATCAATTAGAACAATTCTAATCTTATTTAAATAAATTAATTAAAATATTTAATTCATTTAAATAAAGAACATTTATTCTATAATAAGGGTAAACTCCCTTAGCGGTCAACGACTTTCCAGATAATATAGATTTCAACATTAATCATAAAAGAACTTTTGAGTAATAATAGGTACCATACAATTCAATCCTTCTACCATACAATGTCCAAATTAAATATAAGACATGGAATTACTGCCAAGTCTTATTTTATTTAATTATATGTATTTTGATTCTTAAATGCACAACTCTAAATAATGCAAATTAGAAAATCCTTTCTAATTTCATTTTACTTTGACCAAGGATTCCTGAGTTGTCATTTATCGAATCACATAGGACATTCTATCCTTTTACTAGAAGTAATAGATTCTTTATTGGCCATTCATTATCTCCATGTATAATTTATTATACCCAAGCATACCCTTTGATATACTCTAAGAGTCTTATGGGACATGTCAAAGTATAACTAATCATACACAAGATACTATGATGATCTCAAGTCTAAGGATCGGTTGTACTACTGTCACTAGAGGAATTTCTATTGACAGACAAGTAAAACTCCATTAGGTATTTCTTAGTGAGTCACATTCAGTGAACTTATTATCCAATAAGCACATACATACTTCTTTTAGTATCTCTACACAAATGATTATGAGATCAATTGTGACGCCCCCAAAATAGGTCCACACAACCCATTCTGAGTCGCCAAATACATGGTACAGAAAACAACTACAACTTCATTATTACAATTATCGTGCAAAATATGACAACACATATGCTGTGAGTTTAAATACAAATATTGTCTTCTAGACAATATTCAAACTCAAATAAGTCCTCATTATAATTATTGATACATTATTTTACAAAATAGTGAGGACTGCTAAAACAACTGCCTTGAAACATCACTCCACACCCCGACTAGTTTCCGCTATATTCTCGCCTCCTAAAAAGAAAAATAGAGCTAAAAGGAAAAAGGTGAGCTCAACTAGCCCAGTAAAGAATATTATGACTAAGATAATGTAAAACAAATTATCCTTAGTCCTCAACAGAAAAAAATCTAATAGAATATAATAGACAACATGTAAGACCTCAACTTTTATGAATAAAGATGAATTTTTTATAAATATCATTTTTGAATATTAAGGAGTGAATTCTATATAACGTTATAGTTGTGGGTAATATTTATAAATTTTGCAAAGTACGCAAGTTGTTATATTATATTCGTTTGGTCATGGAATATTCATTTTAACAGGGAATATTCGTACGACGGCACAATCATTGGTGGACCTCACAACGGAATTATTATCGGATTGAAAAAACGACAAAAATATCTTTTTATAAAAATAACGGCGAAAATTTTACCGTTAACTGTTGAAACACCCGGTGTTAAAAGTATAGTAATACGCGTGGTTGCATAGTAGCACACGGTATTGATTATTGATGCTTACGTGAGAAGTCACTCAATTTTGTTCAATTATTATTACAAAGAATTGTTCTTTGCATAGTATCTCACGTTATTTGATTCAATTATTGTCGATATTTTATATATTATTAAATTAATAATTGAGATGACAGAGTTATTAATATTATTATTTGCAATATTGACAATGTCTAGAAGTTCTGCCAATGAGAGGTTTGGTCACCTAATTGCGCGCCAATAGGGAGAAATCCTTATTAGAAAGCCCCCTCTTTCCTGGGAACGACCTGGTTGTTAAATATTACGAATTATAATAATGATGATAAATGTTGTTAAAAATATTGAGGAAATTTTTATGAGGTATTTGTTATAAATCGGCTTATTATATGGACCCCCATTTACCTATTTTTCAAAATAATCGGTAGAAAATTATTTAAAAGTGGGGCCCACATGTGGGGCCCATATGTGTTGAAAAATTGATATTTGAAATTGGGGTGGGAGGGAGTTACGTAAAGGAGAGAGAATTTATATATATAGGTATGTGATGTGTGTGTGTGTGTATATATATATATATATATATATATATATATGATTATGATAAGGGTGAGAGTGATGAGAGTGACATGTTGGTGGAATTTAGTGTGTGTGTGTGTGGTAGGAAGAAAGGGGGGTGGAGGAAGATACCTTGAAGGTAAGGGAAAGTGGGTGTGTGTGATTGATATAGAAATTGGTGGGTGGATTATTGTGGGAAGTTTTTCAAAACAACATGTGTTATATATATTGTATTTTTTTGTTTTATTTGATGATGGCTTTGAAATTCAGACGCCCGAATATTGCATAAGACGTCCGTGAGTTATAAAACTGTTGCATCCGTGAAATATTCCTTAACAGTGCCCTTGCTATTTTCCTATAAATAGGCGCTTAAGTTAGAATTGAAAATCACACCAGAATCAGAGAATTCTTCTTATATAATATTGAGCGTATTTCTTTAGAGTTTAGAAAGCTTTGAGCGTAGAAAACAATGAAAGTTTTCTTTAAGAATATCCCCGCTATACCAGTTGGAATACTCTTCTTTTCAAGGTAAGGGATGTTATTTTTGTTCAATATTCGCATGAATAATACTCAAAAATATTATTCTGAGTATTCTTGATAAGTTTTAACTTTTTCATGTCGGAGTACTATTCACGGGGTTACTATTCCCAAAGTACTATTCACATGATACTATTCACTAGCGTACTATTTACCCGGGGTACTATTCATGATAAAAATTGATTCGTTTTCGGTCCAAATTATTTTTTGTACAATATTATTCTTGAATTTTACTCCACAAAATAGTATCATGTTGACAACTTGGACGTTATTGATTTCTGGATAAATTAAATTATAAATCTTTAAAAATTTATCCTTGAACTTGTTTTGTTGAATTCTTATATCATTGTCATCATCCTCATGTTTATATTATGTTGAAAGTCATCTGTAGCCTGTATTGCATAGATGGACTTGGTATGATTATGATCAGGGATTATTCGGTATAATCATGATCGTAATGTTACAAATGATGTGGTAAAAGTCATCATTAGCTTATAGTGCATTGATGGACAGTTGTTGGCGTGATCATGACCATTGATGAAAACACGAATATCCTTGGCCCGTAGTGCATGGATAATTTGTGGTCGTGATACTAATGAATATCCTTGGTTGTAGTGCAGGGATGATGTGGATTATTTATTAAGCCGAGTCTCAGTGATAAAAGTGATGAAAAACCTTTTAAATCATAGAAGATAGTAGATTTTATTCTCTACTTGACTATTCTAATGGATTGCTTGTTCCGCTGCAGTTAAACTTGATGTTTGTTATATTTTTTCAGTTTAACACTGTTGAAGTCTAATGATAAATTATTCTGCATTATTTTAGTCATAATATTTCTTACTGGGCTAGTTAAGCTTACCCTTTTGCTTTCATTGTCCTCTTCAGGAAATGAGAACGTAGCCGGGACTAGTCGGAGAACGGAGTGACGGTCCAGATGATAGCATTAGTAGTCCTCACTATTCTATGAAATAGTGTGATAATAAATGTAATGAGGACTCTATTTGAGTTGAATACTGTCTAGAAGACAATATTCGTATTAAAACTCCCAATTTATGTTTTGTCGTATTTTACACGACAGTTGTATTATTACGTTGTATTTGAATATTGTACCATGTATTTGGCGACTCAAGATGGGTGATGTATACCTATTTTGGGGGCGTCACACAACAAGTTTTAGATCTACAACTGTAGCCGAAATAACAATCCATTAGAAGAGTTAAGTTGAGAATGAAGTTTACTATCATCTATGATTTAAAAGTCCATCATCAATATTTTATCCATGTAACATCAATCAATATACATCTTGAATCAAATATTCATCTTTGCACTACGGGCCAAAAATATTCATTTGTATCACCAGTTGGTCATGTTCATCTAAACACATGTCCATCTTTGCACTACGAGCCAAAGATATTCTTCAGGTAATCATTCATCTTTGCACTACAGACCAAAGATATTCAGTTATATCACCATTTAGGACAGAGGATGATAAAAATATTTTCAAGAAAATGAATACAGTTAGATAAAAGGACAAAGATTAGGGATTCGTACTTCAGTTTATCCAAGTTCAAAAATACTCCATAATAATCAATTATGGAGCAAAATTCAAGAATGAAGATCAAAACATGGATACAATCAAAGATAGTAACTATAATATACAACTTGGACCAAGAAAAAAAAATTTAATTTTTCTGTGAATAGTGTCGTATTCGTGAATAGTAACCCCGACACAAAAAGGTAAAAATTTTATAAGAAAAATAATACTTCATGAATAGTATCGTATTATACGTGAATAAGTAATCGATATCGTGAATAGTAATCTCGACATGAAAAGGTAAAAATTTCATAATAAAATTTATACCAATATTTTGGTATAATAATATTAAAAGAAATAACATCATTTACGAAGAAAAAATAACATCCCTTACCTCAAAAGAACAGTACTTCTAACTGAAATATCGAATATAATGTTGAAGAAAACTTGCACTACTTATAGGAGTGACCATTCGGTTATTATCCGAACAGGATAAGAATTTTGGTTATTATACTGTGACAATAATTGAATCAATAATATAAGAGATATGATGCAGCAATTACTGTAGCAATAATTGAGTATAGCTGAGTGACTTTTCACGTAAGCATCAATAATCAATATCGTGTGCTACTATGCAACCACGCGTATTACTGTACTTTTACTACCGGGTAGTTCAACAGTTTTAACGGTAACACATCCGCCGTTATTTTCATAAAGTATTTTTGTCGTTTTCTCAATCCGACAATAATTTTGTTGTGGGGTCCACCAATGTTTGTCTTGGTCGTATTTAATATTCCCAAAAAAAGAATATTCCCCAACCAAACGAATATTTTATAACAACTTGCTTACTTTGCAAAATTTATAAATATTACCCACAACTATAACATTATATCAAATTTACTCCATAATATTCAAAAATAATATTTATAGAAAATTCATCTTTATTTATAAAAGTTGGGGTCTTACATTAAATATTAATAATGATAAGATTATTTGATAATTAAATCATTTAAAAATGATTTAAGTGTTTGAAAAATTATTATAAATTATAATAATTGTTTATAAATTATTAAAAGCTTTCGAAAAATATTATAAATGATATTTGACTTATCTAAAATAATATTGAAGATTAGAGACCAAGTTTAATTGACAATCAATGTGTTAATTGTCGAATAGGGTAACCAGAACACCGAGAATGAACCGAAGTCCAACCAGACCGAAATAGTTAGACTGGTTAAGTGTTTATATAGGGTATAAACACTAATGTGGCTATGTGGTAATGTGTCTAGGAGAAGTTTGACTGTAAAATACAGTGTTACGTGTTATAAATGATTATGCTAATTGTGAGACCGACAATGTTGATTATAGGTCTTACGAACGCAGTTAATTATATTGTGTAGCTGTAATCAACGTGGAAGGCAAGTTTCCTAACTCAACCTTGAGTTATATTCATTCAATTATTATGGTTAATTATTGCTAATTATACCATGTCCGGGGAATTTATTGTTGATTATTCGCAGTTAGTGCATGTTTAATAATTCAAATTAAATTACTGATCCGGAGAATATACCATTGTAGAATAACTGTTGTTGGATATTCATATTCGTAGAAGATAGAATTGACAGTACAGATAATTCCTGTTTATTGTCAAATTATGTTGAGAAATGTCTTAGCTAATTATTATGGCTAGACGCACATTTGTTAGAACTGGTGAAGTACTAATCAAGTTGTTTAAACTGATTGTAGGATGTCTGGAGAAGATGAAATGAGTGCGGAGATGCTAGCGGCTGTTGCACCGGTGAAGCCGAGGTGCCAGTGCAAAGTGAATCAGTGGAGAAGGTGGGAGAAGATGAACCTATGGTTAATCTGGGGAGCGATCATGACGATTATCCCGAGATGTATCTGAGTGGAGATGAGGAGGCAGAGTCCGAGCCAGCTAAGGTAGAGTTAAAGAATAAGACTAAAGTTGAAGAACAAGATCAACTAGCTGCAGATGTTCAAGAACTTCGGAGTAAAGTGTTTCTCTTGGAGGAGTTATGGAAGACGGAGCGAGCGTTACGCGAAATGACTGAAGAAAGGAACGAGCACAAGGCGCAGGTAGAAAGGATGAAGGCGGAAGGTGGTGGATCGTCTGAAGGGACAATCAAGCAACAAAAAGACAAGAAAAAAAGAAAGAGGGACAACGACAGACCTACATCTGAAAAGTCAAGCCCGGATAAGAAGAATGCATGTAACAAGTGTGGGAAGACTCACGCAGGAGAATGCATGATGTGGAAGAATGTGTGCTTCAACTGTAAGCAGGAAGGACATATTTCTCTGCATTGTCCTAAGCCAAATTTGAGGAAGTGTTTTTCATGTGGGCAGACGGGTCACGGATTCAACAAGTATCCCATCAAGAAGAAGATTGGTGAAGGGAGTGGTCGGTAGACAACCTAGATATATGTGGTAGTACCTTTTGGTAGTAGATTATGATATTAAGTGTTGTAATATCGAAAACGATGTGTGAACATGTGTAAATATAAATATGTTTGTATGAATGAAATCTTTATTTTCTATATGAATATAAGATTAAGATTAATTTGTGTGTTCTTAAAACTCATACTTATGGTAAGTTAATGACTCATAATTATATAAAATGTTTTGAACCCCTCAGCGAATGGACGCCAAAGGTCTGACTAGGATAAGTTCATACACTAATATAATTGTGGCAAGTTCCTGAACTCATAAGTGTGGTAAGTTTGACGAACTGGTAATAACTATATGTGAATGGATAATTACAACTTTTTGTGTAAAGTTGTGTCGTTAATCCTGATATGATTTAAAAAGGGATAGTAAATGTGTTAAGTGCTATATGTATTATGTGCTATTTGAATAAATATGCGATTATATGAGAATTAGGTGTTGAATTCTTATTGTGTTAAGAATTTGTGTAAAGAAAGAGAATTAATATAAGATTTTTATTTAAATCAGATCATGTCGCCTAGACGACAGAATCGAAACCAATGAGAAGAACAGTCAGTGAATAATGAAGGAGGTTAAACTGACCCAATGCAAAACTTTGCGGATATGATAGCCGAAGATATGGAAAATAGGGCTCCAGCAAAAGGAAGAGCGAGAAATTAGCCAGCTGAAAGATTGACAAATTTTAAAGACTTTAAAGCGGTAGGACCGCCTGAATTTAAAGGAACCATAGATCTGATTGAAGCCCAAACTTGGGTGAAGGAGATGGAGAAAGCATTCGTCATTGCGCGAGTGGTAAAAGAGCAAAAGACGGCTTTTGTAACTTATCTGATGAAGGGAGAAGCTAATTACTAGTGGGAGACAAACCAAGCGAGAGCTGGTACAGCAGTGGTGACGTGGACAAGATTTAAAGAAATGTTCTTTGAGAATTACTTTTCAACAAGTATGCAATCTCAAATGGAAGTCAAGTTTCTAGAACTAAAGCAGGAAAATATGTCTGTTTCTGAATACGCTGCTAATTTCAACGAATTAGCAAGATTTGCACCTCATCAGGTGGACACAGAGGCGAGAAAGGCGAGAAGATTCGAGAATGGACTGAAGTCAGGAATATTCAACAAGGTAACAGTATTAGAGATTAATACTTTCACGGCCTTGATGGAGAAAGCATTAATTGCTGAAGGAGGGAGCGAAGTCAAGTCTCGATTTCACCAAGAAGAAGAAGAAGAAGACAAATGATGGTGGAAGCAGTGGAGGTAGTAACCCGAATAAGAGGAAATGGAATGAGAATACCCAGTCGGGTAATAAAACCGAAGATAATAGGAAAGGAAGGGAGCCATGTTCGAATTGTGGAAAGAATCATGCAGGAGTTTGTCTGAAGAAGAAGGGAGTTTGCTATAATTGGGGACAAGAGGGGCACATGTCGCCAAATTGCCCCAATCCAAAGAAAATTCAAGGTTGCTTTGCATGCGGGTCGACTGATCATTTGGTTCGGAACTGTCCGAAGAAGAATGATGAGAAGGAAAGTGTCAACAAGGGACCCGGTGGCGGAACATTGGCAATTCGGGGACCTGCACAGCCAGGAAGACCAACGGCCCGTACATTCAACATGATGGCGCAGGATGCAGTGGCTACTCAGGAGGTGGCAGTAGGTAATGATTTCGTTTAGAAATTTAATTACGTGAGTAATATGAGTTGGATAATTCTGTGAACTGTTTTCTTTTAAAGATTTAATTCACAGGTTAGAATTTGAAACACAAATTTATATTGTGTTGATAAAAATGAATTGATGATACAACTTTAAAAGATTGTAGAGAATAAGAAAGCGATGATTCCGAGGACGAAATCCTTTTAAGGAGGGGTGAATGTGATAACCCGGGATTTCGAATAATCCAAAATTTGCGAATACATTTTTTTTTATTAATATTAATATTCATTATCATTTTGTGACAAGTATCCGTGATACGAGTCTCGAGAAAGTCAATTTGTATTGACTAATAAATTTTAGAGTAGAGTTGTGCTTAAAAAGATGAGAAACCCTAACCCTAATTCCTGGATAGGGATTTGATAGAAAATAACATTAAAATAATTATTTTGATAATTACGTGTTGGTACTATATAGGAATTTTGATCAATGATTGATCGGATAAGGTTTAAAATTATAAACCCTAATAAGAGATTAGAAACCCTAATCTTAGAATTAGAAACCCTAACGTACCGTTAGAAACCCTAATTAAAAGTCGAGAAACCCTAATTTTATATTCGGGAATCCTAAAACCCTAATTAAGAAACCCTAATCCTAATTACTAAACTTAATGTGTTTATTAAACTTAAATATGATTAGAAAACCCTAATTATATTTTTGTTATCTTAATTTCTATTTTACAAACCCTAATTGTATTTTAGAAATTTTATTTTTCTAATTAAAACCCTAATTCGTGGGTTATAAACCCTAATGACCATTTTGACCCTAATTGCTAAATTAAGCAATTTTAATTAGGAATATTAATCCTAATTAGCAAGATTGAAATTTATGATTAGGAAATATTAATATAATTATTAAAAAACCTAAAGGGTTTAAACCTTAAACCCTAAAGGGTTTAAACCCTAAACCCTAAACCCTAAGGGTTTATACAATTGTCTAGATTGCCATTAAAATTAATTTGCTAAAGACCAAAATGCCCTTTTACATTTTTATTTAGTTAACTTGTAAAATGGCCATCAACTTTAGTAGTTCAACCACTCATTTGACTTGTGTGACACAATATATCAACAACTCAACCGAAAATCTCAGCCTAGCAACAACATAAGCATTATATATTAGATTTGGGAGAGAGAAAATGTACAAAAATTGCCATTTTGCTAACTTGCTCTCACCTACTCTCTCTCTCACCAAGACCTCCGATTTCCTCAAGTAAATCAGTCACATAAATAGCCCATTAATCACCCAATATCAGTTTGGAAGATCAAGATCAAAGATTTGATAAGAAAGGTATAAACCCTAATTTATATTTGATCTTGTATGCTAAGAAAGTTTTTGTGTTTTTGTGTTTTTGTGTTTAGATCTTTGCTAGAGGATGTTTTATGTTGATCTATGATGATCAAACATATATCCATAGCATCAAAGTGCCTTAAAAGGGTGTTTTTCAAAATCTGTTCTTGAGTATGAACTATGGTCTGACAAGAAATGTCAGTGGCCACAGATCATTGCTCATTTACTATTTTTGTTGTTGAAACGTTGTTACATGTAGCCTTGTATGTGGTCTTTACTCTGCATGTGGAATCAGTGTCATTAGATGTCTAGATCATGAGTTATTAACAATTGAAACCCGTTGGTTGACCGAGAGCTTGACCATTTGAAATCTGGGTAACCCGAAATATAAAAATAACGTCCCGACAAGCTTTTGTAACGAGCATATCGTGATTTGATTTTTGTTTAATGGTGTTTTTGTAACCGGCTTGTAGCCTGACATATGGTCTTACATTTTATGGCTTTAGATCGTATAAATGAACAACTAGTAGGCGTGACAATGATCAAAGTAGACCACTCGATTACATTTTTGACGTTCTGAAAACCCGAAATCGGTATGAACTCAGTTTTTGTCAGAGTTTGACCGGGACTAATCTAGCAGGTGTGTTGTTGGTTAAATGATCTGTTGATTTCTATGTGTTCCTTGTCATATATACTACATCTGTGGACCAAAAAATGAGCCATTTAATAAACGGAACATAGAATAAATCGTGCATGAAAGTGGATGGTTGAACAACCTGGGTTTCTGGAAAACCTAGAACCCACCTGACAGCAACTTTCGAGACTTGAATCTCTTTGTTGTGATGTTATTTGACCAACGTGATGGATGGATGTTGTAGTGTTACCGTAATACTACAATATCAAAGTCTGATATTGCACAGAAACAAATTTGGTTGAGAGTTAAATCCGGTCAAAGTTGACCCCTTGCACTGCCGGTTGTCAGTGTTCTTGAGCTCAAGAACACCAACAACGACGTTTTTTGTCGCTAAAGCCCTATAGCGACAGTTTTATTATTTTCTAATTTCTGAATATTCCGGAAATTATTTAAAAATAGAAATAAATTCTAAAATTACTAAAAGCGGTTTTAAAATTATTTTAAATTATAAAAAATAATTTTTGACCAATCGAATATTTTTCTTTAATATTTATAATTATTTAAAAATTAAAAGTATTTAATTTATTTAATTATTGTATTAAATAAATTAGAGAAAATGATTTTAATTATATAAAAATCATTTTAAATAAGAATAATGTATTTAAAAAATATTTCGAGTTATAAAATGTAACTTTTAATATTTTTAGAGAATATTCATTAATAATTTAATATTAATGATATTAGATTTATTTAATTATTAAATTAAATAAATATTTTAAAAATGATTTTATTAATTTATAAATCATTTTAAATAAGAATAAAGTGTTAGAAAATATTTTAAATTATAAAATATAATTTTCAATATTTTGAAGAATTCTCATTAATAAATTAATATTAATGATATTAGATTTATTTAATTATGCTATTAAATAAAGGAATTTAAAATGATATTATTGATTTAAAAATAATTTAAAAATGAGAGAAATAAATTAAAAATATTTTAAGTGATAATTAATTACTTTTAATATTTTGATGATAATTTCATTAATATTTAAATATTAATGGTGATGATTTAAAAATAATTTTAATTATTTTAAAAGTCATTTAAGTAGAATATTAATGATTTAAAAATATTTTAAGTTATTAATAATAACTTTAATATTTTGACAAGTATGTTATTAATATTTTTATATTATTAAATGTGACGCCCCCAAAATTAGGTATACATCACCCATCTTGGGTCGTCAGATACATGGTACAAAATTCAAATACAACTTACTAATACAACTGTCGTGTACAATACGACAAAACATAACTGTGAGTTTGAATACAATTATTGTCTAATAGAGATTATACAAACTCAAAAGGAGTCCTCATTACAATTATTAACACACTATTTCACTTAATAGTGCGGACTACTAATGTTATCCTCTGGACCGTCATTCCGTTCCCCGACTAGTCCCTGCTATGTTCTCATTTCCTGAAGAGAACAGTGAAAGAAAGGGTGAGCTCAACTAGCCCAGTAAAAAATATTATGACTAAGATAATGCAGAATAAATTATCGTTAGCCTTCAACAGTGTTAAACTGATAAAATATAACAACATCAAGTTTAACTGCAGCGGAACAAGCAATCCATTAAAAGATCCAAGTAGAGAATAAAATCTACTATCTTTTATGATTTAAAAGGTTTTTAATGACTTTTATCGTTGGGACTCAGCTTAATAAATAATCCACATCATCGAATCACCCCTGCTCTACTGCCAAGGATATTCTTTAGTATCATAACCACAAATTATCCATGCACTACAGCCAAGGACATTCGTGTATTCATTAATGGTCATGATCATCCCAACAACTGTCCATCAATGCACTACGGGCCAATGATAACTTTTACCACATCATTTGTAACATTACGGTCATGATTACACCGAATAATCCCTGGTCATAATCATACCAAGTCCATCTATACTCTTCTACAGCCACGAGATGACTTTCAACATAATATAAACATGAGGATGATGACAATGATATAAGAATTCAATAAAACAAGTTCAAGAATTAATTTATCTAGGAACTAATAATGTCCAAATTGTCAACATGATACTGCTTTGTAGAGTAAAATTCAAGAATGATCAAAAGAATATTCTACTAATTTTATGGAGTATAGAAGTCAAAATTTTAACCAACTGAGTATAATAAAGAATGGAATAACAAAAGAAATCACTATGCATGCGGTTGCCAGCATAGACAGTTATTCCAAAAGAATAATAATAACGGAACCCGAATTCGAGCAAAATTTGCAATTAAACGGATGTTCCAACAGAATAATAAAGACGGAACCGAGTTTCTTGTAAAACACATGCATGGATGTTCCAATGAGAATAATAGAATAATGTCACCAAGTATAGGTATAAATGGCATATACTGAGTTATTCCAACAGAATAATAAGCAATGGAATAACAACAGTTCTCTTCATGAATAAGAAAGAATAACACCCCTTACATTAGTAGTAGATTGAATACTGCAGTAGTGTGGTAACAAAATACTCTTCTTCTTTCTCTCTTATTCTCTCTATACTTTCTCTCTCTATAGCTTGAATGAATTCGTGAAAAATAATGAAGCACTAGGCCTCTAGTTATAGAAGATTTCTAGCTTAGCACTTGAAATGTGAAAAGGCAAGTGGCTTGACAACTGGTGATGTGAAAAGAAAAGTGGTTTGACGCCTGTAATGTGAAATGACAATTGGTTCGACGCCTGTAATATGAAACGGCAAGTGGTTTGACGTCTGGTAAAGGTAGTTACTATTGACGAAGGTAATTACTATTGATGAAGATAATTACTATTGACAAAGGTAATTACTATTGACGAGGGTAATTACTATTGACGAAGGTAATTAATATTGACGAATAGACTCTTAGATGATGACATATGCCCCCCCCCCCATAAAATAACCAAACTTACCATAAACGTCTCATAATAGACTCTTTATATACATCAAGGATTGAATAAATATTACCACAAATCATTTTATTTTTAATCAACACATATTTAATCTTTCAACAATTATTAATCATTTATAACTTGTCGTCTCAATTATTGATTTAATAATATAACATATTATCTGATAATCTTGTGACAATAATTGAATCAATAATATAAGAGATATGATCACGTAATTCTTTGTAGTAATAATTGAGTATAGGTGAGTGACTTCTCACGTAAGCATCAATAATCAATATCGTGTGCTCTTATGCAACCACAGCCAGACATCGTGTTTTTTACTAAGGGTAGTTCAACAGTTTTAACGGTAACACATCCGTAGTCGTTTTCTCGATTCGATAATAATTTCGTTGTAGGGGTCCACTAATGTTTGTCTTTGTCGTCATTTAATATTCTCCGACAAAAAGAATATTCCCCGACCAAACGAATATTTTATAACAACTTGCTTACTTTGCAAAATTTATAAATATTACCCACAACTATAACATTATATCAAATTTACTCCATAATATTCAAAAATAATATTTATAGAAAAATCATCTTTATTTATAAAAGTTGGGGTCTTACATTAAATATTAATAATGATAAAATTATTTGATAATTAAATCATTTAAAAATGATTTAAGTGTTTGAAAAATTATTATAAATTATAATAATTGTTTATAAATTATTAAAAGCTTTGAAAAATATTATAAATGATATTTGACTTATCTAAAATAATATTGAAGCTTAGAGACCAAGTTTAATTGACAATCAATGTGTTAATTGTCGGATAGGGTGACCAGAACATCGAGAATGGACCGAAGTCCAACCAGACCAAAATAGTTAGATCGGTTAAGTGTTTATATAGGTTATAAACACTAATGTGGCTATGTAGTAATAATAATCTAGGAGAAGTTTGATCAGTAAAATACGGTGTTACATGTTATAAATGATTGTGCTTAATTGTGATACTGACATTGTTGATTATAGGTCTTACTGAACGCATTAATTATATTGTGTAGGCGTAATCAACGCTTGGAAGGCAAGTTTCCTAACTTCAACCTTGAGTTATATTCATTCAATTATTATGGTTAATTATTGCTAATTATACCATGTCCGAGGAATTTATTGTTGATTATTCGCAGGTTAGTGCATGTTTAATAATTCAAATTGAATTACTTGATCCTGGAGAATATACCATTGTAGAATAACTATTGTTGGATATTCATATTAAGTAGAAGATAGAATTAACAATCTGTATAATTCACATTTATTGTCAAATTATGTTGAGAAATGTCTTAGCTAATTATTACGGCTGACGCATTACTGTTAGAACTTGATAAATTCGAGAAGAGAATTCGATTGTTATTGATAGATTGATGCCAATTATTTCACTAGATCGATAAGTAAGTATAATTTGAAATCACAGTATTTCGTTGTTAAATCAAAATCTTGATTCTGAGACTGAGAAGAATAACCTTTTATATAAAGGGAACAAAATTTTTAAGTCGCATATCGACCATTGCGCGCGACCTAAGTATTATGCATAATATCGGGTACAAGGAGTTGGCCGGCTCTAAGTACTTGCATAGGGGTATGATTTAATCTTTATGGTTATCTGATACTCCTGCGTATGTATCAAAGTAAATCTTTGATAGATACCCGAGAAATTAGAAGTTCTAGATCCAATGGATCGCTCAGCATAAATCTGGAAAACATTCCACTTTGTAATTGCGTATAATTGATTCTTGATTATTCAATAGAATATCGTAGAAACTTTGAAAGCGTTGTACTCTTTCATTATCAAATTATTGTGTTGCCTAGAATACAAGAAGACTTGTTATTGATTAACGATTTGTTCAGCTATTTCAAAGTTCACCGAACTTTGGTTTCATTCTATCAAAATAGATAGTATGTTCTTATTGATTCGTATACATTTATTGTATGTCTTAACTTGCGAGGCAAACTTATTGCTCACCCTTGCTATAAATAAAACATTTCAGCTAGGAACGAAGAGGCCAGCGGGTCAAAGAAGAACAAAGGCAAAGGCAAGATGCTGGAGTAGTTATAATGAACAAGTATTATTATTATGTTGTATTGTAAACCCTTTTTGTATATCTAAAGGGTATACTTGTAATGTTAAGGTTAGTAAACCTAGGACTTATGTATTAACAACTTATGTTAATGAGTTATGTATACCTATTTCTATATGAATGGGTAGTTAGATGTTATTAGAATGTGGATCGTGAACACCAAACTCGGGGGTCAGGTAACCCGAATTTGGGGGTGTCATAGTTTTAGCAATAAAGTTGATAAAAAACTTTTTAAATCATACAAGATAGTAGATACCATGCTCTACTTGACTCTTCTAATGGATTGCTTGTTCCACTGTAGTTAAACTTAATGTTTATTGTATTTTATCAGTTTAACATTGTTGAAGGCTAACGATAATTTATTTTACATTATCTTAGTCATAATATTTCTTACTGGGCTAGTTAAGCTCACCCTTTTGCTTTCATTGTTCTCTTCAGGAAATGAGAACGTAGCCGGGACTAGTCGGGGAATAGAGTGACGGTCCGAGATGGTGGCTATAGCAGTCCTCACTATTTTATGAAATAGTGTGATAATAAATGTAATGAGGACTTCATTTGAGTTTGAATACTGTCTATGAGACAATATTCATGTAAAAACTCTAAGTTACACTGTTATCGTATTGTATAAAAGAAGTTTATATTTGATTTATATACCATGTATTTGGCAACTCAGAATGGGTGATGTATACCTATTTTGGGGGCATCACACAAACAATCAGGGGTACCAAAAATAGAAATTTTCCTAAACTGCAGGTACTTGATCTATATGATATCATAAGAAATACTAAAACAAATAGCTTCGATCACAAGGATTCAACCAGCTGCCAGGACAGTTGCATAAGAAGGAAAAACCCAGCCATAAATCAAAGAAGTCTTCACTTTTCTTGATCATAGAGTCACTACCAATCGTAGAGTTTAGATTTGCCAACCCATCAGAGTTGGATATTGCAACGACTATTTCATAACAAGACACAAAAGTTCTACCGAGAGTATCCATGCAAAGAATATCATTCCAAAGGGAACATTCTGGAAGTCTGAATGATAAAACATACATTCTTAGTGACTAATCAGCAATCCGTGGAGTGACTTGTTTGAAGAAGCCAGTTCATCTACTTCTAAGATGGAGGTATCAACTATAGGAGCAACAATATGCTAAATCTAACAATGCCAAAACTAAGGAAGAACACATTGAAGCTAAATCCTTCAAATATCTCAAAAACTGAAGACAGCTGAACCTGATGCAAAGGAAAGAATGATAAAGATATGAAGATCATGATGAATTATCCACCTATTGGTCCTCAGGAATTAAAAGAAGCTTCAATGATTCCTGAAATGAAACTCTGGATTATGCAAACAAGTCCTCTCCTAGTAACAGAGTCCTAAAACTCTATGGCCGATGTATCAAATGAATTCTTACTCCTAGTCGTAGAGTCCCTAAAACTCAAAGACTGACCATCAAGTCTCACCATCTCAATATGAGATTCCCCACTATCAACATTCTAATCGTAGAGTATAAGCATACTAACTTTGCGATTGCAAAACTTCTCGATACATTCTCCTTTGCACATAGTGGACATAGGCCGAAAGCTCTTTACCCTCTTCCACTGACACATGCCAACATCAAGTATGTCCAATGATGGCGAACAAACTCTGACAAAAAGCCTATCGTGATGACATTCTTACCACCAAGTATATACAGTCCTTCTGATAAGCGCTTCAGGGATAAACCTGGCCCTTAGTTCAGTCTAAGAGGTTGGCCCTTCTTGAGCTACCTTAATAACCTAGAAGGAATGCTAAGTCAGAGCTCATAACAAGAACTAGGTCAAATAATGATCGCAAAGTATGATCAGCAGCAAACTCAACGATCGTAGAGCAGCCTTGACAATTGTAATCCTCCCAAAGGATACGCTAGCTCAGGGGAGCAAAGGGCATATCAATATTTTCCACTTTAGTAAACAAGTTTGAGGTTTATATATGAGGATCTTTAAGACCATGAACTATGTCCTGAGGTTATTAAGTATTCCTACTTCAACCTTTAACAGGTCGTTTAGACTATCTGAGACTTTTACCTTCATATTTAGGGGGATCGACCCTTCCATTACCATGTATTGTGCACAAAACATCTAAACGCTAACGTGTACATAATCTCCTATATTAGGGTTGTTCATCTCAGTTTGACTTCGAGTTTACGCACTAAAAGAAAATTTAGTTTGGAACTAGCTTATCAGTGGTTCTAGAATTTTAGAACACTCATCAATTATGGATTAGTCCAACCAATAAAGTTTATTTGTTATTCGAAAGTTCAACACAATAAGATAAGATTGAACAATAACAATGTACAATTGAGTAGACATGTTATAAACAAAGTACTACATCCAAAAGATGTAACGCCCCCAAAATAAGTCCAATCCAACCAACCTATTCTGAGTCGCCAAAAACATGGTACAGAAAACAACTATAACTTTATTCCTACAATTGTCGTGCAAAATATAACAACAAATATGTTGTGAGTTTTGATACAAATATATACCAACTGTGACTCATGTCCCAACCTTGGATAGTGTGAAACCCCAGATTTTATCAATAAAGATTTAAATTTTGTCGAAATAATTTTTAATATTATGGTGTGAATTTGAGATAATATTATAGTTGTGGGTAGTATTTATAAATTTTGCAAAGTATGCAAGTGGTTATATTATATTAGATTGGTGGGGAATATTAGGTTTAGCGGGGAATATTAAATACAACTACTCAATCATTGGTGGACCCACAATGTAAATTATTATCGGATTGAAAAAACGACAAAAATATTTTATTGAAATAACGGCGGAAGTTTTACTGGTTGATCTTTGTTGAACTACTCGGTAGTAAAAAATAAAGTGTCACGTGGTTGCATAGTAGCACACGGTATTGATTATTGATGCTTATGTGAGAAGTCACTCGGTTTGATTCCATTATTGTCGATTAATAATATGAATTATTATAGCGATAATGACGTTTTGTTTTATTATTATATTATTAACGTAATAAAAGCGAAACATCTTTTATATAAAATAGAATACTTTATTAAAGTTATTACATAAATAGAATATATTATATTTTATTATGCATAGTGTTGCATAGTGTTTTTAATGTTTTGCATAGTGTTGCATAGTGTTTGCATAGTAAAATGTTTTTATATAAATATAATATATGATATTTTATTTAAAAGATTTTGCTTTAAATATGGACCGTCAGATTAAAGTAAATCAATCTGGACCGTTCATGGATTAATTACTATGCATTCTATTTTCCTATAAATAGAAGCTCATTCCTTCATTATTTTCTTACAAATTCACTTTGAAACTACAGAGAAAAATTATAGAGAGAAGCTATAGAGAAAAATCTATAGAGAGAAAGAAGAAGAGTATTACGGTACTTCACTACTTTGATATCCGATGTCTTTTTATGGTAAGGGGTATATTATTTGTTATACCCGTAAGGGTGTTATTCTTTCTTATTCATGAAGAGAACTTACATTATTCCATTCATTATTATTACATTGGAATAACTTTTGTAAAAGTGGTATACCCTATACATAACTTTGTATATCATGGCGTACCCTATACTTGGTGAAATCCTTATGTTATTCCATTCTTATTTATTACATTGGAATAACTTTTGTATCTGTGAATCCCCTATACTTGGTGATCTTCTTACATTATTCCATTCTTTATTATTACATTGGAATATCACATGCATGTGTGTGTTTTACAGGACTGGTTCCATTGTTTATTATTCCGCATTTATTATTACATTTGGAATATCACATGCATGTGTTTTACACCTTTAACACAGTTCCATTGTTTATTATTCAAAGCATTTATTATTACATTGGATCATCCTGTCGGTGTGAATTTTACACGACTTTGGTTCCGTTATTATTATTACGTTGGAATAACTTTTGTTTATGTGAAGTCTGCGTGCGTGGTGATTTCTTTTGTTATTCCATTCTTTATTATACCCGGTTGGTTAAAACTTTGACTTCTATACTCCATGAAATTAGTAGAATATCCTTGATATTTGCGTTTCATCCAATATCTTTTCATGGAAATATTCTTACGATCATTCTTGAATTTTACTCTACAAAAGCGATATCTTGTTGACAATTTGGGCGTTACTAATTCTGGATAAAATAATTCTTGAACTTGTTTTATTGAATTATTATGTCATTGTCATCATCCTCATGATATATTATGTTATCTTTGGCTTACGTGCGTAGATGAACTTAGTATGATTATGACCGAGGATCATTCGGTATAATCATGGCTTGTTATAAATGATGTGACAAAAAGTCCTCGGTGGCACATGTAATGCGGTGATGGATAGTTTTGGTATGATTATGACCGGGGGTGATTTGGTATAGTCATGACCATTGATAATTTGATGAAAATCCTTGGCCGTGAGTACGGGGATGATTAGATATTGTGGTTTATTCATTAAACCGAGTCTTAGTGATAAAAATTGATGAAAACCTTTTAAAACCTAAAAGATAGTAGACTTTATTTTCTACTTGACTCTTTTAATGGATTGCGTATTCATTGCTGATTAAACCGGTTTGTCTATTGTATTTTATCGGTTTAACATTGTTGAAGACTATTGATAATTTATTACGCATTATCTTAGTCATAATATTTCTTCTTGGGCTAGTTGAGCTCACCCTTTCTTTCACTTTATTCTCTTGAAATGAGAATATAGGCGGGACGAGTAGGGAAAAGAGTGATGGTCCTGAAGATAGCATTAGTAGTCCTCACTATTACGCGAAATAGTGTGATAATAATTGTAATGAGGACTCCTTTTGAGTTTGTATAATATCTAGTAGACGATATTTGTATTCAAACTCACGGTTTATGTCGTATTGTACCACACGAGTTATGTTAGTAAGTTGTATTTGAATTTATGTACCATGTAAGTGGCGACCCAAGATGGGTGGCGTATATACTAATTTTGGGGGCGTCACAGTTGGTATCAGAGCTTAGGGATATGATCCCTGGCTAAGATGTGAGATAAGAACTAGGAGGGGAGAGACGGGAAATTCCTTCGCTAGTATGACCTACCTAAATTTATTTGGTATTTAATTGGTCGGTTAGAGTATAGGGATAATATGTGATATGTTAATTAACCCTTGTTTTGTGACAGTGTTTGAGAATGACATCTGAAAATGCTGAGATAAGCAATGAAGCACATGAGAGTGTTGATTCAGCTCAAACAAAAGGTAACGACCAACAACACGATAATAATCATCTTTGGTGGCAATGACTATCGAAACAATGATAACCATCGTGGGGAAATTATCATGCTAAGAATGGTAACCACTTGATTGGTAATCATGGCAAAGATAATAGAAGTGGAAATTGCAAGAAGAGAAGGTCATTTAGCTCAATTTTGTTGTGCACCAAAGTCAAGTCTAGCTGGGACGGTGGCACCAAAGGTGGATATGGACAAAACAAAGTCGTTGGTTTTAGGAAGTGCATTTTTCATGACTTCTCAAAAAGTGAGTAAATGAACGAAGTTAGCACGCAGGTTAGTTAATTATAAATTGCGAAGTCTATACCTTATAAGATACTGGGTTCTACCCATTATTTTATCTCTCTTGCTTGCGTTCAACGTTTAAATTTAACTCAGGAGAAGTTAGACTTTGACTTATTGGTTGAAACTTCGTTAGTAGGAGCCTTCGTTCTGCTTACTATTTTTAAATCTTGTTTGATTCAAATAAACACTTTCACGTTACCTGTCGATCTTATCTTTTTGAAAATACTTGCCTTTGATGTGATTTTAGGAATCAATTGGTTAACTACTCATCATGTTTTTTTAAATAAGGTTGTTAGCTTTTATATTCATAACCATCCTGTTATGCGAATTCAAAGTAACCAAACCACTAAAGTCAATCATTGTCATATCAAGCCATAAGTAAAGAGCCCCGATCCTTTCGTTGTTGACTTCCTTGTATGGAATGCACCGAAGCCAGACTTTCTGTAGGCGACGTCGTGAATGAAGATGGCAAGTTGATAGGTATCATTGTGAGGTGCTATCTAGGTTAAGGGATAGAAGTCACAGTTGGTATCAATGTGACGTACTATCCAAGTCTTGGATGAGAGTCACAGTTTTGAATGATATTTCTATTATTAATAAATTTCCTAGCGTATTCTTGAAGACTTCTTAGCCTACTTAGAGCGTGAAATCGAATTTTGTATTGACCCCAAAGATGAAAACCCATTTCTTAAAACCTCAAATATTTCTTCAACTAAAAGGATCTGTTTACGAGGATTATGATGAAAGTCATAATAAAAGCATTGGACTAATGAAAATCATGGGTATATGAAGTATTAGTAAGTATTATGATGAGTTATGTGGTTATTATGTGAAAACATGAAAGTTTCTTAGAAATCACAAAGGGTTGAAAATCGATTTTGGTGAAAAAGCGTAACATGAAATTCAATTGACCATATCTCCTATTATATTTTGAATTTTTGAGTGTGGTCAAGTCATAGAGTTAGATCTATGAGTTTTGTAGCTTATCCAAGTGGAATCACTGGAAAAGGTGCTGTAGATTTTCGTGTGGACTGATTTTAGCAAAAGAGTCCAAAGCTGCAAATTACAAAAAAAATTACTTGCCATGAACTTTAGAGGGCTGTTTCGGCCACTAAATTAATGTGAAAAATTCTGGCCTTTTGGGACATGAAGTTATATGGTATAAAGTACCTCCTGTCCAAAAATGAGCTCATTCGACTTAAAATGAGCAAGTTATGACTATTTCAATATTTAGGTTTTTCCCGAAAAAAACGCTATAACCGGAGTTCTATAACTCAGATGACCATGAAATTTAAACTAGAAGCTCACGTTAACATGTGTAAGGTCCTGCCAAGATTTGGAAATTTTGGAGTTAAACTTGAGGTAGCTAATTTCTTAAGGAATTAATTAGAAATTGATTTTTGAAAAATAGTAAATGAATTTTAAAAATTTTTGAAAAATATATTTTCATTATGGGACTATATTATGCTAAATCCCAGAAAAGAAATATTTTTTGGGACTAATTTGGTATTTTCATGAAAATAGTTTAATTCTGAACATATGAGTTAAATATGTTATGTGAAGTAACAAAGTTGAAAATAGGATTTTATGGCTAGAGAATCCTATATAGAGTATATGTATATATTTTTTTTTTTGATGAGGATTTGATAATTGGTGATGATATCTTATGAGTATGGCATTTTGAATGATTAAATGCATTATATGGTAAAGCGTAAACAATTGAGATAAATTGTTTATAAATTTAAGAAGTGATTAAAATATTGTTATAATATTAATGATATTAGATTATGAGATTATTAAGTGATTGATAACATGGGGATATTCTTGAATCTGGATAAATTATATTATAAATGTTTAATATTTATCCTTTATCTCATTTGATTGATTCTTTATATCATTATCCTCATGCTTTATATTATGTTGAAAGTCATCTCATGGCTGTAGTGCATGCGTAGATGGACTTGGTATGATTATGACCGAGGATTGTTAGGGTATAATCATAACCGTAATTGAAAACACGATTATCTTTGGCGTAGTAGTGCATGGATAATTTGTGGTCGTGATACTAATGAATACACGATTATCTTTGGTAGTAGTGCATGGATAATTTGTGGTCGTGATCTGAAATGAATACACGATTATCTTTGGCACGTAGTGCATGGATAATTTGTGTGGTCGTGATACTAATGAATACACGATTATCTTTGGTAGTAGTGCATGGATAATTTGTGGTCGTGATACTAATGAATACACGATTATCTTTGGCGTAGTGCATGGATAATTTATGGTCGTGATCTTAATGAATACACGATTATCTTTGTACGTAGTGCATAGATAATTGTGGTTGTGATACTAAATGAATACACGATTATCTTTGGCACGTAGTGCATGGATAATTTGTGGTCGTGATACTAATGAATACACGATTATCTTTGGCACGTAGTGCATGGATAATTTGTGGTCGTGATACTAATGAATACACGATTATCTTTGGTCGTAGTGCATGGATAATTTGTGGTCGTGATACTAATGAATACATGATTATCTTTGGCCGTAGTGCATGGATAATTTGTGGTCGTGATACTAATGAATACCACGATTATCTTTGGTAGTAGTGCATGGATAATTCTTGTGTGCGTGATACTAATGAATATCCTTGGCACGTAGTGCGGGGATGATTCGATGATATGAATTAGTTATTGAAATTTGAGTCTCAAAGAATGAAATATTAATTCATGGATGTGGTAAAAAGTCATCTTTGGTAGTAGTGCATTGATAGACTTGGTATGATTATGACCAAGGATTATTCGGTATAATCATGGCCAGATTGAAAACACGAATATCCTTGGCGATGGTGCATGGATAATTACGTGGTCGTGATACTATTAAAATTGTCTCGGCATTATTGGTTTCTATGGTTGTATATCTTTGGCTGTAGTGCAAAGATGAATTGTTAATGAATATCTTTGGTAGGATTGCAAAGATGAATTTAATGTTTTCAACGATAAAGGTATTCAAGGTATCCTCACCTCTTTATCATACCAGAGTGCACGTACCCTAATTTCGAGGGCAAAATTCCATAAGGAGGGAGATTGTGAGACCCCAGATTTTATCGATAAAGATTTAAATTTTGTCGAAATAATTTTTAATATTATGGTGTGAATTTGAGATAATATTATAGTTGTGGGTAGTATTTATAAATTTTACAAAGTATGCAAGTGGTTATATTATATTCGATTGGTGGGAGAATATTCGGTTTAGCGAGGAATATTAAATACAACGGCTCAATCATTGGTGGACCCTAGCGAAAATTATTGTCGGATTGAGAAAGCGCAAAATATTTTATTGAAATAACGGCGGAAGTTTTACTGGTTAATCTTGTTGAACTACTCGGTAGTAAAAAATGCGATGTCGTGTGGTTGCATAGTAGCACACGGTATTGATTATTGATGCTTATGTGAGAAGTCACTCGGTTTGATTCTATTATTGTCGATTAATAATATGAATTATTATAGCGATAATGACGTTTTGTTTTATTAAATATTATTAACGTAATAAAAGCGAAACATATTTTATATAAAAATCAAATACTTTATTAAAGTTATTCTATAAATAGAATATATTATATTTTATTATGCATAGTGTTGCATAATGTTTTGCATAGTGTTTTACATAGTAGTGCATAGTGTTTGCATAGTAAAATATTTTTATATAAATAGAATATATGATATTTTATTTAAAAGATTTTGCTTTAAATATGGACCGTCAGATTAAAGTAAATCAATCTGGACCGTTCATGGATTAATTACTATGCATTCTATTTTCCTATAAATATAAAGCTCATTCCTTCATTATTTTCTTACGAATTCACCTGAAACTCTAGAGAGAAATTATAGAGAGAAGCTATAGAGAAAAATCTATAGAGAGAAAGAAGAAGAGTATTCGGTACTTCACTACTTTGATATCCGGTGTCTTTTTACGGTAAGGGGTATTATTTGTTGTACTAGTAAAGGGTGTTATTCTTTCTTATTCATGAAGAGAACTTACATTATTCCATTCATTATTATTACATTGGAATAACTTTGTAAAAGTGGTATACCCTATACATAACTTTGTATATATGCGGCATACCTATACTTGGTGAAATCCTTATGTTATTCCATTCTTATTTATTACATTGGAATAACTTTTATATCTGCGGAATCCCCTATACTTGGTGATCTTCTTACATTATTCCATTCTTTATTATTACATTTGGAATATCACATGCATGTGTTTTTACATGGACACAGTTCCATTGTTTATTATTCGCATTTATTATTACATTTGGAATATCACATGCATGTGTTTTACATCGGACTGGTTCCATTGTTTATTATTCAAAGATTTATTATTACATTTGGATCATCCATCGATTGTGAATTTCACACGACTGGTTCCGATTATTATTATTCCGTTGGAATAACTTTTATACATGTGAAATCTGCATGCATGGTGATTTCTTTTGTTATTCCATTCTTTATTATACCCAATTGGTTAAAACTTTGACTTCTATACTCCATGAAATTAGTAGAATATCCTTGATATTTGCGTTTCATCCAAAGATATCTTTTCATGGAAATATTCTTATGATCATTCTTGAATTTTACTCTACAAAACAGTATCTTGTTAACAATTTGGGCGTTACTAATTCTGGATAAAATAATTCTTGAACTTGTTTTATTGAATTATTATGTCATTGTCATCATCCTCATGATATATTATGTTATCTTTGGCTTACGTGCATAAATGAACTTAGTATGATTATGACCGAGGATCATTCGGTATAATCATGGCTTGTTATAAATGATGTGACAAAAGTCCTCGATGGCACATAAATGCGATGATGGATAGTTTTTGGTATGATTATGACCGGGGTGATTTGGTATAGTCATGACCATTGATAATTTGATGAAAATCCTTGGCCGTAGTGCGGGGATGATTAGATATTGTGGTTTATTCATTAAACCGAGTCTTAGTGATAAAATTGATGAAAACCTTTTAAAACCTAAAAGATAGTAGACTTTATTTTTTACTTGACTCTTTTAATGGATTGCATATTCATTGCAGATTAAACTGGTTGTCTATTGTATTTTATCGGTTTAACATTGTTGAAGACTATTAATAATTTATTACGCATTATCTTAGTCATAATATTTCTTCTTGGGCTAGTTGAGCTCACCCTTTCTTTCTTTATTCTCTTGAAAATGAGAATATAAATTTGGGGACGAGTCGGGGAAACGAGTGATGGTCCAAGAAGATAGCATTAGTAGTCCTCACTATTACGTGAAATAGTGTGATAATAATTGTAATGAGGACTCCTTTTGAGTTTGTATAATATCTAGTAGATTTATATTTGTATTCAAACTCACGATTTATGTCGTATTATACACACTTACGAGTTATGTTAATAAGTCGATAATCGCTTTTAGAGATTAAAATCTTTAGGAAGTGCTCAAGGAAACCTTCGTACATGGGAGGTCATGCGTCTAAGTTATGATAGATATCATATGCCCACAGAATTATCCTTGGTTGACCCAATAAATTCCAAAGAAAAACGAGAAGATTACTATCATATTCTTCCCAATGGTGAGTCTTCTCTTGACATATCATTATCTCCACCGTCTCTAATTGAGAATTATACTTCAACCAAACTCCAAGATCATATAGATAGTGCTTGTAGATATACTCAGCAAGTGGATGTGCACAACCATGTCTTATGATAACACGAGGTTGTATATCATTAGACATCTTGTATGAACGTTGGGTTTGCCTCACCCTATTTGATTCACCAAATATAACTACTAAATGATGTATAGAATACAACACACTTTTCTATACTGTTTAGGGAGAACCTCAACAGCTAGAGACCACCGTTCTATTCTCCTGTTACCCCCGCTCGACCCAGCTACACTCTTATTACCTGAAAGAAATTGTGAAGCAAAAGGGTGAGCACAACTAGCTCAGTAAAGAATATTTTGACTAAAGATAATTAAATTCTAAATAGCCTTCATCAATAATAAATCATAGATTTAGAACATATGGTAGGTGATAAAACTTTTCAACCATAGTTGCAGCGGAACGAGCAATCCATTAGAAGAGTCAAATAGACCATAAAGTCTATTATCTTCTCCATGTTAAAAGTCCAGCAACAATGTTTTAACCCTGTAACATCAATCAACAGTTCTTGTCCACAATCATGTGAATAACTCATAATCATAATTGTAGTTCTAAATTCCTTTTCGCATTCAGGACGAAGATAATTTTCATCTCCTGTCTTTACCTGAAACATCAAAGATCATGGTTATACCAAATCACAGTTCCTATTCATAATCATACTAATAAATTCATCTTTGCACTACGGGCCAAAGATATTCATCAACAGTTCATCTTTTCACTACAGGCCAAAGATATTCAACAACAAGTCATCTTTGCACTACAGGCCAAAGACATTCATATCTCAAAGAAATGCATAATCATTTCAGAAGTTATATAAACCATAATTATAACCATGTTGATCAATTCACCTTGCACTTAAGCTAAAAATATTTCATTGTAAATTCAATGGTCATGATCATACTAGTCAACAATTCAACTTTGCACTCTTGCCAAAGAGAACCCATAGTCGGGGATCATACCAATACTTTACCCATCTTTACACTCAAGTCAAAGAGAAATTCCATCACCAGGGTTATAAAAATGTTATATATGATAATAAAAACAATAGGATCAACAACTGCATTTAATTTCAAGAATAAGATTCATAAATCAATGATTTCATAACACCTTAATCCAAATGTTATAAATCACTTAATAATCTCATAATCTAATATTATTAATATTACCACAATATCTTAATCATTTCTTAAACTTATAAATAATTTATTTTAATTGTTTATACTTTACTAATTAATGCATTTAATTATTCTAAAATGCCAAACTCATAAGATTTCATCACCAATAACCAAAACCCTCATAAAAATCTGCATATATACCTTATATAGGATTCTTAAGCCATAAAATCTTATTTTCCAAATTTCTTACTTCACATAACATATTTAATTCATTTATTCATAACTAGACTATTTTCATGAAAATACAAATCAGTTCAAAAATATTTTTTCCTGAGATTTAGCATAATATAGTCCCATATTGAACATATATTTTTCTCGAAATTTTAAAATTCATTTACTATTTTCATATGGCCAAAAAACGCTGTTAAATATTTAGACATTTATCATAAATTGTACTTTTGTCTAAAAATTCTGAAATTTACACGGTATACTTCTGTTATATACATGTACTCCAAATAAAACTTTCATCAATTTTGGAGTTAACCACAAGGAGTTATAAGCGTTTACTTTTAAAATAGTCTTTTCTCATAAAATCCATAACTCTTAATCTATATATCCAAAAATTGCCATTTTTGGACACAATCAACAAAACTCATCAAATTATCATTTCAAATTTTTCCAGAATTTTTGAAGGTTCATGAAAATTCAAAATGAAAAACATAATAACCCTTAAAATCCCTTTACTATCCCTTACTTCAAAAGAGCGAGATGGAATGTCTGATATAACTACTTGAATCGAACTTGCACCGTATAGCAACACTCAAGATATCTAAATACTCACAAAATACGCTCGATGATATATAGAGAGAAAGCTTCAGTTTGTGGTGTGATTTTCAATTCTAACCTAAGCACCCTATTTATAAGAAATTGCTTAGAACACCAAAGCAGAAAATTTAATAAAATATTAATATATATATTATAAATTCCTACGCACACCTCCACTGATCCAAAACATCAGCCACACATGTTCCAAACTCACCAAAAACGTTTTTCATTAAATAAATAATTAAAACTTCCAAAAATTTATTATTTCGAAACTTCAATAATTCATAATAAATAGCCCTTTTCTCCGAAAAATTCAAACCATGTGTCCTTTTCATAGGAAATTTCATTCTCTACAACTTTGTAAGTTCAAGTTTTTCCAAATTCCAAACAGAAATTGACCGAAAGCCACAAACGGGCGATTTTACAGGTTATAATCAAATTTCAGTCAAGAAATGGGCCCACAAACATGTTTAACATGTTTTAAACAATTTTTGTAACAAAAATACTCATACTCCTCATTTATTCATATATCCCACATTCATTGTAAAATATCATCATTATTATATTATTAAAATATAATAATATATTTAAATGAATTATTTTATCAAAAATGATAAAATATCAATTTTCAACAATTGTCACATTAAAAATTTTCTCCATCTATATCCACATAAAATGAATATTTTCCTTATCATATAAATCAATAATTAATTATTCACAAATAATATTACATAATCACAATCTTGGCAACCGGTAGTTCCAGGAAAGAGGGGCTTTCGATAAGAATTTCTCTTTCTGGCGGCATGATTAGGTGACAAAACCTCTCCTTAAATGTAACTTTTTAGACATTGCCAATAATGTTATCTAGTAATATTATTAAAATAATATGAATCATTGATTTGATAATGGAAAATATTGTGTAGTGACAATTATTAAAACAACAATAATATAAAATTTCAACGTAGCAATTATTGAATCAATAAAATAAAATATTGAACAGTAATTACTGTAACAATTATTGAGTAGTGCCTTCTTACGTAAAAAAAAATATCATGCTTCGTGAATAGTACTCGTAAATAGTAACTAATGAATAGTAACTCGTGAATAGTAACTCATGAATAGTAACTCATGAATAGTAATTATAAGAAAATTTGAATATTTTTATTTCATAAAATTCGGGGTCTTATAATCTCCCCTCCTTATGAAATTTCGTCCTCGAAATTTAAGTACCTGGTATTTCAAAGAGTTGAGAATACCTTACTTTCATTTTAGATTCCATCTTCCCTGTCATCATGATTTCTCCATTGCTCATCTCCTATATTTCATATATCATTCTAGAATACAGCTTCAAAACAAGGGTTAATTAAACAAATTAACATATCACATAATATCCTGATATTATGACTGACCAACAAATAAGCTTAGGTAGGACACACTAGCGAAGGATTTACTCGTCTCTCTCCTCCTAGTTCTATTCCCTGATCTCTGCCAGAGATCATATCCTTAAGTTCTAATACCAAATGTGACGCCCCCAAAATAGGTCCATGTGACGCCCCCAAAATTAGGTATACATCACCCATCCCAAGACATCTTTAGTGCAGCAGGTTGAGTACGTTTTACCGATTCCCACCAATAATCTGCCTCTCCTCGTAACATAAAGGTGGCAAATGGCACCTTTTGCTCCTCGGAGCACCCCAAGACATCAAATATCTTGGTGATCTGCTTTATCCATGCTTCCGCCTTAAGTGGTTTTGGCTCTCCAATAAACTCTGGTGGTCCCAGCTCCTTGAACTGGTTTAGCGGTGGACCGCCCTAGAGTTTCTAGTGTTTCCACCGCATTTTGGCCAGGAGCCGCTCTTGCCTGATGTTGCATGAATTGTATAAAGCCTCTGAACATTCCATCGTTCGTCATCCGTCGGTGTTGTTGTTTGCACGAGGATTATGCGCCCTCCGATGCACATTATCCTCGATTATTGATCTGTGGAGACTCAGCGGTCTCTGTGCTCCATTATTATTCTCAACATTCTCGGATGTCATTTTCGAATCATCGCCACAAAACAAGGGTTAATTAACATATAACATATTATCCTTATACTCGTGACCAATTAAATACCAAATAAACTTAGGTAGGTCATACTAGCGAAGGAATTTCCGTCTTTCCCTCTAGTTCGAGTCTCACGACTTAGCCAGGATCATATCCCTAAGCTTTGATACCAACCGTGACGCCCCCAAAATTAGGTATACATCACCCATCTTGAGTCGCCAGACATACGTAGTGCAGAATTCAAATACAACTTAATAATACAACTGTCGCGGTATGCAATACGACAAAACATAAACCGTGAGTTTGAATACAAATATTGTCTACTAGAGAGTATACAAACTCAAAAGGAGTCCTCATTATAATTATTATCACACTATTTCACGTAATAGTGAGGACTACTAATGCACCATCTAGGACCATCACTCCGCTCCCCGACTAAAATCCCCAAATATATTCTCATTTCACAAGAGAACAAAGGAAAAAAGGGTGAGCTCAACTAGCCCAGTAAGAAATAGTATGACTAAGATAATGCAGAATAAATTATCATTAGCCTTAAACAGTGTTAAACTGATACAATATAACAAACATCAAGTTTAATTGTAGCGAAAACAAGCAATCCATTAGAAGAGTCAAGTAGAGAATAAAATCTACTATCTTTTATGATTTAAAAGGTTTTTCATCACTTTTTATCGCTTAGACTCAGCTTAATAAATAATCCACATCATCGAATCACCCCTACACTACGGCCAAGGATATTCTATAGTATCACGACCACAATTATCCATGCACTACGGGCCAAGAATATTTGTGTATTCATTAATGGTCATGATCATGCCAACAACTGTCCATTAATGCACTACGAGCCAATGAGGACTTTTATCACATCATTTGTAACATTACGGTCATGATTACATCGAATAATCCTTGGTCATAATCATACCAAGTCCATCTATGCACTACAGGCCATAGATGACTTTCAAAAAATATAAACATGAGGATGATGACAATGATATAAGAATTCAATAAAACAAGTTCAAGAATTAATTAATTCAGGAACTAATAACGTCCAAATTGTCAACATGATACTTCTTTTCAGAGTAAAATTCAAGAATGCCCAGAAAAATATTTCCATGAAAAGATACTGAATGAAGCGCAAATATCAAGAATATTCCACTAATTTCATGGAGTATAGAAGTCAAAACTTTAATCAACTGAGTATAATAAAGAATGGAATAACAAAAGAAATCACCATGCATGTGGTACTTAGATGTATAAAAGTTATTCCAACGGAATAATAATAACGTAACTGTCGTGCAAAAATTACACCGGCGGGATGTTCCAAATGTAATAATAAAGAATGGAATAACAACAAAATCACCATGCATGCGGTACTTAGCATGACGGGTTATTCCAATAGAATACTAAATAACGGAACCCGTGTCAAAGCGTAATGTCACGCCAAGCGATATTCTAATGAATAATAAAGATGGAATATTAGAAGAATGTCACCAAGTATAGGGTAGTCCGAGTCTACTGGTTATTCCAGCAGAATAATAAAGAATGGAATAACAGAAGTTCTCTTTATGAATACAAAAGAAATAATAATCCCTACCTTAAGAAGAAGAGTACTGGATATATGAGTAGTGAAGTAGAAGAATACTTTTCTTCTTTCTCTCTATAGTTTATCTCTCTAGAGTTTCAGTGAATTTGTAAGAAATAATGAAGGAATGAACTTCTATTTATAGAAAAATGGGCTGCATAGTAACTAACTCATGAACGGTCCAGATTGATTTACTTTAATCTGACGGTCCATATTTAAAGCAAAATCTTTTAAATAAAATAAAATATATTCTATTTATAATCTAATAAAACGAATAACTTTATAAAAGATTTTACTATGCAAACACTATGAAGACACTATACAAACACTATGCATAATAAAATATAATATATTTTAATTATTATCTAATAAAACAGATAACTTTATAAAAGTATTCTGTTTTATATAAAAAGATTTTACTATGCAAAACACTATGCACACACTATACAACACTATGCATAATAGAATATAATATATTCTATTTATAGAATAACTTTATAAAAGTATTCTGTTTTATATAAAAAGATTTTCTGTATTATGTACAAAACTGAGTAACTTATCACGTAAGCATCAATAATCAATACTGTGTGCTACTATGCAACCACGCGTATTACTGTACTTTTACTACCGAGTAGTTCAATAGTATTAAAGGTAAAACTTACGCCGTTATTTTCATAAAATATTTTTGTCATTTTTTCAATCCGACAATAATTCCGTTGTGGGGTCCACCAATGATTGTGCCGTTGTACGAATATTCCCTGTTAAAACAAATATTTCCCGACCAATCGAATATTATATAACAACTTGCGTACTTTGCAAAATTTATAAATATTACCCACAACTATAACATTATATCAATTTCACTCCATAATATTCAAAATTAATATTTATAGAAAATTCATCTTTATTCAAAAGTTGGGGTCTTACAACCTCCCCTTCTTATGAAATTTCTCCCTCGAAATTAGGGTACGTACCTGGTATATCGAAGAGGTAAGGATACCTTGATTTCATTTCAGATTCTAACTCCCAAGTCATTTCCTCAACATCGTGGTTTCTCCACAAAACTTTGACTTGAGGTATAACCTTGGAGCGTAGAATATGTTCTTTCTTATCCAAGATTTGAACAGGAACCCCTTCATACGTAAAATCTTCCGCTATTTCATCCGGTTCTAACTCAATAATGTGGTTCGGGTCTTCCACATATTTACGTAACATAGATATGTGAAAAACGTTATGAACACGAGACATACTTGGCGGTAAATCGAGTCTATAGGCCACAGTTCCTACTCGATCGAGGATTAAAAATGGGCCGATGAATCGAGGATTGAGCTTTCCTCTCTTTCCAAATCTCATAACTCCTTTCCACGGAGCAACTCGTAATAACACATGATCTCCTATATCAAATTCCACATCCTTTCGATGAAGATCAGCATATCTTTTTTGTCGAACTTGTGAGGTTTTTATATGTTGTCGGATCGTTTGAATATTTTCTGTAGTCATACGTACCAACTCTGGTCCCAACAATGTTGCTTTACCCACCTCATCCAAGCATACTGGAGAACGACACTTTCTTCCATACAACGCCTCGAATGGAGCCATGCCAATGCTTGCTTGATAACTGTTGTTGTAGGAAAACTCCACCAACGGTAAGAACTTGTCCCAACTTCCCTTGAAGTCAACGACACATAGTCTTAATAGGTCTTCCACAGTTTGAATAATGTTCTCTGATTGTCCGTCCGTCTGAGGATGATATGCCGAACTAAATTATAAATTCGTGCCCAAAGCTTTTTGCAAACTAACCCAAAATCTTGAAGTGAATCTTGGGTCTCGATCAGAAACTATGGATACTGGCATACCATTCAATCTTACAACCTCGTTTATGTATATACGAGCAAGACGTTCAAGTGTATAAGTTTCTCGTATCGGTAAGAAATGAGCAGACTTGGTAAATCTATCAACAATGACCCAAATCGCATCTATGCCTTGAGAAACTTTGGGAAGACCTAAGTGAATTGAAATCCATGGTAATGTGCTCCCACTTCCATTCTGAATTTCAAGTGATTGCAATGGACCTTTTGGTACTTGATGCTCCACCTTGACTCGTTGACACGTTAGACACCTTGAGATAAACAGCGCTATCTCTCTCTTCATATTGCTCCACCAAAAGGTATGACGAATATCATGATACATTTTGGTACTCCTGTGATGGATTGCAAGCAAAGTAGTTATGCGCCTTCATCATGATTTTATACTTTAAATCAGGGTCGTTAGGAACACAAAGTCTGGAGTTGACTCGAAGTATTCCTTCTTCATCGATTAAAGTCTGTTCTACTCGTATATTTGCCATCATCACATGGGTCCCTGGAGTCTTTAACTCTATCTCCATCCTTTGCAAGTCACACAAAATGGGCCGTTACGTTGACAATATCGCATTTGCACTTGCATATGATCTTCTACTCAATGCGTCAGCTACCACGTTTGCTTTTCCAGGATGGTATTGGATGGTATGATCATAATCTTTCAACAGTTCAAGCCAACGTCGTTGTCGCATGTTGAGTTCCTTTTGAGTGAAGAAATATTTGAGGCTTTTATGATCCGTAAAGATCTCCACTTTCTCCCCATACAAGTAATGTCTCCAAATCTTTAGTGCGAAGACAACAGCTGCCAACTCTAGATCATGAGTAGGATAATACCTCTCATATTCTTTGAGTTATCGTGAGGCATAGGATATGACTTTCCCATGTTGCATGAGAACACATCCTAACCCTTTGCCCGAAGCATCACTGCAGATGACAAATCCCTCCAAACCAGATGGTATTGTCAGAACAGGTGCTTAAATGAGTCTCCTCTTGAGTTCTTGAAAACTCTTCTCACATTCCTCGCTCCAATCGAACTTTGTATCTTTTAGAGTCAGCTGAGTTAGTGGAGTAGTGATTCGAGAAAACCCTTCTACGAATCTCCGATAATAACCAGCTAAGCCGAGAAAGCTACGTACTTTGGTGACTGATTTAGGTTGCTCCCAGCTTTGAATAGCTTCAATCTTTGTTGGGTTAACAGATATTACATGAATTGATACCACGTGCCCAAGGAATGCTACTTCCTCAAGCCAGAACTCGCATTTCTTTAACTTGGCATAAAGCTTGTATTCACGAAGCTTTTGAAGTATCAGCCTCAAGTGTTGCTCATGATCTTCACGGCTTTTGGAATAAATAAGGATGTCATCAATAAAAACGACCACAAAGTGATCCAAATATTCCTTGAATACTCGGTTCATCATATTCATGAAGGCAGCAGGAGCATTAGACAATCCAAAGGACATGACTAGGAATTCATAATGCCCGTACCGAGTTCTGAAAGCCGTCTTTGGAATGTCATCGGTTCTAATCTTCAATTGGAGATATCCAGAACGAAGATCAATCTTTGAAAAGAATTTGGCTCCTTGCAACTGGTCAAACAGGTCATCAATACGTGGCAATGGGTACCTATTTTTGATGGTGACATGATTCACTCCCGGTAATTAATACAAAGTCGCATACTCCCATCTTTCTTTTTCACAAATAGAACAAGAGCACCCCAAGGAGAAGTACTAGGACGAATGAAACCGATGTCTAACAATTCCTGTAGTTGGGTCTTTAACTCCTGAAGTTCAATAGGAGCCATTCGATATGGGGCTTTAGAAATAGGTTTTGTACCAGGTTCAAGGTCGATACAAAATTCAATTTCACGCTCTGGGGGTAGGCAAGGAAGTTCTTCAGGGAATACGTCAGGAAATTCATTAACAATAGAAATATCATTCAAAACTGACGTATTTTTGTTTAGATCCGTGACATGAGCTAAGAAAGCTTGACATCCGTTTTTCAATAAACGAATAGCTTTATGGCTTGAGATGACAGTGATTGATTTTAATGGTTTGGTGGCTTGAATTCACATAAAAGATTGGTTAGGAATATGAAAGCTAACAACCTTACGAAAATAATCAATTTTTGCATGATGAGTAGTTAACCAATCAATCCCTAGAATGACGTCAAATGCAAGTATTTTTAATGAAATAAGATCGACAGGTAATGTGAGGGTACCGATTTGAACCAAATAAGACTTATAAACTGTGGATGTAATGAAGGTTTCTCCCAACGGAGTTTCTACAGATAAGTCAAAGTCTAATTTCTCTGGAGTTAAATTTAATCGTTGAGCGCAAGTAGGAGAAAAAAAAAAGAATGGGTAGAACCGGTATCAAATAAGGTATAGACTTCGCTAGAGTTTATGATAAGCTTACCCGTGATGACCTCATTCGAATTCCTTGCTTTCTGGGAGGTCACAACAAACGCAATGATATAAGAATTCAATAAAACAAGTTCAAGAATTAATTTATTCAGGAACTAATAACGTCCAAGTTGTCAACATGATACTTCTTTGTAGAGTAAAATTCAAGAATGCCCAGAAGAATATTTCCATGAAAAGATACTGGATGAAGCGCAAATATCAAGAATATTCCACTAATTTCATGGAGTATAAAAGTCAAAACTTTAATCAACTGAGTATAATAAAGAATGAAATAACAAAAGAAATCACCATGCATGTGGTACTTCGCATGCATGGGTTATTCCAACAGAATAATAATAACGGAACCAGTCGCAAAAATTCGCATGCATGTGATGTTCAAAAGTAATAATAAAGAATGGAATAACAATGTAAATCACCACGCATGCGGTACTTGATGTATGAAAGTTATTCCAACGTAATACTAAATAATCGGAACCATGTCGTGCATAATATTTATGACCGATGTGGATATTCCAATGTAATAATAATAAAGATGGAATATTAGAAGAATGTCACCAAGTATAGGGTAGTCCACAGATACTAGTTATTCCATAGAATAATAAAGAATGGAATAATGAAGTTCTCTTCATGAATACAAAAGAAATAATACTCCCTACCTTAAGAAGAAGAGTCTTTGATATATGAGTAGTGAAGTAACGTATCAATACTTTTCTTTTTTCTCTCTATAGTTTATCTCTCTAGAGTTTCAGTGAATTTGTAAGAAATAATGAAGGAATGAGCTTCTATTTATAGAAAAATGGACTGCATAGTAACTAACTCATGAACGGTCCAGATTGATTTACTTTAATCTGACGGTCCATATTTAAAGCAAAATCATTTAAATAAAATATAATATATTCTATTTATAATCTAATAAAACGAATAACTTTATAAAAGATTTTACTATACAAACACTATGCAGGCACTATGCAAACACTATACATAATAAAATATAATATATTCTAATTATTGTCTAATAAAATAGATAACTTTATAAAAGTATTCTGTTTTATATAAAAAGTTTTTACTATGCAAAATACTATGCAGACACTATGCAACACTATGCATAATAGAATATAATATATTCTATTTATAGAATAACTTTATAAAAGTATTCTATTTTATATAAAAAGATTTTCTGTATTATTACATTAATAATACCAACAAAACTGAGTGACTTATCACGTAAGCATCAATAATCAATACCGTGTGCTACTATGCAACCACGCGTATTACTGTACTTTTACTACCGAGTAGTTCAACAGTATTAACGGTAAAACTTCCTCGTTATTTTCATAAAATATTTTTGTCGTTTTTCAATCCGCAATAATTCCGTTGTGGGGTGCACCAATGATTGTGCCAGTTGCATTTAAATATTCCCCGTTAAAACGAATATTCCCCACCAATCGAATATTATATAACAACTTGCGTTTTTGCAAAATTTATAAATATTACCCACAACTATAACATTATATCAATTTCACTCCATAATATTCAAAATTAATATTTATAGAAAATTCATCTTTATTCAAAAAGTTGGGGTCTTACAGTCCAATCCAACCAACCTATTCTGAGTCGCCAAAAACATGGTATAGAAAACAACTATAACTTTATTACTACAATTGTCGTGCAAAATATAACAACACATATGTTGTGAGTTTTGATACAAATATATACCAACTGTGACTCATGTCCCAACCTTGGATAGTACGTCACAATGGCACCTTCCATAAAGGTACAGTCAATAACTGTTTTAGAAATTAAAATCTTTGGAAAGTGCTCAAGGAAACCTTCGTACATGGGAGGCAATGCGTCTAGGTTATGATAGATATCATATGCCCACAGAATTATCCTTGGTTGACCTAATAAACCCCAAAGAAAAATGAGAAGATTACTATCATATTCTTTCCAATGGTGAGTTTTCTCTTAACATATCATTATATCCACCGTCTCTAATTGAGAATTATACTTCAACCAAACTCCAAGATCATATAGATAGTGCTTGTAGATATACTCAGCAAGTGGTGTGCACAACTATGTCTTATGATAACACGAGGTTGTATGTCATTAGACATCTTGTATGAACGTTGGGTTCGCCTCACCCTATTTGATTCACCAAATATATCTACTAAATTATGTATAGAATACAACACACTTTTCTATACTGTTTAGGGAGAACCTCCACAGCTAGAGACCATCGTTCTATTCTCCTATTACCCCCGCTCGACCCAGCTACACTCTTATTACCTGAAAGGAATTGTGAAGCAAAAGGGTGAGCACAACTAGCTCAGTAAAGAATATTATGACTAAAGATAATTAAATTCTGATTAGCCTTCATCAATAATAAATCAGAGATTTAGAACATATGGTAGATGATAAAACTTTTCAACCATAGTTGCAGCGGAACGAGCAATCCATTAGAAGAGTCGAATAGACTATAAAGTCTATTATCTTCTCCATGTTAAAAGTACACCAACAATGTTTTAACCTCAGAACATCAATCAACAGCCTCCTCATCCACAATCATGTGAATAACTCATAATCATAATTGTAGTTCTAAATTCCTTTTCGCATTCAGGACGAAGATAATTTTCATCACATGTCTTTACCTGAAACATCAAAGATCATGGTTATACCAAATCACATGTCCTGTTCATAATCATGCTAATAAATTCATCTTTGCACTACGGGCCAAAGATATTCATCAACAATTCATCTTTGCACTACAGGCCAAAGATATTCAACAACAAGTCATCTTTGCACTACAGGCCAAAGACATTCATATCTCAAAGAAATACATAATCATTTCAGAATTTATATAAACCATAATTATAACCATGTTGATCAATTCACCTTGCACTTAAACTAAAAATATTTCATTGTAAATTCAATTGTCATGATCATACTAGTTAACAATTCAACTTTGCACTACTGGCCAAAGAGAACCCATAGTCACGATCATACCAATACTTTACCCATCTTTACACTCAAGTCAAAGAGAAATTCCATCACCAAGGTTATAAAATGTTATATATGATAATAAAATAATAGATCAACAACCGCATTTAATTTCAAGAATAAGATTCATAAATCAATGATTTCATAACACCTTAATCCAAATGTTATAAATCACTTAATAATCTCATAATCTAATATTATTAATATTACCACAATATCTTAATCATTTCTTAAACTTATAAACAATTTATTTTAATTGTTTATACCATT